>OZ035884.1:22795184-23395184 GCA_964034835.1 Muscina levida | reverse complement strand
GCAATCACGACTGGCACCATCTTTAATAAAAAGTTACATGTCGATCGCGTATGCCGATGATAAAGATATCAATGGCCGAGGACAGCGTGATGTTACTTCGGCCTTTTCAAACATTGAGAAGCAGTCGGCAGATGTGGGTCTGGTGATAAATGAGTTATGTATTTCTTTTAACGAACAATGAATCTACCGGTTTGGGACGCTGCGTGAACGTTGATAACTATATATATAAAGTGGTAGATGATTTTTGTCTATCTTAACTACGCTGTAAACAAAAATAATGGCAGCCTGGATATCAATAGACGATCATAGATTGCTCTACAGCGCAGAATCCTGAGTAATGACTCAATCAGATCGATCTGTTTTGGGAGTCTTCGAAAGAAAAATACCGCGCAAAATATTTAGTACCGTCGTCGAATGAACCACATGAGTAGTGATGGCACGATTAATCGAAAAATCGATTATTTTCTTCATTCTTAATGCTCAAGTACTAGAATTAAAGCGCAATGTAATAGACGCGTGGGAAGAAATGAAATCGGTCTATTGGTTTTTGATTGGTACATCTGTACCATCAGAGCGGCTTTTTTTTTTAGAGCGGGTGCAATAGTACCGGAAAATCGGAACAGATCAACCACGAAACGGCTATCAAAGCTCATATTTTTAAATTCTGTACTAAACAAATATATTCTTTTTTTTATTAAATTGAACAAACAGAAAATTTTGTAATTAATTAAATTATTAAATTATTTTTTTATTTATGATAATTTTAAAATTTAGGTGAAAATATCGAATTATCGATTAATCGATTAATAGTTCCCAATAAATCCCGATTAATTATTTGTCGTTTAGATTAATCATATGATTAATTAATCGATTATTCTTTTTTAATTGCTATCATTACACATGAGCTGTATAACGACATCGACGTAGTCAAGCGTGGTCAATTAGACCGAATGAGAGCTAGCTTAGGCAAATTTTACGAATGGATGAAAATGCTAAAGCTCGAAAAAACTGCGGCAATAAACTCGATGGGCTCCGCAGGAAGGGTGACCACTATTTCTCGGCAGATTTTGTTGGATGGACCAGGTGAAAGAGCTGATATCTAAACTTGGTGTGATGTACTATCTACGGAGTACTTTTGAATTCTTTTCTACGTGCGGCTTCTGATGGATAATTTTTAGTTTCTAGTTTAAGAGTAAATTTGCACCCTCTTCCTAGGGACTTCGGAACAATTTCTTAGTGATCACAAAATAAAATCAGTTTTGCGTTTAGACGCTTAGTTCACGACGTAAATGCGTATAATGATTTTCACAGTGATTTAGTTGATTTCTCTGTAGTTTGATAGTAAATATCTACTCTTTTTCAAGAGTTTTACCTAATTATTCCAAGCGATAGACGATGGGTTTACGAGATTAATGCATTTAAAGAATTTCATAGTGACGTAATCAAATTCTCAGCAGTATCACATTGAATTTCCACTTTCTCCGTAAGAGAATTCCGAACTTTTTCAAAGTCATCACGTTTAGACGCTTAATTTACGAGATAAATGCAATTAAGGATTTCCTTAGTGATGTAATGAACTTCTCAGTAGTTTGATAGTGAATTTCCGCCCTCTTCCTAAGTATTTCTCTACATTTTCTAAGTGATTACAAATTAAGCTTCCTTTGGCATTTATACGCTTAGTTTACGAGATAAATGCATTTAAAGACTTCCATAGTGATGTATAAGATTTCTCAGTAGTTTAATACTGAATTTCAATTCTCTTCCCAACTATTTTCCTACTTTTTCTAAGTAATCACAATTTAAGCTTCTTTTTGCATTTAGACGCTTAATATATGAGATAAAAGCATTTTAATAATTCCATAGTGATGTTATCAAAGTCTCATTTTATTAATAGTGAGTTTCACCTTTCTTCTAAAGATTTCCCTAGATTTTCTAAGTGATTTCAAATTAAGCTCCATTTTACGCTTACACGCCTGGTTTACGAAATAAATGCATTCGAAATTTCAATGCATATAAAATTTCCATAGCGATGTAATCCATTTCCCAGTAGATGGATAGAGAATTTCCACGTATTTCTTAGGGATTTCCCTAATTTTTCTAAGCGATCACAAATTAAGCTCCCTTTTTGTATTTAGATCCTTAGTTTACGATACAAATGCATTTATAGATAGAATGTGAATGACTTATCATTAGTTTGGTAGTGAATTTCGACTCTCTTCTTAAGGATTTCCCTACCATTCTTTAGTGATCACAAATTAAGCTAATTTTTGCGTTTAGACGCGTAGTTTACGAGATAAATGCATTTAAAGTGATGTGATCAATTTCTCAGTGGTATGATAGTGAATTTTACCTATACATGCCCATACTTACCTAAATATAACGGACACTCAAAAATCGTTTTAGTTTTATATAAAATGCAATTATTTATTTCTATAAGGACTAAAAATTATTAAATTTATGTTACATAATATTTACTGTTCACTATTAGTAAAACTATTGCGCGTTTCTTTCGTTTATTAAGATTTCGTTTTAACAATTTGTAATATGTTTATTTACACAAAGAAACACTCCAATCAATTAAAAACTACTCAAGTTTGACAGGATATTTGAAATTTGTTGTTTTGTATTATTAATAATAAAAAATTAAAAAAAAACTTATATAACTAAGATCACAAAATAATTTATTAACAATACTGCTGCCATATGTATAGATATATATATATATAAAGGGAGAAAGATTTTTATGATTGTATATTTTACACAAGAAACATAGATAATTTCGAGGATTGTAAGATATGAAAGGAGAGAAAAGTTTAAATTATTATACATATGTATTTATACAACCGTGTTCTGAATATTGAATCGAAATAGAAATGCTTAAGAGTTAGGGATTACGTCCAGGTCTGCTAAAGAAAATAATTTTGCGTGGTTGTTTAGCAGCAATTCAGCTGATACTGAAGAATCGTGAATAAATCATGTTCCACCAAAATATAGCCTGATTTTGTGAAATATACCCTCAAAATCTGGTTTATATAGATTTCGATCTCTTTATATAAACTGATCTTGTATGTGTGGGAAATGTCAAAATTTTAGTTTATGACTTTTTCGAACATTTTCTCTTTACTGCTATCATTTCGCTGTTTTCTTATTTCTACATTTCTATTTGAGAGGAATCGCAGAACTTAACGGCTGTTATCGATAACTTTTCTATATAAATGTATACAATTCAATTGGTAATTGTGGACTAAATAAAAATTACATATTATAATATAAAATACACTACAAATATACAAATACATACATACATAGTTAATTACGGCACTTGTTCTAAATACAAATTCGTTACAAAACTAGTAAAGTGTGAAAAAGTCTCGATTTTAAGGACCAGTTTTTGTTCAAAAGGAAAAGTGTACGTTTTATCATTCTTTTAAATTTAGTTCTTAGCAGATTTTAAACTTTCAGTTAACATAGTAAAAAAAGGTCTAACATTGGCTTCGAAATCTAGTTCTTTAAATTAGCATTTTTTTTCATAGGAAACATAACACTTCGATGATGTCTCTTCGATATTGAAATCTAGTATTTCGATTAATACCGTTGCTTCTAAATTGTTCTATCTTTAGAGATGTGTTTTTAATATCGATAAAATATACGTAATTGAAACTGAAATAGCGCTACAGAAGTTGAAGAAATTTTACATTCACTAAACGTTTACTAACGCCAAAATTTAGTATTATCATATATTACTCGACGATAGCTGTTTTTTCGAAAACTGATAACATATAAAAAAAATAGGTCTAAACTATAGTTATTTTGAGTTATAATTACTTTGAACACGAAATTACAGTAGCTAAGAGAAAATGACACCAAATTTAAATGGAGTTCAAATTTTCCGAAAAGTCTGACAGATTCAGATCTTCTTCGCATTCTGCGGCGTTATTCGCATACTAATCACCATGTTTTATAGCTATGTATGTAAAAACACATCTGTTAATCAAATCAATTTTATGTGCAATTAACCAATTTTTAAATGGTAATTTATATCAGTCCGATTTAACTAGTCTAGTCAAAACTTTTCCTAAACTGGCGGTCTCTCTGAAAACTTGTCACAAATTTCATTTTTTTTTTGCATAACTCTATAATTCTAGACAATTCGTTTATAATTTTTACTACTCTATGTTATATTTTGTTAATCAGCAATTTGACTCGAAAGTTTTTGTTTGTATTTCTATTTTTTTGCAGTTTTTTTTTTAATCATTTTAAATCATACTACCAAACATTCTTTTACCACGAGTAAGGACCAGACTTACAACCATAACGGTGAGTAGAAAAAAGATTAAACTTAAAAATGTGGTAATAACACGACATCTTTGGCGGAATTTCTTCTCTTTTTCCATTTTAATGCGCAATTGTTCAGCGCGCGGCAAATCCAATGTGAAATCCGATTCAGGTCGTGATGAGGGCTGTAAATCACAAAGAAAAGAGAGAGAAAAAAAATCATATAAATCAATTTGAAATCATATGAGTTTAGCATAAATTTAAAGCTTTATTTTTAATACAAAATGATTGTGGTCATCATAAACTTTAATAGGGTGATAATAAGAGCGAGAGCGCTGTTGGCTGTTAACTTGACATAGATGGTTCGCATTTGGTGTTACATCAATGCCTTCTAGTGTTTAGTGGGTTCCGTTTATAGTTTAGTAGGTTTTTGTTAATGTGGCTTATTATGACATTGATGTTTGATTTGACGTTCATAATTTGTGGATTTTGTTTATAGTTGTTGTTGTTATTTTCTGTTTTATATTGTAATGTATTATAATTAATGGGAATTTTTTAACCACTTGTAGTAGTCTGTATTTGACTTCGGCTTTTTGATTCATGTTATAGGTTTTGGGAATTTAATTTTTGCGTGGTGGTTATTTTTGTGGTAAGGCTGGCTTGATTTGATTTCCAGCCGTCCGTGTTCATCTTACTTTTATTGTTGTGTGAATTTCCGTAAAAATTTGCCAATCATGTGTCACAAAAACATGTTAAAGGGCATGTCATCGTTGTGAAATACGTCAAAGTGGTGTGTGATTGTAATATTATACTATCGCTAATGAAATTTCATGGATTAGGCATCAGAGGTATACTATAGTAAATCGTTTATAGTATACAAATTGTTGTTGTTTTTACATAAAAAAAATAAATGTCTATAATGCTACTGAAATTAGACACATTTTAAATTTACGGTAATTCATTGAGTGGTTTGTATTTAATTCTTTTCAAAAATTTTCTTTAAGCAGTACTTTGTGTATGTTTTTTTTAAGGAATTGCAAATGATAAATCATTTGATACGAGAAAAGTGTAATATATTAAAGGATACGGGAACTTTAGAGCCTTCAGTCCGTATGTCTGCTGAAGCGATAACAAGATAAAATTTTTGCTTATCCTTATGAAAATGTACCTTCTGAAATTGGGCGGAGTAGGCTCACTTCTCCTGGAACATCCTATACAAACTGCCCTATTTTTAAAAAATTATTATTTCTTCCAATAACTACCAAAGGGAAGGATGCAGGATAATATAATTTAACAAACTTGTAATAGTTGTATTCAAAATTATGACTAACACAAAGTGCGTTACGGACACACAATTGTCCACAGCAACTTCAAATGTCTACAGAAATTTGTGAAATTTAGCGAAATTTCTTCTTTTGTTAGGGTAAAATACGTTTACCTTTTATGCTACTTCAATCTAAATGAGCGTTGCGGACAAGCGTTGCAGACACACGCATTGTTCTATGGATAACACAAAACGACAAAAAATAAACAATACCTGGGAAATTAAACTATTTTTCTGGTAGGTGCTGCTGAGCTCTACAAGAATCTGTTTTTCAAATTTCACAAAACCCCCAAAATCTTGAGTTACGGGTAAAAAAACTGTTTTTTCGTACTTTTACGCACTTACCGATTTAAAGTTTCTCAGCGGATTTGGAAAGAAGAGACTTTCAAACGATATACATATATATAGATTGTTTTTTTTTTAAGTTCAACAAATTCATTATATAAGTAAAGATTTTTCTGTTGAACCTAAACCTAAATTCAATTTTATAGTACCACAAAGCATACCTGTTGTATGCAAAAGTACTTTTATTGGATCAAAAGTATTTTTTTTTGGAGCAAAAAGTACATTTATTCTACTAAAACATTCTTAATTTACCAAAAAGTACTTTTGTAAATACCAAAAAAATAAATTTAATTTGTATTAAAATGTTCTTTTATTGTGCTAAAAAGATTTTTTTCCTGTACACAGAAAGAAATTTTCATTTACCAAACTTTTTTACTTTACATTGTACCCAAAAATTGCTTTTGTTGTAGTAAAAATCGTATTAATTGCATCAAAAAATTTACCAAAAAGTACTTTCATGTGCCAACAAGTTTTTTGTTTTACCAACAAGGATTTTTAGTGTATTAAAAAGTACCTTTACCTTACAATAAAAAGTACGTTTATTGTACCAAAAGGTACTTCATTTAAAAATTAATTTTATATTACCAAAAAAATACTTTTATTGTACCAGAAAGTGTTTTTATTGTGGCTAGAAAGTACATCTCTTCAACCACAAATATTTCCATTATACCCAAAGAGTACTTTTATTGTACTAAAGTATGTACCAAAAGGTACTTTCTTGTAACAAATAATATTATTGTACCAAAAAGTACTTTTCTTGTACCAAAAGTTCTATCCAAAAAGTACTTTTATTGTATATTAATGATACCGAATAATTACTTTTATTGTACCGAAAAATTAATTTTATTTTAACAAAAAGAACTTTAATCAATTTTGTGTAAGTGGATCAAATGATACATCAAATTGGCTAAACGATTGTAAAAGTGTTTTATTGTTGTATAAAAAGGTCTTTGTTATACCAACATGGACTTTGATTGTATCAAAAAACTACTTCTTATTACAATTGTACAATAAAAAAGTGCGTTTATTGCAGCAAATGGTACTTTATTGTAAAAAATAATTTTATTTACTAATTTTATTTTATTGTACCAAAAATGTGTTTTTATTGTAGGCATTATACCAAAATAGTACTTTTATTGTACCAAAAATATTATCACTATAACCAAAAAGTACTTTTATTGTACCGAAAAAGTAATTTCATTTTAACAAGAAGAACTTTTGTTGTTCTAAAAAGTTCTCTGTTATACCAACAATATTAATTACTGCTTTTGTTGTACCAAAAAGTGTTTTTAATGTACCCAACAAGTATTTTTTTGTTGTACCAAAAGTACTTTCATTATACCCAAAGAGTACAGTTAGAAAATGTAAGTTTATTTTAACAAAAAGTACTTTTATTGTACACAAAATTTCTATGTTACACTAACAAGGGCTTTTATTGTATCAAAAAGTACTTTTATTGTACAATAATAAAGTTTATTTATTGTTATTTTATTGTACTTGAATTATACCAAAAGTACTTTTATTTTAACAAAAAGTACTTTTTGCACTAAAAAGTTCTTTGTTTTACCAACAAGGACTCTGAATTGATCAAAAAGTACTTTTATTGGACAATTAAAAAAAAGTACGTTATTTTGCCAAAAGATACTTAATTGTAAAGAGTAATTTTACTGTACCAGAAAGTACTTTTAGTCTACTCAAAAAGTACATTTATTGTACCAAAAATACTTTTATTATTTTATAAAATACTTTAATACCTAAAAAAATAATTTTCTTTTCACCAGTCGTTTACCTGTAGAAAAAAAGACTTTATGCGAAAAAAATACCTTTAGTGTACTAAAAAGTACTTTTTACTGTCCCCAAAAAGAAATTTCATTGTAACAAAAATATTTTTATTGTGCTCAAAAAGTACTTTTATTGTGCCCAAAAAGTACTTTTATTACACCGAAAAATTCTTTGTTTAAACCCAAAAGTACTTTTATTGTATACAAAAAGAACTTTGTACCAAAAATTAGATTTTTTGTATCAGATTTTTATCGTACTAAAATTACTTGTTTTGCACCAAAAAATACATTTGTGGTATCAAAAAGTACTGTTATTTGTATTAAAGATGACTTTAAATGTACCAAAAAATGCTTTTATTGTACAAGAAAGTATTTTTTTAATGTACCCAAATTTACCAAAATTATAATTGTACCAATAAAAATACTTTTTATTGTACTCAAAAAATACTTTTATTGTTATATTGGTTTACATAGAGACTCCTTTCATACGAGAACGTGTCTAAAATTTACACAGTACCTAGATTTTTTTTGGAGTGTATGTCTTTTACAAGCTCGCATTTAATTTTTTGGCAACCAATCGAGTACTCACATATAAAAAAGTACATGAACTCTAATTAAGAATTGCGTATTCTGTCCACCTTCATTTCGCATTCTATACCGCCCCATTAACACCTTCAATGTATATTTATATGCATGTATATATGTATCTCAATCATTCCCTTGTTGTCGCAATTCCTTTGCACATTAAAATTCCTGGCAAACTGTTTATTTTTCTGTCGTTTTCATGCCATGATTAGTATTTATACGCCTTAACACTTTTAATGACATTTTTAGTGCAAACAAATGGCAATCGCGCGATCTGGTCTCATCGTGCTCGATCGACCAATGCCAAAGAGTGGCAACAACACAAGACTCTTTGTCGCTCAATGATCGCTTTAAAAACAATGCAAATTTTAAACGATTCATATTATGCAGATGCCATACAAATCACTCAAATCTGCATAAATTTACGATCAGGGACAACTGAAAAGACACAAAAGACAAGGTGCCATAGTTTTGAATAAAAGCAATTCAGACAAATCGATTTTATTGTAATAGAAAAGGGACCAAATGGTTTATGTTCTCTGCAGGGACAAAAGGAAGTGGACAAAATGCGTCATTTATATGTACATATATTTTGTACGAAGGCTTTATGTTTCAATGTGATTTCAAAAATAGCAACAAACGTGTCAGAACTGCTATGCCAATAATTAACACTATTGATTTACAATTATTTAAACAACCATAGCAGTGTGAATATACATATTTACCATGCAATTTTTCCTTTTCCTTTCAAAGGAAAAATTCACATTTCTCTTTAATATAACATTAGAAACAAAAGTTAATCGTTACTAAAAACCCAGGCCTTTCAAACTCATGCACGCAATATGATCGCTTCAAACATGTCGTAACAAACTTAGAGTACCTCTAGCTAAGATCTCAACAACATCAACGAGACAAATTTTCCGTTTTAAAAACAAAACAAGAACAGGCCCAGTCATCAGTGGTCTCTCTCTCTCTCTCCTCAACACAAATGTTTGTTTTGTGTTTTTTATTTTTTCAAGCATGAAATAGAAAGTGAAAATACAAGTTTGAACTATCTTCGGACAACAAACCACAACGAGTTTTCGAAGCTACCAACAAGACGGCGGTAGACACAATGTAAACAAACATTGAAAAAGACAAAAATGACAGGAGACAGATAAAAAGAAATTATGGGAAAGCAAATTAAAAAAAAAAAACGAAAACGAAAACAAACAATGCAGTCTAAAGGAAACCCCGCCTAATTTGTGGCGCTTGACGCATAACTCTACTTAACGCCCGCGTACACGCTCTCAACGTAACAAATTGGAATGTTGTGGCAACGCGGACCAGAGCGGCGAACACACACCAGACATTTATAATGATCGGTTTATGGTGATAAACATACGGTTAGCGACTGTGAATGAGGAAAATTTTGTGTGTGTGTTTCAAGGTTAAGACAAATAGCGCGCCCAGCTACTTAATTTAATAAAAATTACCCAGAAGCACCACCAAATATTAAAACACAAAAACAAAAGGAAAAGGCCGCATTAAATAAAAAAAAATGCATTGAAAGGCAAGGAATGTGAGCAAAATAATAAGTAGCACTGTGGAGAAAAAAAAAAAAAAAAACTAATCGTCATTTTAACGGACCAGCACAAAGTGAGCTGTGGCATTTTGATGATGCGATCAAGTTGCGACCATGGGTAGAACCTCTCGCATGGTGTGTAATAACAAATTGGGGCAAATTTTAGAATGGCTTTTGTTAAGTTTTTGCAATTTTTTTTGTTAAATCGGGCGATTTTTCAAATTGTCGTAAATGGTATTAATACACAGGCAAATGACACTGTTCTGCATGGAAATCGTGGCCGACACTATTCCAGTTGATCCTTTCGTAAAATTACCTCTTTGTAGAGTAGTCTAATCAAGCTCTTAAGAGTATATTAGATATACAGCCCAATTTTAAATATTCCCAAGGAAATAAGTTTTCTGGGAATTTACTTCCTTCGTGAGTCCTATTCTAAGCAGTCGAGGAAGGGAAAAGCGTGGGAGAGAGACTTCAAGTATTCGAAGTCAGGTGTTTTGGTTCGTCTAAAAATTTGCAAACTAATTTAAAAATATTAAGAATTCAAGAAAACAGTAGAGAAATTTCAGTCCAGTAAACTGACTGACAAATATCCTCAACCTATGTGGATATTGCTTAACTTGGAAATATAAAAATAACCAATTTTTAGGTGAAATTACTTATTTAGTCTTTGTCTTCTTGAGGAACGTAAACGATTGGAGATAGGAATGGATAAATAGCACAGTACAACACATGATTTTGGGACTCTATTCTGAAAATTGGACGTGAAAGTAGCCCCAAAAAGAAGAAGTTCTGCATTATTCGTTTTGTCAAGTTACATGCCATTATAATTTAATATCGATTTGAAGTTAGTAAGTATCGTATGGGGGAATTTGTCACGTTTTAGGCTCTCTTTTTTGACTTAACATATATACTATATGGTGGCGTATGATTACACAGTGCAACAGTGAAAAAAACACCCGAACGAGACTATATAGGTTCGATAGTACAACCCGAGCTGAGTAAAACCCTAGCTCAGTTTGGCTAGATTGGCTACCAAATTTTTTTTTTGGCCCCCTAAACTTTTTGAAATCCCTTGGACCCCTTGAAAAAAGGTGACATCAATTGTTGGCCAACAGTTTCTACAGTTTTTAATCTAACTCTTTCTCTTCTTCAGCAAAGTTTTAGCTAATAGTCCGCTTAAGAAACTGATATAATAAAATTTCCCAAAAAAATTAGACTTCCCTCGTTTATTTTCAAAAAACTTCGATAAAAATTCTAATTTTATATAAGTCGTAGGGAATCCAGATTTTTTGCATACTCTATTCAGTGAAATTGTAGTTTAGGTAACACCGAATAACTTCTCTGAACAAACCTATGCAATCTGAACAAGTCTAGGGATATTAAATAGCTCTCAAAACACAATATCTACTTTGAACAAATCAGTTTTTTAGGAGTTTTGGGCCATTGTGCAATGTTTTTACTTGCTATCTTTACCAAAAACGTACTTATTGTATAACTGAATAACTTCTGTAAACAACCAATATGATCGGAATACTCCACCCCCTTAATTGTTCACAAAGAGCATTAGGGTGTTCCTTATATGGAATTTTTTCGAATTTCGTTAAAAATATGTATTAATCGCGATGTTGGTCATCTATCTTCACCTTACGTTTCTTTTTGCCAATATTAGGAATATATTGTGAGAAATTTTGTATCGATAGTTGGACATTATTTTTTATTTTTATCGTATAAAAATTATTATTGGTAAGTATTCAATGGGTATTCAGATGGAACAAAAGTTCATTAGACATTGCTATGCATACAGTCAAAAATTCCGTTTTTTAACGCCTGATATCTCAAGAATTGATAGAGATAGTGATAATATACACATATACTTTTTAAACATATAGATTTTAACTTGATTAACCTTTAAAAGTTGAAATATATAATTGCCCATAATAATCTACATCGAAATTCAATTTCAACATTTTTAATAATTTTTTTAAAAATACCCCAACTTCTATAAGAGATATGGTAAAAGCAAACACATATTATTTTAGGTCGTTATTTCAGCTATTGAACGGCTTGTTACTACTTTGTCTATATACGAAAGAAAAATACTCAGCGGCAATAAACTGATTTGAGAACAAATTCATACTTTAACCTCATTGCGGCACACCCTAATGTCCAACTATGGATACAAAATTTCTCACAATATATTCCTAATATTGGCAAAAAGAAACGTAAGGTGAAGATAGATGACCAACATCGCGATTAATACATATTTTTAACGAAATTCGAAAAAATTCCATATAAGGAACACCCTAATGCTCTTTGTGAACAATTAAGGGGGTGGAGTATTCCGATCATATTGGTTGTTTACAGAAGTTATTCAGTTATACAATAAGTACGTTTTTGGTAAAGATAGCAAGTAAAAACATTGCACAATGGCCCAAAACTCCTAAAAAACTGATTTGTTTAAAGTAGATAGTGTGTTTTGAGAGCTATTTAATATCCCTAGACTTATTCAGATTGCATAGGTTTGTTCAGAGAAGTTATTCGGTGTTACCTAAACTACAATTTCACTGAATAGAGTATGCAAAAAATCTGGATTCCCTACGACTTATATAAAAAATAGTGAAAAAATTAGAATTTTTATCGAAGTTTTTTGAAAATAAACGAGGGAAGTCTAATTTTTTTGGGAAATTTTATTATATCAGTTTCTTAAGCGAACTATTAGCTAAAACTTTGCTGAAGAAGAGAAAGAGCTAGATTAAAAACTGTAGAAACTATTGGCCAACAATTGATGTCACCTTTTTTCAAGGGGTCCAAGGGATTTCAAAAAGTTCAGGGGGCCAAAAAAAAAAATTGGTAGCCAATCTAGCCAAACTGAGCTAGGGTTTTACTCAGCTCCGGTTGTACTATCGAACCTATATAGTCACGTTCGGGTGTTTTTCAAAAAGTTTGATTTTGTGTCATAGTGTTATCATAAGTAATATACCACGTAAATCATACGCCCCGGAGTACAACAGTTTTATTGTAACTGCTGCGAAATAAAACTAGTTCAAAATCATTTGATGAGTGGAAAAGTGAAGCTGTTGCTTATGTAGGGAAAAGTTATATGACCAGATTAAAGGAATTGTAATTCTTAATTTTTTTAAATTTGTTTCAGCTAAATCGAACTAGTGGCTCTCAAGTTATGTCAAACAAAAGAGCCTAAAACGTGACAAATGTCCCAATACGATACTTACTAACTTCAAATCGATATTTTTATTACGTTTTATTTTTAAGGCATGTAAGTTGACAAAACGAATGATGCAGAACTTCTTTTTTTTAGGGCTACTTTCACGTTCAGTTCTCAGAATTGAGTCCCAAATCAATAAGCTGAAAAATGTTGTACTGTGTAGGTATGGCCAGACGTTTACAATTGTGTATTACAACTTTAGAAAAGTTTACAGTGTAGAAAGTGTTAGTCAATTCGCCAACAAAAGTAAAAATCCCCATGCAATATCATTCGGTTTTTCCATAAATACCTCATTTTGTATGGGAGGTACCAGAATAGGTGGAACTATTATGCCTTTTTACCAGAGCTCGCAAAATATGCTCAACCAAATTTTACTACGCGGTCTGCTCACTTAAAAGACCGAAAAAAATGAGACGGAATCGCTCAGTGTCTGAACCACAACCATTTTTTCGTTTTGTTCGTGTTCTTGCTCTCAGGTTTCGGGTTGAACGTAACACATGAATCGGTCTCTTACTGACCGCTCGATACGAACAGAACCTTCCGTCGTTCGCCTACTGAGAATCAGTAAGTGAGCAAAGCAAGCAAAGTGTCCGCACAAAAGGTCTTTATTTTTATTGTTGCTTTGCATTGTGTTGTTGCCTTAAAAATTTCGTCATATGCTTTAAATAGGAGAGAAGAAGAAAGGGGGAAAGGGGCGTCATTAGTGTGCATATGTTTGTGCGTACGTTTGCCTATCCACACGCGCAGCACACATACATGCTCAAAAGACCGTTTGACGAGTTTTTACGAAGTAAAGTGTCTCGAGTAAACCCATGAGCCGATCTAGTGAACAGAAATGCTCGTCGGTTGAGCAAAGAGCAAGCCAAAGAAGAACGAAGTTTAAGGGTTTTTCGCGACAGTTTCGCATCGTGTCAGTGGATGAGTGGTTTTTTCCTGACAACAAGAACGAGAGAGACCAATTATTGCGAGCTCTGCTTTTTACAATCCCAATGCCCTCATTCCTATGGTATAAAAACTATTGTATTTTTCTTTTTGGTACATCAACAGAACTTTTTGATACAATAAAATTACTTATAGGTACATTAAAAGTACTTTTTGGCACAATGAAAGTACTTTTTGGTACAATAAAAGCACTGTTGTGTACAACAAAAGTTTTTTGTGGTGGATCGGAAATACTTTTTGGTACAAGAAAAGTAGTTTACGGCGCAACGGAAGTTCTTATTGGCACAATAAATATTTTTTGGTACATTAATTTCACTTGTTGGTACAATAAAGCTGGTTTGTGGTGTAAAAATGTACTTTTCTGCACAATAAAAATACTTTTTTGTAACAAAAATAGTTTTTTAGTATAATAAATGTAGTTATTGTTACAATAAATGTACTTATTGGTACCAACAAAGTACTTGTTTGTGAAATAAAATTACTTTTTGGTACAATAAAAGAGGTTTTTAGCACGTAAAAAGTACTTTTTTGTACAATAAAAGTACTTAATGGTACAATAATAGTACAACAAATGTATTTCTTGGTACAATAAAAATACTTTTTGATGCAATAAAAGTTATTTTTAGTACCATAAATTAACTTTTTGGCACAATAAAAACTGTTTACGGTACAATAAAAGTACTTTTTGCTACAATAAAGGTACTTTGCGGCACAACAAAAGTACTTTTTGATACAATAAAAGTACATTTTGGCATAGCAAAAGTATATTTGGTACAACAATAGTTAAAAAAGTACTTTTTCGTACAACGAAAGTAGTTTACAGGTACAGTGAAAGTAAATATTGGCATATTTAAATAATTTTGCCGGACAACAAATGTACATTTTGATACAATAAAAGTACTTTTTGGAGCAATATAAATACGATTCAGTTCAGTAAAAGTAATTTTTTGGCACAAGAAATATACAGTTTGGTACAATAAATGTACTTTTTGACTCAATAAAAGTACTTTTTGGTACAATAAAAGTATTTATTGACACAATAAATGTACTTTGTGGCACAAAAAAAGTACTTTTTGGTACAAAAAAAAAACAAATATTACTTTTGGCACAAGAATTTTTTTTTAATGCAATACAAATACCTTTTGGTACAAGATATGTAAATTTTTGTACAATAAAGGTACTTTGTAGTAAAATAAAAGTACTTTCTGATACAACAAAATTTACTTTTAGGTATAAAAAAGTACTTTTTGTTAAAAAAAAGACTTTATGGTACAATAAAAAATACTTTTTAGTATAATAAAATTACTTTTTGGTACAAGAAATATACATTTAGGTACAATTAATGTACTTTTTGGTATAATATATATATTCTGTGGTATAATCAAGTGGTTTTTGGTACAGCAAAAGTACTTTGTAGCCCAATAAAAGTACTTTTTGGTACATAAAAGCACTTTGCGGTATTTTTCGTAAAATAAAATTATTTATTTGTACAATAAAAGTACTTTCTGGCATAATAAAATTACTTTTTGGCATACGCTATCCTAAGTCTGAAAAATATTTTGTAAAGGGTGATTTTTTTAGATATTATCTTTTTGGCAACACTGGTTTAAACAGTTGACGCACGTTTCGTGTTTTGTTTCACTGTCAAACATCTTCAGTTTGGTCTATGATTTAACCATGAATCGTCTTACAAACGAACAACGCTTGCAAATTATTTAATTTTATTATCAAAATGCGTGCTCTGTTAAGAAAGTTCATGGCGGGGTTTTTTTTTTGAAAAATTGTGTTCAGCGACGAAGCTCATTTTTGGCACAATGGGTACGTTAATAAGCAAAATTGTCGATTTTGGATTGAAGATCAGCCAGAAGCATTGCAAGAGCTACCAATGCATCCAGAAAAAGTCACTGTTTGGTGCGGTTTATGGGCTAGTGGCATCATTGGACCGTACTTTTTCAAAGATGATGCGAATCGTAACGTAACTGTGAATGGTGAACGCTAACGTGAGATGATGTCCAACTTTTTTGCCCAAAATGCAAGAGCTTGACTTGCATGACATGTGTTTTCAACAAGACGGTGCCACATGCCACACAGCACGCTTTACAATGGACTTATTGAGAGACGAGTTCGGTGAACATTTTATTTCACGTTCGGGACCGGTCAATTGGCCGCCTAGATAGTGCGATTTAACGCCTTTAGAATATTTTTGTGGGGCTATGTTAAAGCTCATATCTATACACACATGCCCGCTTCAATTGACGAATTGGAAGAGAACATTTATTCATGAGATACCGGCCGAAATTTTGGAAAGAGTATGCCAAAATTGGACTTAGCGGATGGACCATTTGAGGCGCAGTCACGATTACCATTTGCATGAAATAATCTTAAAACATTAAATTATATGGACCGTACTATCGATTCAAATAAAGATTTCATGCATTTTTCTGAATTTTATGTTTTATTTTTTTTAAAACTTTCCTATAGCCCTTAAAAAATCACTCTATACTTTTACCATTAAAATATTAAATACTAGCAATTTTTGCTTGCAACTCCCTTCAACCTTTTTGTTGAAATTATTCTCAAAATATGTCATAAAATTCTCCCTTCAATTCTTCCCGGGGAATAGTTTTCCATTTTAGAAGTTCGTTTAGAATAAGTTAAAAAGGAATAGAGAAAAATAAGGGGAACAAGGAATGGGAAAAAAACTCGCAAGGAATTGTTATTCATAATCATAATTAGGACATTATTTATGAATTTAGTATTATAAGTATCATCGTCTTATATTGTTGGATCCCAACATTTAAGTTGCTATATATGTATTTAAAAATTAAAAAAAGCTGTCAATAATAGAAACTTCAAATCTAGTTTAGGATGACTCACTAATAATAAAAAATCAACGACGTCCAATAGTCAAAATCTAGATCATGATATAATAACTCTAAATGCGTATGCATTTTGATAAATTCATAACAATGATGACGAACTTGATTTGCATTTCTACAGCTTTGTTCACTAAACTCAACTCCAATCATAAATACCTATACATTTGTCTGTCGCGCGTCTTTCCCTTTCCCCTACCATTTTTGAAAACTTTTAAAGCATACAAAAAAACAAAACAAAAGAAAGAAAAAAAATATAGAATTAATTATGCATTATTGCTTCTTTGATAAACAACGACAATACAAACCACCATGCAAACCGCCCATTATCATCATGCATACATATATAGAGATAAGGCAAAAAATAACCAATCATTTCAAATTTCGTCTCATAAAGTTCGTTACCCCAAAGTTCAAACAGACAAACATACAAACGACACACGAGCACATTAATTAACATATTCATTAAACAAAATTTCATTGATGATTCTAGCTAACGATTCGATTTCGGCTTTTCGTCATTAAGACGAACGCAGGCAATTCAAATCTTTGCAGTGATAAAATTCCCATTTATCGCTTTTAAACGCTTTAATTTGTAAACTTTGCGCTATACTATGCAGATTTATGTAAATTTTGTATGAAAAGTAAAAGTTTTCTGATTGTTTGGTTGCATTCGTTTATAACAAAAAAAAATTAAGTTTAAATTAATTTCAGTGGAATGCACATTGCCCGAGAGATTGTACATGCAGATGAATGAGTTTTCATTTGTTTCGTTTGTATTTGTTATTCGTAGAAAATAGGCGGCGGCCGTGGTGGTGGTGGCGTTTTCGCACCCCTTTTTGAGATACGTTTACGTTTGTTTTTGTAGTTAAACTTTTCTACAAAAAAAAAAAAAACAATAAAGAGTGAGAGAAAAAACAGCCGCCGTTGGTTATAAACAGTTGATGGCGTAAAAAAATTACGGTGTGTACCTGACCTACTCCAATTTTGTGCGTATGAAAAGTTGTTGCAATACTACTATATCCGTAAACAGTGCACAGTGGGTTAGAATGGTTTAAACGGACAGATTTATTCACAGCCTATGGTCTGGGGGTAAAAATAGGGCTTAATAATAAGTTTTTAAATAGCGACAAAAATAATATGGTTTAAACTGTTTCAGAGTGCACCAAAAGTCTTTTACATATGAATCGGTAGCTGCGTCAAGCAGCCAAGGCAGGTTGGGGCGGAAAAGTTTCCAAATGCAAGAGAAACAACGATTCGTCAACTATACTAACTTATTTCCTCTTTTTACCCCATGAATGAGACAAGGAATAGCTTCAGGCGTTATTGTGAATTAACACGCTTCTATTTTTAGCTCTTTGAGATGCTTTTACAGGAAATGAAAGATGACTGAGACAGAAGTTAAACCCTGGTCTCCTGCTTGAAAGTCGTTTGTTCTAACCAGCAAACCACAGTCAATAGTGAGGGAGAAGGTGTTAAGGAAAGCAGCGGTAAACATGTCTGGCACCACATTTAATAAGAGCCGCATGCTGCTCGAATATGCCAATGATATCGACATCATCTGTCGGACGATGCGAGAGGAAACAGCTGTCTTCTCATCTGTTAAAAGGGAGTCAGTGAAAATGGGTTTGGCAGCGAATGAGAACAAGACGAAGATAATGGTATCATAGAACAAAGTATCCACCCGTTGGGGACGCAGCGCGAACGTTGAGAACTATTGCTTTGATGTAGTGGATACTTCGGATCCGTCATGGACAAAAAAACACTGTCAACGGAGAATAGCGCACTCCAACAGGTGTTTCTTTGGGCTATGCGAGCACTTCATAAACACCACCCTATCTCGAACCATCAAAGTCCAACTGTACCAGGTACTAATTTTATATGGCGGTGTTTGCGACAAAATTACCCCGCAATATATATGGACCCCTTTGCGTAAACGGCGAGTTCAGGATGCGAATGAACCATGATCTGAACGAGATATATCACGACATTGATGTGATCAAGCGAATTAAAGTGGAACGATAACGCTGGATGTCGTGAGGATGGATGAGGAAACTCGAGCGCAAAAGGTATGCTATCAAAACCTCGAAGGGCGGCGCAAAAAAAGTAAACCGCGACTATGTTGGAAGGACCAGGTGGAGGTATCACTGACGCTGCTTGATAGGAGTTACTAGAGACGGTGCGCACAAGATCGAGGCGAATGGAAATCTCTTATCAACATATATATGTTGTCAAGTTGTTTTTTAAGGCTAATAACAAGAAATGTAGTGCGAGTAAGTGCGTCTGTTCTCAAAACAAACTACACTCTTTACTCAAAAGCGTTCTAGCGTCTTTAATGTACACAGAACATAACATATTACAACATTTTTCAGCTTATTGATTTGGGGCACAATTATGAGAACTGCACGTGAAAGTAGTTCTGCATCATTAGTTTTTCAAGTTACATGCCTTAATAATTGAATATCGATTTGAAGTTAGTAAGTATCGTATAGGAGAATTTGTCGCGTTTTAGGATCTTTTGGTTGACATAACTCGAGAACCACTGAGTGTTCGATTAGCTGAAACAAATTTAAAAAAAATTAGAATTACAATTCCTATAATCTGTTCATATAACGTTTCCCTACATAAGTAACAGTTTCCATTCATCAAATGATTTTGAACTGGGCTTATTTTGTAGCAGTTACAATAAAACTTTCGTACTTCGTGGCGTATGATTTACGTGGAATATTACTTATAATAATCATACGCCACCATATAAAAATATACAAAAGAGCGTAAAACGTAACAAATTCGCCTATACGACACTTACTAACTTCAAATCGTATAATGGCATGTAACCTGACAAAACGAATGATGCAGAACTTCTTCTTTTTGGGGCTACTTTCATGTGCAGTTCTCAGAATTGAGTCCCAAAATCATGTGTTGTACTTTGTAATGAAACCACATTCTTCACAAAGATTTACATTTTTATTGGTACAAAATTCAAATGGTACAGAAATTAAATTCTCAATATCATGCTCAAAGTCTTTTTTAGGGTATAATGTGTTATAAAAAAAGGTGACACTAACTGACCACATCGCAGCTCATACTAATCTCCAATGGGCTTTTTTTCTTTGGGTATACCTAGACCGTAAAGTTTTCAACTGCAATACAGTGTATCTTGAGGAATAAAAGAAACACATTCGAGAGAAAATGCAGAACATTTCATGAAATACCTGTCAAACCGTCATTATTCCACCACTATTCTGCATTAGCACTTCCGAATCTTTACTTTTACAGGTCATATAAAAGTTATCTTATAACCTACTAGTACGAATTTTAATGATTTGAATTAAAAATAATTCATGTCATATAGTAAATAATTACTTTCAATGTTCCAAAAAGTACTTTTATTGTACCAAAAATTACTTTTATTGTATCTACAAGTTATTTTGTTGTATCAACAATTTCATTTATTGTACTAAAAGTAAATTTTTATACCATCACCCTAAGGGATAAGGGTATATATCATTTGATACGAAAAAAATTGTAAAGGAGATGAGTTAGACCCCAAGTATCTTAAGACCAAATTCGTTTGAGCTATGTCCGTCTGTCTTGCTGGCTGGCTGGTCAGCTGGATAACTCGAGTAAATCTTAACGGATCGGTATGAAAATTTACCAGTATTAATATTTTTCAAAACGAACATGGGCTGAAGAGCCCCACCCCTTCTGGTACCTCCCATACAAAATTACCTATTTTTGGATAATTAATATTTCTTTTATAACTGCCAAACAGATGACCGGAGGATATTTGAATTTCGTCAGTCTATTTATCTTGAAACAGTTGACAAACCCTAAGAAAACCGAAACCTTTGCCACACTCCTTCTAGTACCTCCCATACAAATGACCGAATTGACCCTTATAGTTTTACATACATATCTTTTGAAAATTGGACTCGGGAATGAATATGGACTATATTAGTTCAAGCCTTCTGGTACCTCCCATACAAAATGACCTATTTTTGGAAAATTAATATTTCTCCCATAACTTCCAAACGGACACATGGGTGGTAATGAAAATTGGTCGATTAATTTATATTGTGATAGGAGGCAAAATTTCAGAAAACCTGACTACGTGACACACCCCTTCTGACACCTCCCAAACAAATGATCGAATTTACCTCTATAGTCTTACATACATATTTTGCGTAAGTTGTACGGTTATGAAAATTTTAATCAGGAATGAATATGGCCTATATCAATTAACCCCTTCTGGTACCACCCAAACAAAATGACCTATTTTTGTAAAATTAATATTTCTCCCATAACTTCCAAACGGGCATCTGGGGGATAATGAAATTAGGTCTTATATTACAATGAGGCAAAACCTTAGAAAACCTAACTATTTGTCACACCCATTCTGCTATCTCCCAAGACTTAAAGAATATCTGGTATGGTATTTATCTAGGGTAGCCAGATATTTAAATCGGAATAACAGTACATTAGTGAACAAAAAATAGTAAAACGAAGAAAAAACAGTACATTTTAAATAAAACCAAAAAAATGTATTAATCATCAAATATTTTGAAAATTAATTCAATAAGCAACAAAGACAAAGTTAAAAAATAATATTCTATCATAAGCGCATTAGTAAATCCATTTTAATTCCAACAGTTAGATATGAACCATATTGAAAATGTATGGGCGTACAGGATAAACTTAACTAAGTACAATTTGATTGTGGTTGGGCTTAATAGTGTAGTTTTTGCTTCTTTTTCATTCCTCACATTCGGTTTTTGAATTATGACCCCTCAAGTACATCTGCACCGAAATATAGTGGAGCGAATAATCGCTCTCCAGTGTATGACGGTGAACTAAGTTATAAGTGTGGGAGGTACCAGAAGGGGTGTGGCAAATGTTTTATAACTTTATACTTTAAAAAGTTTATTAATCTGACGAAGTTAAAATACCAAGCAGAGTCTCGTTTGGATTTTGTAAAAGAAATATAAATGTTTCAAATACAGGTGATACCAGATGTGGGATTTTGCTGTTGGATTGTAAATACGCAGAATAGCCCCGGCCTATTTACAATCATTTAGAAAAGTATTAACAGTAGTAAATTTTCATAAGGATTAGTGGAAGTTTATTGAGTTATCGTCCCAGCCAAGCGAACGAACATGGCTCAATCGTTTTAAAAAGTCCTGAAACAAATTTTGTTTTAAGATATTTGATACTTTCGCGTATCAAATGATATTCACTAAGTGTGTGGGTATAAATGTTTCTTACCGTGATATTAAAATGTAATTTTCAAACTTATTTTCAAAATTTAGAGTAGAGTGGTAGAGTGTTTTATAATCTTCGGCTATTTTTGTAGACTATACGAAACATGTTTTATCAAATATTGAAATGGATTGTTATATAAATATCAGTTAAATAAAAAACAGTACAAAAACAGTAAAAGGTTTGAAAAACAGTACTTTTGCGTACTGTTTTACGTGTTGTGCATAAAAAAGTACATTTACAAAAAAACAGTACATGTACTGCTAAAAACAGTACGTCTGGCTACCCTATATTTATCAGTCAGTTTACCTGACTGAAATTTCTTTACTGGTTTTATAATAAACTTGCTTTAATTGGACTATAAAGCATGTTTACTTTTATTGTACCTAATAGTACTTTTATTATAGCAAAAAGTGCTTTTGTTCCACTAGAAAGTACTTTTGTTGTACCAACCAATACTTTTATTGTACCAGCAAGTACTTTTATTTTACCAATAATTACTTTTATTGTACCAAAAAGTATTTATAAATGTACTTTTATTTAATTTAAATCATATAGTACTTTTATTGTACCAAAAAGTTATTTTATTTTACCAACAAGGTCTTTTGTTGTGCCAGTAATTATTTTCATTGTACAACAATTTTCTTGTTTTGTACCAAAAATTACTTTTATTGTACCAAAAAGTACTTTTGTTGAACCAAGAAGCTCTCTTATTGTCCCAGAAATAACTTTCAATGTACCAACTTATTTAATTGAACCAAACATAAATTCTAAGGAGCCAAAAGTAAATTTATTGCACCAACAAGTACTTTTATTTTTAATTTTAAATTTTTTATTGCACTTAATAGATATTTATTGTAAAAGTACTTTTATTTTATTTTTAAATTGTTTTCTTGCACTTTGTTATAGCAAAAAGTACTTTTATTGTACCATTCAGTAATTTTGTTGTATTAAAAAGTACTTTTATTGTACGAAAAGAATTACTATTGTATAAACATTTACATTTGTTGACCCAAATGGTACTTTTATTGCATAAAAATTTACGTTTGTTGCACCAAATAGTACTTTTATTGTACCAAAATGTACTTTTATTACAACAAAAAGTACTTCTGTTGTACCAAAATGTACTTTTATTATAACAAAAAGTACTTCTGTTGTACCAAAATGTACTTTTATTGTACCAAAAAGTACTCTTATTGTATCAATAAGTACTTTTATTGTACTAAAAAGTACTTTTATTTTATCAATAAGTACTTTTGTTGTACATAAATTAGATTATTATGGCCTGTAACTTGACAAAACGAATGATGCAGAACTTCTTTTTTTTGAGGCTACTTTCACGTGTACTTCTCAGAATTGAGGCCCAAATCAATGATCTGAAAAATGTTGTACTGTGTAATGTATCAAATTGGAAATTGGCACATGGCAAAATATTAAAATACTTATTGACATACACTACGGTATTCATTTGCTATTAAAAAAAATCTTCATTAAAAAAACAATATATCATCATAAGTATTGTTAATACAAAAATGCTAAAGTCAATGTTTCGTATGTGTTACAACAAAGAAAACTAACCATAATCACCAAAGTCAGCTTAATCTCACCCCTCCCTCCCCCAGCAGCACTATGGATTTTAACACATTTCCTATCACGGCACCGCAAATCGTGGCGGGGATCCATGGGCTGTGATGACACAGTAAAATTTGTTAAAATCCATTATCAAGACGATCGTTCAAGAATTTTGTAATATTACGTGCACATGATAATAATATGGATTGTAATGACGCCGGCTACGGCGTCGCGACGATGATGACGCGATTTTTAAAAATTAAATAATCAAAAAATGATCGCGATGATCATTCATACGACAACAATCGTCCACATTTTGTTTAGTTAAACTTTAATTGGTACTACGGTGTTAATAGCAAACACTAACATTTTACATTTATAGGAGATTATTTTGACTCTGATGATGTTTTTCGTTGTTGTTGTTGCTTTAAAGCTATTGGCCAGGCTGTCATAGTCGATGGTAGTACCTGACCAGTATTTGTGTGTTGGCTTAACAGTCAACAAATGTTGCAATGTTGTGGTGTGCGTGTGTTTTTTTTTTTTGTTAACATGAACGTGAAATTTTTGCATAATAATCAAGGTCAACCGCAAATGGCATCAAAATAATTTTAGTGTTGCCAAAATAAATGAATTGAAATAAAATACAATAAATAAAAGTCGTAATGTACTAAACAACAAAGATAGCAAATGCTTAAGTTAAACCTATGAACGGGTTATGTGACCAACGTGTAATTTTTTATCGAAAGTAAAGGGAACACGACCATTGTTCATATAATATAGATAGTTTATAGGCCTATAAAGCTTAATTCAAGTACTATTGTTAAAACTACTAATCCATGACACCACATGTGTTCGTTGTCGTCTATGTGATATAATTTTTCAAATATTTCATTGAAATCTCTTAAACGCGCCTATTGGCGAATCAACCGGAGAAATGTAATTTCCGCTTAAAAATTACAAAGATTTCAAAAAAACTACAAAATAAACACGGCAGATTTCATTTAAATGTGCCAACATCTTTGGCAATGTGATCATCATAATATTATCATGACAACGATAAAGATGTTTTATGATCAATGATGCACTTTTTTCCTCCCTGTATGATAGGAGGGGGGTAGGCAGCAGCAGTAGCAGCAGCAAATGGTATGTAATTTCGTAGAAAAAGCTAGTCAAAATAATGACAGCTAAAAGACATTTTGCCGCCTAGCATACCTTTGATCGTCACTTTAAATTACTTCATTGGCAGATTTGAAGTGTTTTACAGGAAATCACACACATCACATAATGGAAGTTTGATTATTACCATACAAAAGTGACGTTAAATGAATAAGACAAAAAGTAAAAAAAAACACAAAATAATGTTGTAATATGTGAGATTATAGGGTTAGGCAAAGCCATCGTACATAGAGATCGAAAGGTTCGCACTTAGGCAAAAGGTAATTTTGATGTGAGAAAATTATATGACGGCCTATATGAGTGTACTTACGGTGTTGTGTATGTTTTCAACTTGTTAAAGATAATAAAGTTTAGAGATACATTAGACGAGGAGAGGCTGACAAAACATTATATATCAGAATAGCAATTAAAATTATGTAGCTGCCGGGTTATATAAAACTTTCAAGTATTGAACAGGCTCAAATGGCAAAATACATAACATTTTGGACAAATTTCAGCCTAAACGGCTGAACCGATTTCAATGAAATTTGGAAGATAGTTAGTGTACTATGTGGAAATTGCCTTGGCTATAAATTGTTGACCTTATGGGCGGTGTGGGCGTCGTAAATCTTTTTTTTTTGAGCTAAAGTGATAAAATTTGATACACAGATAGTACTCGCCAATACGAATATGAATATGCGGACGAAATTTTAATTTTGAACCAGTGGGCGGAGTTGGCGTGACGAAACATAATTTTAGAGCTAGGAAGATAAAATTTGATATACAGAAGACGCTCGGCAACTTAAACTTAAAACTTAATTTCCCTTTGCACCCAATGAATGAGGTATAGGATAGCTTCTCGCGTTCTCGTAACAGCTCCTACTTGTTTACCGACGAATGCGAACGTCACTGTTTGAGAAGCTTTTGACTAGACATGCCGATTGGCTCGACACTTATACTGTGACGTTGCTGTCGACAATATCAAGGGGGCTGGCAATGAAAGAAAAATATAGACGACTGCAGAAGGAAATCGAAGCCAGGATCTCCCGCATGGTAGTCGCGTGTTCTTACCATCATGCCACGGCCAGTCCAACATAAGTAATTTTTGTGCAATATAGTACTTTTAGTTACAAGTGAAGTAATTTTAAGTACTGTAATAGTAAATTTTGGTAGTTTGAATGTATTTTATGAAACAAAATAGGTACTTTTTGGTACAATAACGGTAGTTTTTGGTGCAATATAAAACGTGACATATTCTTCTATACGATACTTACTAACTTCAAATTGATATAAAATTTATATGACATGTAACTTGAAAAAACGAATGATGCAGAACTTCTTCTTTTGGTGGCTACTTTCACATGCAGTTCTCAGAATTAAGTCCCAAATCAATGAGCTGAAAAATGTTGTACTGTGTTGTTAAAGGAGACGATTGCGACTCCAAGCTTCTTAAGAAAAAATTCGTTTCAAGACGATTGAACATGTTAAACCAAACCGAAACCTTTGTCACACCCCTTCTGGTACCTGTCATACAAATGACCGAAATCTCCTCTTTATCTATATATATAAAAGGCTTGGGTGACTGACTGATCACTCCCCAGCCCAAATTGCTAAAGCTAGAACCGTGAAATTTAGAATGTAGGTTTCTTTTATGACGTAGGCGCGCACAAAGGAGGGATTTTTGGAAATTCGGACTGAAAGTAGGTAAAATGGGCGTGGCACCGCCCCATATAACTGGAATTTTAAACTGACTGTATTTTTCGAACCATTATAGGTACAAAGTCGAGATTTGGTATACGGTGCCACGCCCCTTTTTTATAAAAAGTTATATTGGCTAAAAAAATGGACCAATTGCAATTATATTTTCTTTGTGTGATACTGTCTATAGGGCCTCTATAATAGGCAACATGAAAACATAATTATATAAAGGGGCGTGGCACCGCCCACACAAACCGAAATTTTAAAAGGTCATATCTCAAGAGCCATTATAGGTATGAAGATGAGATTTGCTACATATGTTACTGATACCAAGAGGATTACGTTTCGCTGGAAAATGGGCGGCGGCACGCCCCTTTTGAAAAAATCGTTATCTAGGCGAAATCAATGGACCGATTAGAAGGAAATTTTCACTGTGTTGCACTATCCGTAGGACCTCTATCATAGGCTACATGAAATCATTATTAGGCCAATGGGCGTGGCACCGTCCACACAAACCAAAATTTCAATCGGTCATATTTCACGAGCTATAAAAGGTAAGAAGTTGAGATTTACTACATTTTTAAGTGGTACATGGTACGTTTCGCTGGAAAATGGGCGGTGCCACGCCCCTTTTGCAATTCTTTTTATTTTTTATACAATCTATATATTTTAAATTGCTTACTGGCTGTAGATATGATGATGAAATTTGGGATGGTTGTTTCCCTTTTCGAATAAATGTCAGCTTAGAATGTATTTTTGGATATTCGTACTCTTAGGGATAAACATGACCCGACCAATGGGCAAATGCTATAATCGAAGAAATTGATATGAGCGTGCTCACTATCAAATTAGAGTGAAGGTATTTTTGAAATCCGATATTTCTGGGTAAATAATCGAAAAAGAGATATAAATGTTACTATCGCCCAGACCGAATGGCTAATGATATAATCGTTACCCATTTTAGGGGTAAAAAAAAGGCCAAATAGGGATAAAACTGGTACTAAGCGGCTAAAGGTAAAGTCGGAAAAATTCAAGTACATATTTTAGTTGTGACATATGAAGTAATTTTTTCGAAATTCGTTCTATAGTTGTAGAAATACCGAAAAAGGGAATAAACTGGTACTATCGCCCAGACCAAATGAAAGGTAGCGTTTCGAAAATGTATATAGAATGGCTCCCTATTGAATAAAAGGAGGTACCAGTCCGTTTTAGTTGTGAGATACGAATGTATCTTTTGAAATTCGTACTTTTAGGGATAAAAGAGGACTACAGCGATATATTCACTTAGACCAATGAGAAAAAGCTACAATCACATAAATGATGATTCGAAGTTGTTATGAAGCGATCGCATTTTACCTGTATTCCTTGAATTCATAAAAAAATTCATTGTAAGTACGGGTGAAGCAACGCGAGCCGGTAAACCTAGTATTATGTATATTGAAATAATAATCCTTAACAAAATAATTTCACTGATAAAATACATTTTACTTTAATTCTTATAATTGTCAAAATAAAATTCTATAAATAAACCGACCAGTACTGATGAACTTGTCTCAGCGAGTCTAAAATTTAATATAGGACTCACTTTTAACTGTCTCCCCTTCATCTAACAAATTATAAGTAAATGATCTCATCTTATAATCTATACAAATTTCAGATAACCGGAAATACAACCGGATATCATTTAAATACCATTTAAACTGCCTCTAAATAAAAAGCTTCTCACTTACCATTGTATCCGTTATTAATTGCAGTTATTAACGTTTGACTTTAAATAAATACTTTTAATAATCCTTTCCCGGCAAACTTAAACAATCAACTAAATTTGTAACAAAACCCACAAATTTTTAGCACCCAAAAATAATATAACAAAAAAAAAAAAAAAAACAATTCAAACTTTTGTAATATTTATTTTGTTTTGATATGTATTTCTTTTAGTTTGGCTTGTGCTGGGCTGGCCATTCATTGTATCCAGATTGTTTGCCAGTTGCAGCAGCAGCAGACTGTTATTGTTATTCATTATTAAATTAACAAAAATATGTAAATTTATCTTGATGGCATGGTCGCTGCTTAGTATGTGCTAATAATTTTCATTGTCCAAAATCCCTTCACCCCTCCAACAACGAAAAACCAACCAACCAATATGAAGTTTTGCAAATGTGCACATTTACTCCCAAAAAAAAAAGAAAAATAGCCAAATAAAAACAAGATAGAGAACCATAAAACCAACTTAACTGAAAACCAAACAATACCCAAAACCAACCACCCACCAGTGACTTAAGCTCCTGGTATAGTTTACATTTGGCTGGCTCATAAACTATGACTATGAATGGAACACTGATAACGACTGTTGTTATCCTATAAACACTTACATATATATAGTGTAGTTGGAAACGCACACAAATGGGCAACTCCCACCCATTCGACAATTTGTAGTGTGGCCTATTGGAAATGTGTGAGTTTCTCTTGCTTGGCTAGTTTTAGTAAGTGAGTGCATGAGTGTTAAAAATTTTCGCCATTTCATTTAGGTATTTGTGGTATTTTACGAGGATTTTTCGTAATTGATTTTGTTGTTAACAGTTGCGGATAAAAAGGGCATTTTATTGCGGATTTTATTTTTTCTATTGGGCGAGATAAAACGTTGTTTTTGACCAGTTCGTAGCAAATTAAATTAGTGATAATAATAGATTGTACGATGTACAGAAACATGACCCGCAAATATGTTGACTTCTTTTTTTTTGAAAAAAAAGGATTAAATAGGATTTTCATGAGCTTTTAAGCTTTTGCATTGGTATATTTGTCGAATGTTGTTATCAAGGGCAGCAACAGAGAATTTTGTGGAAGCATAAAGCATATAATTTTCTAAAACAAATTCTAAACATTATACACTTTATTACGTCGATGGGATTATAAATAATTACACAGTACAAAACATGATTTTGGGACTCAATTCTAAGAACTGCACGTGAAAGTAGCCTCATAAAGAAGAAATTCTGCATCATTCATTTTGTCATGTTACATTCTATAAGAACTTTATATCGATTTGAAGTTAGTAAGTATCGTATAGGGGAATTTGTCATTCACCCAAGGTTGATCTAAACTTTTGCGAGATTCAAAGAACAGCATATTTTGCCCCAACGCTATTGAATTACAATGAACGAAAGTAGTTTCAGTTTTTCGTATCCACGTGGACATTTATAGTGTGGTGCTTCCGCTGATGGACGAGTATGAGTAATGGCGGCAAGCATTGCGGGGTTGGCTTTTTATACCCTCACCCTACGGTTGGGAGGGTATACATCATTTGATACGACCCAAAAGTTTAATATAAAGAAGAAGTCACTTTAGACCCTATGTTTCATTGAACCAAATTTGAATCATGACTTTTAAGCGTTTGAGCCATGTCCGTCTGTCTGTCTGGCTGTCCGGCTAGTAAGCACGATAATTTGAAAGACGCAACCAAATATTTTGAAACTTTTTACGAGTTAATATTTCCCCAAACCAATTTATGGTATTGCAAATGAGTTACATGGCCCCGCCCCTTCTGGTACCTCCCATACAAATGTACCACTCCGCCCACTTGAGAAATCAAGTAATCTTATCAATACACCCAACGCGATCGTCCCTTAATTCTGTATTTAGTAAAGCTGTTTTAGGATAAAGTTTTATAGGAAAGACTGGTAGTCTAGCCACGCCCCTTTCTGGTACCTCCCATAAAAATGTACCACTCCGCCCACTTTAGAAATCGAGTAATAATATCAATACACTCAACGCGATCGTCCCCTAACTCTGTATTTAGTAAAGCTATGACAGGATGACAGGAGTTTTGGGGAAAAAAATTGGAAGCCTCGCCACGCCCCTTCTGGGACCTTCCATACAAATGTACCACTCCGCTAGGCTTGCCAGATTAAAAACTGTAAAATTCTAGACTTTCACCAAGAAATATCTTGATTGTGAAAAAAAATCTTGACAAAAAAAAAAAAACACTCATACGTCAGAAGTTGTAAATATATCAGTTTGATTTAGTTTTTTTTTTAAATATAATTTTCATATAAAAAGTATACAAAATATTAAACAAATCAAGTACAAATATTTCAGTCAGATAAACTGACTGATATATGTATAACCTTACCTTATGTATGATATTATTTAAGTCTCGAGTTATTGAAACTAAAAAATAATAAAATTTTCTAGCTTATGGAGCGTAAACGGTTTAAGATAGAACTTTCGGACTCTTTATGGTCAAACTTTTACTGACAAGTAGTAACACCGTTCAAAGGGTCACAGTTCAAAAATGGCATTTCACGCTCAAAATTCTCTAAAGAATTCATAATTTCTAATGTATTGGATGAAACGCTCAGTTTCTTAAGCTACACCTTAAAAAGTCAAATATTAAAAGTAAAGTTTTCCAAGGATTTTTTTAAACTGATCAAATTTAATCATCCCTCAGTTGTCGGTTTGGATGTAATGGAAGAATATAAATTTTGCAAAAATTGGTTATTTTGTATGGGAGGAATCAGTTGGGGTCGGCCGATAGAGTCCATATTCATTCCGTAGTCAAATTTTTATTACATGTTTGAATTCAGTGTACTAACAAAATGATATGTATGGGAGGTACCAAAAGGGGTGTTGCAAAACGTTTCGCTATCCTGAAATATTTTCGCAATAATATTTCAATGACCTGTTCACTAGATTTGTACAAAACTTTGTGCAAGGTAAGAACATTTTGGAAAAATATTTACGTTATTATTTGGCTGGTTTGTAAAAATCTTGACAAAACTTATTTTTTCTTGATTCTTGGCAAGCATTAAAAATTCTTGTAAATCAAGAAAAATCAAGACCGTCTGGCAACCCTACACTCCGCCCAATTAAGAATATTATCAATATACAAGAAAATTTTATGTTTTACTGAGGGTTAGGGGATCGGTTTTTACGATCAAAACTTTTTTACTGCTTTATGTCAAAATATGTATCTCAAATGTAACCTTCTCTCAAAACTCAATTTCCCTTTACACCCCATGAGTGAGGAGTATGGGATAGCTTCTCGCGTTGTTGTGAATTAACACGCTTTCAATTTTTAGATTCACAACTAACGGCACCTACTTAATTATCGACGAGTGCGAACGTCACTGTTTGAGGATCTTTTACTAGACATGCCGATTGACTCGACAATTATACTGCGAAGTTGCTGCCGACAACATCGAGGTGAGTCGGCAATGAAATAAAAATGTAGATGACTGGAGACGGGAGTTCGATTCCGGATCTCCCGCATGGTAGTCGCCTGTTCTAACCACTATGCCATAGTGCTAGTACGACCATAACGTAATTCAGTAACCAACTTCTTAATCGTTAATGTTGATCATGCAGAGGTCGAATAGATATACCCGAAGTTGGTGGAGGTTTTTTACACTGATACTCTCTCAAGTCTATCAAGCCTATCCCCGGTGTTGGTGGAGTTTTTTTTACACTGACCCTATCATTTGAACAACCTTTCCTTGTGCTAGTACGACCACAACGGAATACAGTAAACAACTTCTTAATCATTAAAGTTAATGTTGCGGAACGTTTCGCTTTCCTTGTGCTAGTACGACCACAACGGAATACAGTAAACAACTTCTTAATCATTAAAGTTAATGTTTTAGAGTCCCCATAGTTATTATCAAGCCTTTCAATGGTGTTGTTGAAGGTTTGTTTAACACTAACGGGCTCTTTTAGTCGACATGAACGTTCTACATCATTTGTGGTAGTACGACCTCAACGAAATTCAGTAAACAACTTCTTACTGGTGAATGTTGATCGTTCACAGTCCCCAAAGCGGTTCTGAAACCTTTTCCTCAGTGCTGGTAAAGGGGTTTTTGTCAAAAACTACTCCCACCACCCATACCATGTAGTATGCAAGCTTCTATCCTCTTCCCTTGTAAACAACTTCCTAATCATTAAAGCTAATGTTGCAGAGTCCCCATAGTTATAATTAAGCTTTTCAGTGGTGTTGGTGATGGTTTCCGTACAAAAATCCCCCCTTTTTGAGATCTAAAAAATGCATACAAATATTCTCAGCTCATAAAAACAATTCAAACACTGCAGTATTTCACGTCTCAGTAAAAAATTATTGAGTAAGAGGCTAAAAGTAGTGTCCACCTCTCATACAAACTTTTTTTTGCGGTACAAAGTTTAATAAAATATAGTTGCAAAGCAAATAACCGCACATAGGACCAAAAATTATAATAATATTTATATAATATTTAGTATTTTATTTGCTAAGTTCCGTAATTCTTAAGTCGTACCACTTAATTTATCTAACGCGTCAGCTTTTATTACTATGTATTAAGTTTCATATTTAAAGTAAATTACTAATTTCTATAACATTGACACTTAACCTCTTTGCCACTTTCGTCATAATTAATTTTCGCCATAATTCATTTTCGGAAATTAAAATTTCGCAAACCACAAAATTTGATAACTATATTTTTACAACTAAAATTTTATTAATTGTAACTTTTTTTTTTGCTTTTGACTCAGCTTTATATTACACAGCTCTATAATAATAACTTTGCACTCTCGAGCACAGCCCGTAATGAACTATTTGATGAAAACAACAACACCAGCAAAAATGTTGCAATAGTTGCAATTTATAATGAAGTAATTAGTTTGGACTAAACCGCACAAATGTGGCTACCACAGTTTATTATGTTACTAACATACAAAAAAAAAAGAAAAAAAAAAAACAAATCGCACATATTAGATGACTACATACATACAACCAAACATACATACATATACATCCATCTATCTAGCTGTACGCACAATTAATACTATTACATTTAAACATGGACCTCGAATCTTCACTGACTATGATGACTGAGTGTGACTCTCCAATGTCTACTGCAGCTTTACAAGAAATAAAGCTAACACTCTTCTGCAAAGCCTGGGATAGAGGCTGAACTAAAAAAAAACACATCATATAAAATAGCTCGACTTACTAGTAAAGTGTCTGACAAACCCACTGACTGACTGCTATATGCAGCAACTGCTCATATGAACTGAGAGACTGATTCATTTTAGTTTTTGGGGTAGACCAACATCATAATCATCATCAACATTTCTGTTTTTTTTTTGCATTTCAAACATTGTAGCCCAGAAAACATATGAAAAAAACAATTCGCATCACCACCACATCATATTACACATTCCAAACCATCATCAACAACCTCAACATCACATAGTATATGCATGGTCATAGTAATTTATGTAGAGCCAACAAAGAAATTGTGAACAAGAGGAGGTGGATGATGAGTTTTTCTGTTGTCATTACTTTATAGCGTTTAAATATGAGTAGTAAATCTTTTCTGATTTATATTCATCATACACACTCGTCATGTACTATAGTCATAGTCAGGCGACTTCATTTGTAAGTAAAGACATGAAGCTAGAAATGTTATACGTATGACAAAGTCCATTCATCTAACCGCTTTGCCAACATACACCATGTCCCCATAATGTGTAATATTTCCCGCCAACATATGAGTGAATTCAAGTTATTTTCTTTTATGGATTCGCTAAGATTTTAACTGGATGGCTGAATGCAATTCAAACGCATATTCCGAAGAAAAGGGTCCACAGCATAAAGATGACGGAATTTAGGGATAAGTCAAACAAATGAATAATAAATAAATATAATATAAATAATAACTAAATATCAATTTATTTACTTATATGCATATTATCAATTCATATTAAGTGTGCACGACCTATCACTCCTCTGTACATTACCCTTTCATCACCACCATGTGCAACTAACATTTCAACAAACCACATAAGCCCGCCGCGTTATTTCTACAATACAAATGTAAAAGATACTTGTCGTTACAATAGAGATCTCATTGAATTTTCCTTTCTTTCAATCCATTCAGGTGGATGGTTTTTCTTCTAGCCGGTATGGCTTTGGCGCCTTTCTTGTTGTTGTATGTTATTGTTGACGTTGCTGTTGCGGTATTGGAACTTATCTCTTATTACATAACTAAGTTTTACTGCTGGTTAAGTTAGGTCAGGTTGTTTCAAGCCATCTGTCTGTCTGTCTGTCTGCTTGCCAGTCTGGGCTGGCTTTGAGTGCTTCTATTATTTTGCCTTTTGTTACAAAGGTATGGTTTTCTTTTTCTACAGCTTTGAAAATGAAGGTGGCCGCATTTGTCGAGAGTAATTATTTTATCATGCTTTTAATGAAGAGAAAATCACTGTAATTATTTAAACGTTTTCATGTCGTTGTTGTAAAACTAATGTCTCTGTTGGGGTGCAGTGGAAATTGCTGTGGGCAATTAAACGTTAGATATTTATGGAAGTGACTTTGAATTTGGAGGGAATTGAAAATTCTTCTATTTTATTTTTTCTATGATTTTTTATGTTTGACTTTTCATTTTTAGTACTTTTACTTTTTAAATTTTTTTAATTTTTAATTTTTAATTTTTAATTTTTAATTTTTAATTTTTAATTTTTAATTTTTAATTTTTAATTTTTAATTTTTAATTTTTAATTTTTAATTTTTAATTTTTAATTTTTAATTTTTAATTTTTAATTTTTAATTTTTAATTTTTAATTTTTAATTTTTAATTTTTAATTTTTAATTTTTAATTTTTAATTTTTAATTTTTAATTTTTAATTTTTAATTTTTAATTTTTAATTTTTAATTTTTAATTTTTAATTTTTAATTTTTAATTTTTAATTTTTAATTTTTAATTTTTAATTTTTAATTTTTAATTTTTAATTTTTAATTTTTAATTTTTAATTTTTAATTTTTAATTTTTAATTTTTAATTTTTAATTTTTAATTTTTAATTTTTAATTTTTAATTTTTAATTTTTAATTTTTAATTTTTAATTTTTAATTTTTAATTTTTAATTTTTAATTTTTAATTTTTAATTTTTAATTTTTAATTTTTAATTTTTAATTTTTAATTTTTAATTTTTAATTTTTAATTTTTAATTTTTAATTTTTAATTTTTAATTTTTAATTTTTAATTTTTAATTTTTAATTTTTAATTTTTAATTTTTAATTTTTAATTTTTAATTTTTAATTTTTAATTTTTAATTTTTAATTTTTAATTTTTAATTTTTAATTTTTAATTTTTAATTTTTAATTTTTAATTTTTAATTTTTAATTTTTAATTTTTAATTTTTAATTTTTAATTTTTAATTTTTAATTTTTAATTTTTAATTTTTAATTTTTAATTTTTAATTTTTAATTTTTAATTTTTAATTTTTAATTTTTAATTTTTAATTTTTAATTTTTAATTTTTAATTTTTAATTTTTAATTTTTAATTTTTAATTTTTAATTTTTAATTTTTAATTTTTAATTTTAAATTTTTAATTTTTAATTTTTAATTTTTAATTTTTAATTTTTAATTTATTAATTTATTTATTTATTAATTTATTAATTTATTAATTTATTAATTTATTAATTTATTAATTTATTAATTTATTAATTTATTAATTTATTAATTTATTAATTTATTAATTTATTTATTTATTAATTTATTAATTTATTAATTTATTAATTTATTAATTTATTAATTTATTAATTTATTAATTTATTAATTTATTAATTTATTAATTTATTAATTTATTAATTTATTAATTTATTAATTTATTAATTTATTAATTTATTAATTTATTAATTTATTAATTTATTAATTTATTAATTTATTAATTTATTAATTTATTAATTTATTAATTTATTAATTTATTAATTTATTAATTTATTAATTTATTAATTTATTAATTTATTAATTTATTAATTTATTAATTTATTAATTTATTAATTTATTAATTTATTAATTTATTAATTTATTAATTTATTAATTTATTAATTTATTAATTTATTAATTTATTAATTCCTTATTTATTAATTTATTAATTCCTTATTTAATTATTTTATTAATTTTTTATTTCATTATTATTTTATTGTTTTGTTTTTTTGTTATAAACAAATATTTCTTGAAACTTTTCCATTTACCCTCGCTCGAATTCCTTTCTTCAAAAACAAATTACAGCAAATGACATTTTTGTCATTTCACAATTCCTCACCCTGAATTCTTTTGAATGCTGCAAGTGACCATCCTCGATAACAAGTTTTCAAACTTACGCCTACTGGATTGTAGCACCGAATACCAACCAGCACTTGCCACATTCTAAATTAACCAAAAACAGCTAAGGCATTCATGAGGCAACAAACTTGAAAAAATGCACATCAACAAAAAAAAAACAGAAGAAGACAACGACCAACAAAAATTCAAGCAGCTTACAATGAGATGACCTTAACATACCGACCGACTTACTGGCCGCAGTACGAGAAGTAACCGCTTCATATATCGGTTGTTTTGCTGCTGCTGTTGAAGATCGGGTCCCGCTCAACGCAACAACATCTACATAAATACGGTCGAGAACATCGTCGTAATGCCACTTGATATATGAGACAAAAAACTGAATTAACTTGTGGCAGGCATGCAGTTGCTTTCGGTTAACCTCCAGTTATGTTAAACAATAAAATTTTAATTAAAAGATGGTGTTGCAGATACAGATACACCACCACAAGCAGCATGACAACTAGAACGGCAGCAACAATCACACAAGGGATACTTGCAGCACAATCAGTGGCACTGGCAGCGGCAGCTCTAAAGTGGCAGTTGTTGCCTTAACTACATACATATCAGGTAATAAAACGAGATTCTTGGCAAACAACTCTGTATTATCGGGAGCAACCTTAGTAAGACCAAGTGCCAAAATAGCCGAAGGTATTGCAAAAACAACATCAACAACGTTAACAACAGCCAAAGAGGCGATAACACCAGCTACAGAAGAAAAAGGCAAACACTTGCAACACACAACAACAACAAGACAAGCAAACCGGTGCAACATCTTTAAGGCTGCAACGTTGAACGACGCCTCGGCATGTTGAAATGTAATGACCTTTAAGGACGTTCAATTACATTTTTGTCTGTCGCCACAAGAAATAGCCACAACAGTAATTATAATAACAACGGATCCAGTACTAAGAAACAAACAAGTTATATACTTTTCATGTTACAATGGAATTTTTACGATTTTAAAGACAAAGGCAAAGGGAAATTGTCACTTGCGTGCAAAGGCATGCAATGAGATTGTAGAAAGCCATCCATCCCATCCTCGATACCCCTAGAACTGGTAGTTGTTAACACAAATTACGAGTAGCTTCTAGTTTTTGGTATAAACATATAAATATGTAAATAATGAAATATATACATGCTCTGCAGTAATCTCAGCAGATCGATGATGCTGTGAAGGCTTTTAGAAGGCACTGTACGAGGGATGCATTAAAAGTTTTAATTCGACTATGGATTGCGTTTGATGGAAAGCTTCTGCTAAATGCTGGAAAAAGGTGTACAAGGAATGAATCATTTAAAATTTTGACAATACACCACACAAGGTGTAAGGATTTAATCTAAGGAAATGTTGTCTTGGTATGTCCGGATTCTATACAGCAAAGGTGCGGAAGATGGGCAGGTGTTCTCGACATAAAAAATCTGATATCAGGGACATTCAGCAGATGCGATGAATAGAAGAGAGAAGGTATACATTTTAATGTGGATTCGTAGTTACCAGTGGACTTAGAAAAGCAAGAAGTTTCATTTACACGAAAAATTTCTAGTTAAAATAGCTTCCACTATAATTTGGAAATTGGTTGTTCAGCTTGCCCTGCAGCTGAAAATTTATCAATTTTTAATAAATTTTTTTTATTTCTATAAATTTGATTTGGGACTTTTTATACTCTTCACAACGCGCACGCACGGACCGAAGGGTATATTCAGTTTGTTCTAACCTTTGTAACGTCCATATGGAGGCGTGGTAGGTATGACAATATACAAATGTATATGTCTGTCGACATCCCAAAGTTAGGATTTTTCGAGGTTATGTCAAAAACCCCACTACGAACATAAATCTTGTGCAGGAGAAATAATTATGAACTGAGCTCGTGGCTATACCATGACATCATTATGTTCTTGGGGTCGCTAAAACCGAATCTGTAGTCTGTTTACCGCAATCAGGCCAGGTTTTTGATATAAACTCAAAAAATCCTAACTTTGGGGGTCGAGGAAAAAATCATGAGCCAAAAAATGGGGGAGTGAAAGCGCATCATGGCTAAAGGTGGTGGCGAAGGTGAAAAAAATCCACGGCAAACCCTGCAACTGCCCCGGAGTCGCTCCAAGAGGAGTAAACTGTATGACCCACATGTTGGAACTCCAACAGTTTCTCAGGACATATATACCCAACTCTTTAGGTGGTCCCCTACATATTTTTTTTTAAATAAGCTCATGTCGCTTCGATTGTGTCTCCTAGAAAAAAAGGGCACGAAATGTATGATCAACCTCCACTAGTATTTCCAGAGCATACCTAAAAACAATCTTCAGCCCTAAGGGACCTAATACAAAAATTATCTAAATTATTCAAAGGATTTTTTACCTTTAAGGACAGAGATGGAAATCTAGTCACGGACACACAGAGTGTGCTTCATATATTGATTGAACACTTTCGTACTCTGCTCGTTCCCGAATGCAGCATAAATAACGAAATCAGCGATTGCACGGCTTCAAAACAATACCGCTGCGGGAGGCAATTGACTGACGACAATGCTTTTTAAGGCCAGGGGCGCTGAACTGGCAACGTACATGCATCAGCTTGTAAACACGTTTAGGTTAAGGAATGCATGCCCGAAGATTGGAATCTAAATGTTCTATGTCCAACTTTTACCCATTGCATATAAGGTTCCATTCTAACGAAGCTGATTGGATCTTATCAGTGTGGTTTTAGACCTGGTAAATCCACGACCGATTAGATATTCAAACTACGACAAATCATAGGGGAGACCCAAGAAATACAATTATTTGATGCTATGGCTGAGTTTAGTATCGAGTGAAATCAGGCAAAAATCTGACAGAGCCATTTTCAACCAAGCGAGAATACATTTTGTAGTGCGAACTCTGACGATATAGATATAATTGGCCGAAGACAGCAAGAAGTTACTGCAACCTTTTCTGGCATTAAGAAGCAGTCGGCACAAGTGGGTTTGGTGATAAATGAGGACAAACCCAAGTTAATTGTTACAACAAACAAAGATTCGCTTAAAACGCTGCCGTTAAAAATATTAAAAATATTAAAAATATTAAAAATTTTAAAAATATTAAAAATATTAAAAATATTAAACATATTAAAAATATAAGAAATATTAGAAATATTATAAAAAATATTAAAAATATTAATAAATATTGAAAATATTAAAATTATTAAAAATATTAAATATGTTAAAAATATTAAAAATATTAAAAATATTAAAAAAATGTTAATAAATATTGAAAATATTAAAATTATCAAAAATATTAGAAATATTAAAATATCAAAAATATTAAAAATATTCAAAACTTTAAAAATATTAAAAATATTACAAATATTAAAAAACTGTAAAAATATTAAATATATTAAATATATTAAAAATATTACAAATATTAAAAATATTAAAAAATACTAATAAATATTGAAAATATTAAAATTATCAAAAATATTAGAAAAATAAAAAATATTAAAATTATTAGAAATATTAAAAATGTAAAATATATTAATCTAATCGAAATAAAAGTTTTAAAAATATGAAAATAATAAAAATGTAATAAATTTTGTCAATAATAAATAATTGTCAATACAAATGATATTCAAATTATTAAAAAATTTAAAATTGATTTGAATTTATTTCAAGCTCTAGACCAGTGTTTTTGAAAGAAGTTTATAGCAGAATGATATTCTCATAAAGCCATAATTTTAAAAATATTAAAAATTTCAAATTTTATATATATTAAAATTTTTAAAAATATTAACAATTTTAAAAATATTAAAATATATAAATATCTTAAAAATTTTAAAAATATTACTAATACTGAAAAAATTAGGAATATTAAAAGTACTAAAAATATTAATTTTTTTTAAATTATTAAAAATATTTGAAATACTAAAAATATAAAAATATTTAAATTGTTGAAAATAATTATATGATTTGAAATATAAAATATACTAAAAAAATTAAAAATGTTAAAAATATTTTAAGAATTTAAAAATAAAGATTTTAAAATTAATAAATGTATTAAAAATATATAAAATATTAAATTCTTTAAAAAATTATAAGAATACTTTAAAAATATTAAATATATTAGAAACTAGTAGACCCGGCAATGCTTCGCTATTGCGTACTTGACGTATACTTAAAATATGTATGGCCTGCTTACTTAAAGGGCTAAATTTAAGCTTCGATCATGTCTGCACTGCCGAGAACTATAATGCCTAATTTCCACTACTGACATCAATGTCAATGTTTTCTTCCTAAATGTGTCAGCATCATATAAATAAGATTGTTTTGTCAAAGTTTACCGACATATTGCCAAAATTTTGGATAAAACCAATTGACGCCGTGTAAATAGTCCTTAAACTTTAATGACACAATTCTGAAAAAGTCTTGTCAAAATGCTGCAAAAATGTCAGCAAAAAAATTTTAAAATATTATGAAGTTAAGAAAAAACAATTGTAGTCCTTGCTTTTTGCTTCAACAACCTTACTTATTGATACAAATAAGAGTTCTTTTTGTAACTTTTGTACAATAAAAGTACTTTTTGGTACAATAAATTTTACTTTTTTGAACAATAAATTTACTTTTAATAAATTTACTTTTAATTTACTGCAAATTTGAACATGAAGTCCCAAGTACTAGCAGTGTTCCAAATTGTATCTCTCTGGAGCAAAAATACTGTTTGGTCATGCCCCCTCGGCCCACTGATGTGTTTTACATATTCATATTCGTGTTATCAAGTACTATCTGTGTATCAATTTTTATATTTCTAGGGCTAAAATACAGTTTTGACACGCCCTCTCCGCCCACTGATCCAAAATTTAAATTTCGCGTGCATATCCATATACGTGTTGTTGAGTACTATTTGTGTACCAAATTTTATCTCTCTGGGGGTAAAATACAGTTTGGTCACGCCCACTCCTCCCACTGATCCAAAATTTAAATTTCGTCTGCATATTCATATTCGTGTAGCCGAGTACTATCTGTGTACCAAATTGTATTTCTCTAGGGGTAAAATATAGTTTCGCCACACCCGTTCGCCCATTGGTCCATAAATAAAATTTCGTCCGCAAACTCATATTCGTGTTGCCGAGTAGTATATGTGCATAAAATTGTATCTCCCTAGCTCTAAAAATATGTTTTGCCACGCCCACACCGCCCACTGATCCAAAATTTAAATTTCGTCTGCATATTCATATTCGCCCAGCCGAGTAATATCTGTGTACCAAATTTTATCTTCCAAGCTCTAAAAATATGTTTTGCCACGCCCAATCCGCCCACTGGTCCAAAATTTAAATTTTGTCCGCATCTTCATATTCGTGTTGCCGAGTACTATATGTGTATCAAATTTTATCCCCCTAGCTCTAAAAAAAGTTTTGCCACGCCCACACCGCCCATATGGTCAAAAATTCAAAAAACTTATAGCGTACGGCAATTTCCATATACTACACTATCTGTCTTCGAAATTTCATTGAAATCGGTTCAGCCGTTTAGGCGTGATTGAGCAACAAACATACAAACAAACAAACAAACAGACAGACATTCACATTTATAATATGAACTAGCTGACCCGGCTAACTTCGTCCTGCCAGCAAAGTTATTGGCATAAGAAAGAGTTGTTCCAAGCTCAATGGACACACATAAAATATGTCCTAAGGGAAAGCCTCATACTCACTTGCCATATTTTATATCTGAATCTTAAATGTTAAACGTTTTTAAAAGTTTACATGAAGTAGATGGTAGTGAAGGCTAAAGAAGTTCAGATCTAATAGTACGAACTCTTTTTATCAGAAAAAGTTGTATCAACATCCGTCAGGCCATAAAAGATAAGTTTAGTGACATACACTGAAATAAATATAATTATTAACAAAGATAGGGAAAACAAAACAAAACTTTTGCTATGATCTCTTTGTCCTCAGATCGAGTATTGGTAAGTACTATCTATGTATCAAAATTTCTTTCATCACGACCAAAATACATTTGTATCACACTACCTTTCCTCCCCTACTGATCAAAATAAACATATCGTTTCTCAATTATTATCATCATCTTGAATTTGTCTGCTCTGTAGATAAACCTCACCATTTTGCAATGCGTATTCCGTCCACTACGCAAAAATAAAATTTTAGCCGGAATATTCATATTTCTTTGACCTCTAAAACATTTCAAATTAAAGGGCGAGGTATAAGAATTGCTAAAACGGATCAGCAGTGTCGTCCATGATGTGATGAAAACTTACTTATTGATAGGCATATATTCTAAAACCAAATTTTTAAGCCGATTGACTGACATAGAACTTTCTGCGTTGGTGTACTGGGTGATTGTACCTTTTTATCCTAAGGAGTACGAATTGCCAAAAATGCCTTCATTAGGCTCAGCAACCCCATTAACCGTATGGTCTGGGTGATATCAACAGTTATTCCTATTTTCGTTATTGTCCCCTAAAATTTCGAAATGTGAAAAACCACTTTGTGAAGCTCTCTAATTCTGTAGGAAGTGCGCCATTATAAAAGTAGGTCATTCTTCTTTAAGCTTTTTTGTGGTCTGGGTGACCATCTATAGCCAATCCTCAACTTTCACTGAAATTTTGGGACAAATGGGGTCAACGTTTTCACAATTATGGTGACATCAAAATGTACATCTGTTTTATATATATAGACTTCTGAATAACTATGATGTTAAAAAAAAGTGACTAAATGACATTCCAAAAATTAAGTGTATCATAAGCTAAACACCGGCAACTGGTTCCAAACATATGTACATTCAAAATTTTCTCATGTCAAAAAAATCATACATTTTAAGTTTAAGTAAAATCGGACAATGGATATAAATTTTCGAAATAATTCAACCCTAGCCAAATTAACTGTAGGTCCATATATACAAAAAAATTCTCATAATAAAACAAATATACATTCAAAATTTCAGTCAAATTGTTTAATTCGTAAAAATTTTCATTATAATTCCACCCTAGCGACACCTACCGGGTCAATTTATACAATCAATTTTTTCTCAAGGTTCCACAGACATAAATACTAAATTTCAGTTAAATTAGTACATGCATTCAAATTTTCGATATAAATCCACCCTAGCGCCATCTACCGGGTCCATTTGTACATATAATTTTTTCTGATGATCAAACAAACATAGATTCTGAATTTCAGTTAAATTGGTCCATTCGTTAAAATTTTGATTGTAAACCGACCCCAGCGCCATCTACCGGGTCCATTTGTACATAAAATGTTTTCTCATGATCAAATTAATATCCATTCTAAATTTCAGTTGAATTGGTACATGCATTCAAATTTTCGATATAAATCTACCCTAGCGCCACCTGGATTTGATTTTTTTCAACACAAACAATCTACGGAAAATTTCAAATCGAATAAAAAAAAATCGGCCAAATCGCTCCAGCCGTTCTCAAGTGATGGTATGACATACGTGGACCATTTCATTTTTATATATATAGATAATAGGATATAAATTTGTTTTCTATTCCAATTCCTAAAAGTATAACTATTTCACGAATATAAAACACATTTCCCCACCATTACTAATCCACTCCTCTTATCTAGACTTTCAGTTTCAACTCGCTATTCGTTGTTTGGCTATTTGAAATCAAGTGCCGCAAACTAAACTAAACTTACAACAGCAACAGCGGCAACAACAACAACAGCTTGCAACAAAAACAACGGTGCCACAAAACTAGGTTAGTTTTATTTCTCATGTAGAGATTTATGGTATGGCCGTACTTCCAGTTACGCTTTTGTGCGTAAAGTCAGACGCTGGCACTTCTGGTTGTGCCACATGCCTCGGCCGACGCTAAAGTTGTTGCCGGTGGCAGGCGATTATTTGTCGTTGTACGGTTGTGTTCAACTTGTTACCATTTTCGGGGTAGCCAAGTTTAACCACAAACCACTTCAGTCAGTCAGTCACTTGGACTACCATCATTAAGTCTGAAAATAACAACGAGAACAACAACAACGACAACCAAATAACCAGTCACTCGTCATTCATTCATTCAGTGGCAGGCATAAATGGCAGCCCGGCTGCTTAACGGCCTGGTCGCCGGTCGATGTCGTCAGGCGGTTGGTTGCATTAAGGTAGGCTGGCTGGCGCATGCAACATTCTTGAAATGCGCACAAGATTTGCCAGCTACTATGCGCTGGGTGTATGCATTAAGTAATTTGTTTTGCAGTTGCACTGTTTTCTTGTTGTCGTTGTTGTTAATTTTCTAATATACGGCAATACCAATTTGGCCAAAGTCGAACGAATGAACGAACGCACACAAATAAATTCGTTCAAGATAAAACAACACAATTAGTGTCTTATTTAATAATACGATGCAGAGTAATTAGAGCTGTTGCGGTTGTTGTTGATGATGGTGCAACATTTCATATATAAAGAGGCGGCTGGTAAACATGCAATTAATTAATTTTAATAACAAATTAATTTAATTTTAAATTTGTCAATGTTTGGTGTCACTCTGATTGAACTAAAAAATTTAATTCGAATATGTAAAAAATTTTATTTGTTTAGTAAATTACGGTTCAAGAAAATTTCCGGAAATTTACACAAAATAAAATACTTTCTCAGCGTTCAGCTAATTTGGTGTAAAAGTTTCTGTTTGGCCCAAAAGATATTTTTTTTAGTCTGTTTACAAAACTTCAGAATGTTGTAAAATTTTTTTATATTTTTTTTTAATTTTTTAAATTACTACTCAAGAAAATTTCTCAAAATTTTGATTTTTCCTCAATTGCATTTAATTCGGAAATTTTCTATTATTTGCCATCTATTACAAAATTATGTACGATTTCAATTGCAGTCGTCCGCTTTGGGGTCTCTTCATATCATCCTGCTTAATCGACTCAGACACGTAACATCAATTTTATACACGTCGAAGTTGGATTCAAAGAAAATGGTTGTTATGATTATGTTGTCACATTTGTTGTGGCATTTTACACGCAATCCCATCTAATGCCTCCTCTTACTGCAGTTGTTACTGTTGCTGTCGTTGTTGTTTGTGGTAAAATCCAATACCTTTTGTGGGGTGACCACTGGGGTGACCCCTCAAGCGTATCAAATTTAGCGTTCAAATTAATTGAGCTTCAATAATTTTGAAGGTTGGTTGGTTGGTTGCTGCTGCATTTACTGACCTGTGAAGGGGTTGACACCGCGAGGCGGCTTAGGCTGTAATACGCTGGTAGTTGCTTTTCATGGAGACGTTGTAATTGAGGTTACATGATACGATTAGGAAAATGTTGTTGTACACATCTATGTGTAGAGTAATAGTTTGTGCTTGAGTTATCGTTATTTTAATGATTGAGGGTTGTATGACAACTAAAGCTTTTTAACGGAAAACGGATTGGGGGAAAACTTATGTTATGAGTACGAAAGAGTGTAACACATAGAAGGAGTTACTTTTTACTTTAGGTTTCTTTGAAACAAATTAGATTCACAATTCAAAAACTGTGAACAGCAGTCAGCTGCTCGAACTTATCTGTACGGTAAATAAATAACCGGCAGATTAGGGCGGGTTAGCTTTGCGACAGAATAAAAGCAAATGAGACATTGAGAAATGCAAAATTCTTTAATGTACAGTTTTTCGTTGGGAAAAAAGTTAATCGCCTTATGAGAAAACGGCACAAAAAATATTAAAAATATTAAAAACGTTAAAATTATTAATAATATTACATCAAATAAAAATATTAAAAATAAATAATTAATATTCAAAACAATTAAAATTTTAAAAGTATTAAAAATATTACAAGTATTTAAAATATTAAAAATATAAAAAATCTTAATATGTTTTAGATTCCTGATGTGAAAGACGAAATATTGAAAAATAATAAAAAATTTTAAACAAAATCACATGGACCTCGAGCCTGATTATTCAAAACTTAGGATAGTATTCTAAAATTATAAAGGTCGAATAAAACTTATTTATAAAAAAACAAAATAAAAAAAAAACAATAAAAACAATTCTCTGATCGTTTAGCTTATTTCATACACTAAAACAAAATTGATAATTAAGCACTACGACCAACTAACACTAACACACAACACTGTATAAAATATTAAAAATATTAAAATTTTAAAATTTATAAATATATTATTAGTATCAAAAATATTAAAAATTAAAAAATTAATAATATGAAAAATATTAAAATAATTCAAATTATTAAAAATACTAAAAATATTAAAAATAATAAATAAATATTAAAAACAATAAAAATTTTAGAAGTATTAAATATATTAAAAATTTTATAAATATTAAAAATATCAAAGATATTAAAAATAATAAAATTAATAAATATATTAATAATATTAAAAATAATAAAATTAATAAATATATTTAAAATATTACAAATATCAAATGTAATAAAAATATGAAAAATAATAAAATTAATAAATATGTAAAAAAAGAACAACATAAAAATTGTTTTTTAAATACAGACCCTACTAGCCGAACAAAAGCCCAATATTATATTAACGATATTAAAAATATTAAAAGAATTAAAAGAATCAATAAATACTAAACACAATATTAATTTAAAAATTATTACATATATTAAAAATATTAAAAATAATATAAATATTAAAAATATTATAAATATTAAAAATATTATAAATATTAAAATTTATTAAAAGTATGAAAAATAATAAAAAATATTAAAAAAAAATAAATATATTAATAATTTAAAAAATATTAATACTTTCAAAATATTAAAAATATTAAAAATTGTTCTTGATTTTGTTTTTTTGTTGATCTTTAATGAATTATGATATTGTCATAGTTCGGTTTGAGATCAGTTCTATTGGCAATTATTTATTATTGCCAATAGTTTTTTACTCAAGAGTGTGAAATGTATTATGTTGACTAACCTGCTGTCTGTGAAAATTCGATCGGATCTATTAAAAGCATTACAGATCGGAAAAAGTTTATATCTGGTAATTGCATCAGTTTTATATATATATTAGAGCTGTTGTATATAAGACGACTCGATGTGCAAAACTTTTATTTGCTCGAATTTTATACAATTTCATATGCAAGATATTCCCCCTTATTTGTATGTCATAGTCACGTCGAATTTTTGTCGTTTTTTAAAATACGGCATCGCTGAGTCGTTTGTGAGACTGAAATACGACTTGTCATTGCTCCTATCATGTTCTAATTCATCAGATGGAAAATATTCTCAAATCTAAACATTTCTGTTAATTATTACCATCGAATGCAGTCGAAACGGCATGGGTAGTGAGGAGGATAATTGGATCTATATAGATTAAAATATGAGATCTAATAGTACGTAATTATATGTAATCAGATCTATAATAGCGAGACATTCCGGATACATTTGATCTAAGATACATTTAGATGAGCTCTTATATATTCTGATTCAATTAGATATAAACGGTTATCTGTTTTCTCAAGGTATATACTTGGGTAAATTGGTTTATGGTCAGTATTTTTTCGTTTCATACAATCGATATTCATTAAATTTTAATGTTTTCTTTCAATTCTTAATATTGTTTAAGTTGATCTTATTTCATATTAAGATACTTTACGTTCACAATGAAAAAACACAATTATCAATTTGTCTTGATTCATATAATTTTAAATTTCAGCCAGAACATACATAGATCAAACTCATTATTGATTTTCTAAACATTTCTCAATATCCATACACTTCAAACAAAACCCCCCAATAACAAAAACTTTTTAATATTCACTACAAGTATAATTGAAATACATTTTTCGTATTAAAGCGGAAATTGCATAATTATTTTTTAAACTAAGCGCGATTTGCTATTGCCTGTTCACAATGACGGCTGACATAGAACGTGAGTTCCTTCGCCAAGAATTATGAATTAACAACTGAAATAAAACAAAACGCTTTGTTTCCTATATTTCCAAACAAAAGCCACTGACCAGTGGCCACACCGGTCATAAATCGATATGAAACTTATTGATTGTTGATTGCTTTTTACAGCAAAGTTTGAAAATGTATTTGTTTTTAAAAACAATTATTATATGCCAAAATATGATGTTATTATTTAATTTACCATTTACGTTACGATGGCTGATGAATGAATAAATAAATGCTTAGAACAGAAAGTAGAAGTTTGTCCAAAAATTTGTTTATCACACACATGACAATAGTAGCAGATAATTGGAGGTAGGGGAGAATTTTTTTGTGAAGTGTTAATTAAGTTTGTTGGATGTTTTTTTGTCAATAGATTAGTGGGTGGTCCGGTAAATGGAGATCCAAAGAAACTTGCAATGAAGCGTTGAATGACTCATGAAATCTTTCCAAGTTTTCTATTGGGATATCAATGAACTGGCTGAACTATTGCTGACGTTAGAATGTTTCGTAGAGGCAAAAAAAAAAAAAAAACAGAATAAAGTTTGTAATTTTCAGTAAATTTGGAATCACAATAATTATTTATATATCAATCAGCTTTTATATATTGGTATGAAAATATTGTTTTGTTCTCAACGCAATGATTTAAACAAAATCTATAATAAATCTACTATTGTAAGCCACAATTTTTTCAAATTTTTTTTTCTGGCAAACCGTGGAATCAGCCTTATGTGCTACAAAGCTTGCATTGGCCTTTTACCTTATAATTATCATTTCAGCGAAAACAATTCAATTGTGTAACCTTTGCCAAACTCAAAGTACCAAAGATTTTCTCATCCTCAAATTTCATTGTGCACAATACTCTATGACCACAGGCGGCTACCACAGCATATTCAGTCATATTCAACCAATGCCAATCATCATCATTAATTTTATGAAAATGATGAATACAGCACAACAATCAATTTTTTTTTATAACCTATCACTTAAACTAAACTTAATTGTAATTTTGAAAAATTAATAAAAATGTCATGTCAAAGATCGCCAAATCATAACCATAAAACGCCGTTCCAAACTTTATTCTAATGCCAAAATCAACGGCTATCAAAGGCCAAACAATTAAATTGCGGCAAATGCCAAAATTGACCATAGCAACGAACAAAAAACAATAAAAATCTATAGAAAAATATTTGAGTCATATCTTGCCTTCATTTATAATGTTTGAAAATTAATTTGCAACGTTGCTTGCTGCTGCTGTTGGCATAAAGTTTAAGCCAACCAACCACTATAGTTCTCCTCGCCCAAACCAATCGTAAACGCATTGACGCAAATTATGCACTCAACCATTTTGGACCAACGTAGTCCACAATGAAAAATGTTCTGTAACAAATAGACAAATAACAAAAAAAAAGCGATATACTGCGCTGCACACATACACACTTGGATAATTCGCTACCAAACCACAACCAAAATTCTGCGGTTTGACAACCCATGGAGCAAAAAGGGATTGAAAACGCGCAACACAAAAAAAAAAACACGCAAATGAATCTAGCAAATACCAAAGTTGTGAAACCTCCTCTCAGTGAAAAATCATAAACGTACTGTCGACCCCAGCAAGCAACAATTGCCACCAATTCACATATAGCAAACAACAAATCAAAAACAAGCAAAAAACAACTAACAAAAACACCAGTAGTATTCTGTTTTAACAATAATAAAGTCGATATAATTTGCGGTTGTAAAAATTTTGTATTGCATTGACCGAATCACCGACCCTATTCTTCGTTTAGCACTGCTGCTGCACAAATTAACAGTTAGATATTCGATTTGAAATTGTAATGAGCTTCCCTTATGTGGTGACGTTGATTTTAGGGAAGGAGGGAGGTAGAGAGAGATAGAGAAGAGCTGCTCAGAATTTATGTGGTAAATGAAAACTTGATTAGAGACAACGAAAAATTATGCACAGACAGCAGAAACTTTTAATTAGAATCAATAATTCGGGTTTTTTTTTTGCGGGAGTAGTTTACATAGCTCAACAACATTACAGTAGCTGCTATTGGTGTTATAAAGAAAAGCATGTTCAAAATTGATGAAAACTAAGATATTAAAGAAAATTATGCCAAAATTACTTATTTTTAATATTTTTTTTTATATTTTTAATATTTGTCATATTTTAGATATTATTTTTAATATGTTGGTGTTTAATATTTTTAAAATTTTACTTTGTATTTTATTATTTTTAAAATTTCTACTATTTTTTATATTTGAAATATTTTTTAAAATTTTTTATAATTTTAATATTTTTAATATTTTTTTTAATATTTAAAATATTTGTAATATTTTATATATTTTAACTTTTTGTAATATTTGTATTATTATTACTATTTTTAATATTTTAACAATTTATAATGTTTTTAATATTTTAAATATACTTTTAATATTTAATACCAATATTTAAATTTTCTTTAATTATTTTTAATTTTTTTAATATTATTAATATATTTTATATTTTTAATATTTTTACAATTTTATATGTTTTTAAAATTTTACATATTTTTAATATTTTTAAATTTTTTGTAATATTTTTAATTTTTTATATACTCGTATTTTATACTAGTGGGCCCGGCAATGCTTCGCTATTGCATATAAACTTGTAATATATTTCACACTTAGGTCTACAAAGTACTTTGAAAACGGCACTAAAGCTCGACAAAAATATGTTGAGTTTATTTACTCATGTAACTTATTTAAAGTAACTCCTTAACATTAAAGTTTACTACTTAAGTTTTATTGTTGTTAATGGCAATAAAAATGTAGATTAAGTTTTTTCAGTATGTAGGGCGAAAAACCACTTCTTTCACAAATCGGAAACATACATATCTCTAAAGATCAAAATTATTTATCTTGATCCGTAGTAGCGTGAACCATCTGTATACTAACTATCTCTTTGGTCATAAAAAAACATTTTTGTTATGCCTTCTCCTACTGACCGCAAATGAAAATTCCGTTTGAAGCTTCATGCCTTTAGCCATAAAAACTTCTTTTGTCATGTCTTCTTCTCACACGGATCAAGAATAATCCGTAATACTGTTTTTGTATTGAACTCGTATTACCATTTTTTGAGATAATTCGGTCACCAACGTTTGGCTTAGCAAAGTGATGGTCTCACGCGCTGTATGGCATGTTACAGCGTCGTGTTAGAACCATTTCTCCTTCAAATAATGTTCAATGACATGATAAATAAAAAAATCAATTGATCGTCCATTGGCTCTACTTCTTCTACCAGTTGGATTTTATATGAATGTAGGCCAAGGTCTTTCCTCAGCATTTGCAGAGACCGAGTTCCAGAGAATGAAGTCGGTTCGATAAATTCGAGTACCCTGTCACACTAATGTCTACAGCGTCGATGGCTTCTATTAGCTGCTCAGATGGATCATTATATGCACCCTCAACTTCACAAAGGGCTCCATAAGTTTAGCGAACAGAACGTGCAGTTTGAAAATAAATTTGTAACATTTGTAAACGTTGTTCTTATTTAGTTTTTACATGGTGATTTTGCAAAGTATACTAAAAGAAAGTCTATTACACTTCATTTGTATGACAGCTAGATTTACACTTATACCTATCAGAAGTTCTATATGTCAAGAAAATACCCCATGCATAGGTTATTTTCAATTGTTTGCTAATGTTACATCTGATATACTATAAAAATTTAACCATTGTAGTATAACTACAATGAATATTGCTTAATTTTTCTATCTATATGATTTATTACCGATTCGCTCTCCTGAGAAGTAATTGAAAAATACATACCTGTAAAGTAAATTAAAAAAAATCACTATTTTAGTCTGCGCATCCTCAACTGCCTGGTGTACGGACCATTATTTGATACAGGTAAAAAGTTAACTATTGAAGTGCGTGGGCAGCGCCTCGGCACTTTTAACTTATTTTATTCGAAATAGCCTGATCATTAGGGCGAATTAATTAGTTCGCGTCAAAAAAAAAAAACAACCTGTTAACCGTATATCAGTATTGGAATGTACGAAGAATTCTTAGAAAATTTCACTAAGAAACTATATATCTAAAATCAATTCCTAGTTCGCGCTGAGAAGCATGAAGATTTCAAGTAGAGATTTTTTTTTTAGCAATGAGCAAATATTCTGAAAAATGATTTTTAAAAACTTAATTTCTGTATGCCAACTCTCAGAGGCCATAACTTTTTAACCAATACATAGATTTGCTTCGAACTAAATGAGGTAAGTTCGTTGGGAAGTCAGTTTTATGCAGAAGGTCTGTAAAAATATATATCTGAAGTTTTCGGTTTGTGCTCATTTAAAAACAAAAAAAATCTCTATCTGAAATCTTCATGCTTCCCAACGCGAGCTAGGAATTGATTTTAGACACAATGTTTATTGGTGAAATTTTCTTAAAAATCATCGTAGATTCCGATTTTGGTTACGATTTGTGCGAATAAAAAAATTGGCCCACCTTACTGTTCATATCTCTAGTTGAACAGCAATATACTGTGGAATTTTGACAGTTGTAACCGTTTGTTTTAAAAAGGGTGTGGAACAGCCCATTTCCACCCTTACTGTAATTCATACTGCAAGCCCTTTTAATTTTCAAGTTGAATGGGCGGTGCCACGCCCCTTTATTCAAGCACAACCAAATATAGCCTGGGACTATCAACAGGTCAACAGTACCACTTGGTAAGATTTTCGTATCAATCGATCTATTAGAAAAGCCGTTAGAGTGATTTTTGAAAAGAGGGCATGGCACCGCCCACTTCCTCCCTGAATGTAATTTATACTGCTCCATCAACATATATAACAAATCTCACCTTCATACCTCTGATAGTTCATGAAATAAAGCCTTTTTAATTTTCAAGTTGTATGGGCGGTGCCACGCCCCTTTATCCAATTACAACCAAATGTAGTCAGGAACTATCTACAGGTCAACAGTACCTCATGGTAAAATTTTTGCATCAATCGGTCTATTAGAAAAGCCGTCTGAGCGATATTTGAAAAAAGGGGCGTGGCGCCGCCCCTTTAAGATGTAAGCTATCCTATCTTTCAAGTTGGATCAAACCGAACACGGTGTGCAAATTTGATTCAAATCGGTTAAGTAGTTTAGGAGTCCATCGCGGACAAACAACGTGACACGTAATTTATATATATTAAGAAGATATTTTAAATATTTTTAATACTTTATATTTTTTTAAAATTTTTAATATTTTTAATATTCTCAATATTTTTAATGTTTGTAATATTTGTAATATTTTTAATATATTTAATATCTATATATATAAAAATGAAATGGTCCACGTATGTCATACCTTCACTTGAGAACGGCTGGAGCGATTTGACTGATTTTTTTTTATTCGATTCGAAATTTTCCGTAGATTGTTTGTGTTGAAAAAAATCAAATAACGAATGGGCCAATTTTACTGAAATTCAGAATCTATGTTTGTTTGATCATTAGAAAAAATCGTATGTACAAATGGACCCGGTAGATGGCGCTAGGGTGGATTTATATCGAAAATTTGAATGCATGTACCAATTCAACTGAAATTTAGAATGAATATTCGTTTGATCATGAGAAAACATTTTATGTACAAATGGACCCGGTAGGTGGCGCTGGGGTCGTTTTACAATCAAAATTTTAACGAATGGGCCAATTTAACTGAAATTCAGAATCTATGTTTGTTTGATCATCAGAAAAAATCGTATGTACAAATGGACCCGGTAGAAGGCACTAGGGTGGATTTATATCGAAAATTTGAATGCATGTATCAATTTAACTGAAATTTAGTATTTATGTTTGTGGAACCTTGAGAAAATTTTTTTTGTATAAATTGACCCGGTAGGTGACGCTATGATGGAATTATAATAAAAATTTTAACGAATCAAAAAATTTGACTGAAATTGTATATTTGTTTCATTATGAGAGTTTTTTTTGTATATATGGGCCTACAGTTGATTTGGTTGTGGTTGAATTATTTCGCAAATTTATATCGATTCTCCCATTTTACTTAACCTTAAAATATATGATTTTTTTGGCATGAGAAAATTTTGAATGTATGTTTGGAACCAGTTGCCGGTGTTTAGCTTATGATACACTTAATTTTTGGAATATCATTTAGTCACTTTTCATCATAGTTATTCAGAAGTCTATATATATAAAAAAGATGTACATTTTGATGTCACCACTAATTGTGAAAACGGTTGACCCCATTTCAGTGAAAGTTAAGGATTGGCTGTAGATGGTCACCCATACTGCACAAAGGCTTAAAGAAGAATGACTAACTTTTATAATGGCGCACTTCCTACTGAATTAGAGAGCTTCACAAAGTTGTTTTTCCCATTTCAAAATTTTAGGGGACTATAACGAAAATAGGAATAACCGTTGATATCACCCAGACCATACGGTTAATGGGGTTGCTGAGCCTAATGAATGCATTTTTGGAAATTCGTACTCCTTAGGATAAAAAGGTACAATCACCCAGTACACCAACGCAGAAAGTTATATGTCAGTCAATCGGCTTAAAAATGTGGTTTTAGAATATATGCCTATCAATAAGTAAGTTTTCATCACTTCATGGCGACACTGCTGATCTAATCTTTAAGATATATGAAGAACAGAATTTGTGAACAATTTGAATTCGCCCTTTAAATTGAAATATTTTAGAGGTCAAAGAAATAAACCAATCGTTATTAGATTTCAACTTTACTCAACATATTTTACAAAAATTTGGAGGCAGGACGAAGTCTGCCGGGCCAGCTAGTTTTTAATATTTTTAATATTTTTAATATTTTTAGTATTTTTAATATTTTTAATAGTTTTAATATTTTTTATATTTTTAATATCCTATCCTATTAATATTATAAATGTGAATGTCTGTCTGTTTGTTTGTTTGTATGTTTGTTGCTCAATCACGCCTAAACGGCTGAACCGATTTCAATGAAATTTGGAAGACAGATTGTGTAGTATATGGAAATTGCCGTAGGCTATACTTTTTTTTAGATTTTTCACCATATGAGCGGTGTGGGCGTGGCAAAACTTTTTTTTAGAGCTAGGGGGATAAAATTTGATACACAGATAGTACTCGGCAACACGAATATATATATGCGAACAAAATTTTAATTTTGGACCAGTGGGCGTGGCAAAACATATTTTTAGAGCTAGGAAGATAAAACTTGGTACACAGATAGTACTCGGCAACACATTTATTAATATGCGGACAAAATTTTAATTTAAAGCCGGTGGGCGGAGTGGGCGTGGCAAAACATATTTTTAGAGCTAGGAAGATAAAATTTGGTACACAGAAATTACTCGGCTATACGAATATGAATATGCAGACGAAATTTAAATTTTGGATCAGTGGGCGGAGTGGGCGTGGCAAACCATATTTTTAGAGCTAGGAAGATAAAATTTGGTACACAGAAATTACTCGGCTATACGAATATGAATATGCAGACGAAATTTAAATTTTGGATCAGTGGGCGGAGTGGGCGTGTCAAAACGTACTTTAAGAGCTAGGGAGATAAAATTTGATACCCAGATAGTACTCGACAATGCGAATTTGAATATGCATACGAAATTTTAATTATGAACCAGAGGGCTTGGAAAAACATATGTTTAGAGCTAGGGAGACAAAATTTGATATACAGATAGTACTCGACAATGCGAATTTGAATATGCATACGAAATTTTAATTATGAACCAGTGGGCTTTGAAAAACATATGTTTAGAGCTAGGGAGACAAAATTTGATATACAGATAGTACTTTGCAAAACGAATATGAATTTGTTTGACGGAATTTTAATTTTGGACCAGTGGGCGGATGGGTATGGCAGAACATATTTTTAGAGCTAGGGAGATACAATTTTATGCACATATACTACTCGGCAACACGAATATGAGTTTGTGGACGAAATTTTATTTATGGACCAATGGGCGGATGGGTGTGGCGAAACAATATTTTACCCCTAGTAAAATACAATTTGGTACACAGATAGTACTCGGCTACACGAATATGAATATGCAGACGAAATTTAAATTTTGGATCAGTGGGAGGAGTGGACGTGACCAAACTGTATTTCACCCCCAGAGAGATAAAATTTGGTACACAAATAGTACTCAACAACACGTATATGGATATGCACGCGAAATTTAAATTTTGGATCAGTGGGCGGAGTAGGCGTGTCAAAACTGTATTTTAGCCCTAGAGATATAAAATTAGATACACAGATAGTACTTGATAACACAAATATGAATATGTATAAAGCATCAGAGGGCCGAGGGGCCGTGACCAAACTGTATTTTTGCTCCAGAGAGATACAATCTGGAACACTGATAGTACTTGGGATTTCATGTTCAAATTTGCAGACGAAATTGTTATTCTCAATCAGTTGTGGGAAAACTGTATTTTATTCCTAGACCGGTGATATTTGATACACAGATAATAACGATACCAAAAAAGTACAATTTATTGTACTTAAAAATTCAATTAATTTTACTAAAACGTAAATTTATTGTACAAAAAAGTACAATTGTTTTTTCTTAACTTTATAATATTTTTTTTTGCTGCATTTTGACAAGATTTTTTTCAGAATTGTGTCATTAAAGTTTAAGGACTATTTACACGGCGTCAGTTGGTTTTATCCAAAATTTTGGCAATATGTCGGTAAACTTTGACAAAACAATCTTATTTACATGATGCTGACACATTTAGAAAGAGAACATTGATTGACATTGACAGAGAGATTGACATTGATGTCAGGAGTGTAAATGAGGCTTTATAGTTTTCGGCAGTGCAGACATGAATATACCGACATAATATTTATTTTCGGTCAGCCGGAATATGAAGGCGGACATTTTATTTCCGATCTAAGGTTGTATTTGTATACAGGTAGTACTTGGCGCTATGGATATGAATGTTCTAATGGATTTTTTATTTTCGGTCCTTTAAGTAAGTAGGCCAAACATATTATAAATATACGTCAAGTACGCAATAGCGAATCATTGCCGGGTCTACTAGTATTTAATATTTTTAATATATTTAATATTTTAATATATTTAATATTTCTAATATTTTTCTTTTTTTTTAATAATTCTTATATTATATTTATATTATCTGCAATTAATATTAATATTTTTAAATATTTTTAATATTTGTAATATTTTTAATATTTTTAATATTTTTATTATTTTTAATATTTTTAATATTTTTATTATTTTTAATATTTTAAATATTTATTTATTTTTAATATTTTTGATATTTTTGATATTTTTAATATTTTTAATATTTTTAATATTTTTAATATTTTTAATATTTTTAATATTTTTAATATTTTAAATATTTTTAATATTTTTAATATTTTTAGTATTTTTAAAATTTTTAATATTTTTAATAATTTTAATATTTTTAATATTTTATTATTTATAATATTTGTAATATATTTTTTTTAATATTTCTAATATTTATATTATCTACAATTAATTTTACTATTTTTAATATTTTTAGTATTTTTAATATTTCTAATATTTTTAATATTTTAAATATTTTTAATATTATTAATTTTTTAATATTTTCTGATATTTTTAATTTCTTAAATATTTGTTATATTTTTAATAATTTAAATATTTTTAATTAACACCAAAATTGTATCAAAAAGTACATTAATTGTACCAAGAACTACTATTATTGGACCAAAATGTACAATTCATTAAAGTAAAATTTGTTATACCAAAGGAAAAATTTGATGTACCAAAAAGGTCTTGTATTGTACCAAAATTTACTTTTTTTGTACCCAAATGGTACAATAAATTGTACACAAATGGTACAACAAATTGTACACAAATGGTACAATAAATTTTACACAAATGGTACAATGGTACAATAAATTGTACACAAATTGTTAGTTGTACACATGCCAAAGAGTACTTTTATAGTACTAAAAGTAATTTTTGTACAAAAAGTAAATTTTTTGTGTCAGAAAATCCTTTTATTGAACCGAACTACATTTATACAATTTATAGAACAAAAATGTACAATTCGTTGTAACAAAAAGTACATTTTTTTTATAAACAAAAAGTACTTTTATTGTACTAAACAGTAATTTTACTATACACAAAAAGTACAATTAATTGTACTCATAAAATACAATTTTTGGCACCATAGATTAAAAACTCTTTCAATGTACCAAAAAGTACTTTTATTGTACACAAGAACGATTATATTGTAACAAAAAGTATTCTTATTGTACCGAAAAGTACTTTATTTGTATCAAAAAGAACTTGTATTTTATCAAAAAACAATAACTCAATGCTCGCTCTTAACTTCTTGTTATTTTTAAAAATTCTATTTACTGACACTTTTTCAGTATTTTGACACGCTGTCACTATAGTTAAAATTGTGCAAAATTTGACTAAATTCAGCGTAAACTATAAGGTACCAGAAGGGTTAAGGTAAATGGTTCGGTTTTCTGAAATTTTACCTTCTCTTGCAATGTTACATAACTGACAAAATTATTTAATACTACAGTTTTCCGTTTGAAAGTTTTTGAAGAATTATTAATTTTCAAAAAAAGATACTTTGTTGGGAGGTACCAGATGGTTGAGCGGTTGGTTATTAACCTCACATATATAATTTTGGCAAATATTTTCAGACAGCCAGAAAGACCTCAAACGATTATCGTCTTTATAACCTTCTTTAATGCGTTACACTTTTTTTTTCGTATCCCTCTAATGTAATTTGGTAAAAATTTGTTTTAGTCTTATTTCGCATATCTTGTATATTAGAGAAGAAAACAAAACATATCTACAGTATACTGATGGATAAATATAAGGGTAATGGTCAATATGTTCGACAATTTTAGATTTTGTTTGGTTTTTTTTTTTTCATTTTCCAGTTTAACGCATCAAAGGCGACAATTTGAGTCATATGTACCTTAAGATGAAAATTGTTTGAGGATTTTGTAGGACGATTGATTTTCGCGCGATTTTTCCCTAATTCTAAGTTGATGTCATTTAAGGCCCTTCCCATACCCCCATAAAAAAATTATATAAGCCCAGATATTTTGAATTTAACTTTATACTATATACCAATGTTGACACAGTAGAAGAAAGAGATTTCAAGAGACCAAATGACCCAAAGTCCTTTCTTTTTTCTAAAACTTTTACAAATCAGTAAATTTCAATAGCTCGAGAGATACACAATGTCATACATTGGGTGAGGGTATTTATCTGTCAGATCACCTAACTGCAATTTTTGTAATGGTGGTAAAATTTATTATAAAAAAAAGTTGGTAGAATAATTACAGTATCACGCCCCTAATTACATCCCCAAATTCTTGGCATGAATTTCTCAAAAACTTATCCTTAAACGCATCGCTCTCCAAACCCTTTCCAATTATCCCTGGAAGTTAACTTCTCCAGCTAAATCACCGCATTGCATTATTAGTGCCATATCAGACGGAATTATTAACAAAATAATCATCATTCGATTTCATGCAGTCGTCGTGTACAAACAGAAATTATATGCGAAAATTCTAATTTCGCATGGAATATTTTACAATAATTTTATGTGGTTGTCTGTATACTGTGTCTGTGTTAGCTTAGCTTTGTATCCTTGGCCGCATTGTGACCGTTTTCGGTAGCTTCAAGCTTATAAACATCGATATCACCGAAACAAACAATAAACATTGACAACAAAATGTGCAAAATGTGCTAACTAACATAACGCTCAAAGCAATTGGCAAAAAAAAAAATGCTTGTTGAATACAATTTAAACAAACTACATATTCTTACAATTGCTCTATTGGTTTAGTCGTCGGGTTTTCCTATGTTTGGGATTACAATGAAAACGATATACAAACAACAATACAACTAAAAAAAAAAATCCCCGACGAAAACTAATCGAAAACCTCCCCCACTTGAGACAGACACATATATAATAAATATATACATATGTGTATGTACATATGTAGTTTATGCATCCATGAAATATGCACGTACGCGATGTGTTTAACATGTATACATGGTTAGATGTTGGCTAGAAGTGTTTATGGACATGTGCAGTTTTGTGCTGTATTGCATTTACAGTACAGTGCCATGGAAATTAGAATCTTTTTATGTGGACGAAAAAAAACCACACACAAAAGGGGAACCCTAAACAACGATATACCGCATATCTACCACTATATAGCAAAAAAAAAGGTAATATATATATAATATGAAAGATTTTAAGATCTTTGGCACTTAGAACGAAACGTTTGTTTGTGATATCCAATTTGTCTTTGTATTAGCTATAAAGTTAAGGGGGCGAAATTTTTTCGAACTATTCGAATGTGATCAATTCCAATTCATTAAATATCTTTGTTCTTACGACTTCATATTGATTCTGTCATATGTTCTGTGACCACTACTGTATGTACAATAAATGCACGCATATGTATCATCATGATTTTGTATACATATATCATAATCACGATTTGGTGAAACAACAGTAGCAAACAGTAATAACAACAAAACGATACATTAAAGATAAGACATTATGACTGAATATTGAATTATCATCATTGACTGGATCGATGATGCATCATTATCATCGGCAGCAGAGCAGCGGATTGAAGGCAGCAACAGTAGCGGTCATAATAGCAATGTCAAAGTATGACAAATGCTGAATGTGGGACCAATAACAAAGAAACAATAACGAAATCTACTAATCTACTAAATGTAACACTACTTTGCATTTCTATCTATATAGTTAAATATAACATTTAGTTTCACGGCCTACATTTTTTTATGTTTTACACCTTAGAACCTTCTTGTTCAAGAGCCATGTAATACAATTTTATAAACTCACTCTTAGGGATGAGGGTATATATCATTCGTTACGACGATAACGCATTAAAGGAGAGGTGTTAGAAAAATATAAAATACAAAAATATAAAAATATAAAAATATAAAAATATAAAAATATAAAAATATAAAAATATAAAAATATAAAAATATAAAAATATAAAAATATAAAAATATAAAAATATAAAAATATAAAAACATAAAAATATAAAAATATAAAAATATAAAAATATAAAAATATAAAAATATAAAAATATAAAAATATAAAAATATAAAAATATAAAAATATAAAAATATAAAAATATAAAAATATAAAAATATAAAAATATAAAAATATAAAAATATAAAAATATAAAAATATAAAAATATAAAAATATAAAAATATAAAAATATCAAAATATAAAAATATAAAAATATAAAAATATAAAAATATAAAAATATAAAAATATAAAAATGTACAAATATAAAAAAATATAAAAATATAAATTTATAAAAATATTAAAATGTACAAATATTAAAAAATATAAAAATATAAAAATTTAAAAATTTAAAAATATAAATATAAAATATAAAAATATAAAAATATAAAAATACTAGCTTTCCCGGCTCGCGTTGATTCACCTATACTTACAATGAATCTTCTTATGAATTGAAGCAATACAGGTAAAATCATCATAAGACGAACAAACACCCAATTTATGTGATTGTTGCTTTTATCCCATTAGTCTAAGTGAGTGTACCGCTTTAGTACCTTATTATACCTAAAAGTACGAATTTAAAAAAAACATTCGTAACGCACATCTAAAATGGACTGGTACTACCTCTAATTCTATAGGAATCCTCATCATATACGATTATAGATTTAGCCTTTTGATTTGGGCGATGGTGCCAGTTTTATCCCCTTTTTGCCTGTTTACGCCTAAATGTTCGAATTTCTACAACTTCTTCTGTTGGCTCTCTAATTCTATAGGCAGCAATTCTATTTATATTTTCGTAACTTTACCTTTAGGCAGTTGGTCTGGACCATAGTACCAGAATTTCAAAAAATTATTTCACATCGCACAACTAAAATATTCACTTCAGTTTTTGCGACTATGCCTTTAGCCGTTTAGTACCAGTTTATCACTTTCTGCATTTTTACTCCAAAAAGGTAAGAATTTCAAAAACCGTCCTTACTTCATTCTAATTCCATAGGCAGCAAGCCTATAAAAAATATCATGATGTTAGCATTAGACGTTTGATCTGAGCGAAAGTAAAAATAATATCGAAATATCGGATATCACAAAAACCTTCAATCCACTTTGATAGCGAGCACGTCCATATCAATTTCTGCGATACCCCTAAAAGTACGAATATCCAAAAATCCATTCTTAGCTGACTATTATTTGAAAAGGGGAACAACCACCCCAAACTTCATCTTCCTATTTACACCCAGTAAGCAATTTGAAATATATAGCTAATGAAAATGTTATTACAATCATTCTATTAATATGACTGACAAACAGTTTATCCAGAAGGGGCGTGGCACCGCTTATTTCCTAGAGATACATTATCCGCCATTGACCAAATGCAAATTTTATCTTCTTTCCTTTAATGGCCTGTGAAATATGGTCGATTAAAGTGTTGGTTTGTGTAGGCGGTGCCATGCCCCTTTGTTTAAATATGTTTTTTTATGTAGCTGCTGACAGTGCTACACAGTGAATATTTTGTTGCAATTGGTCCATTTATTTCAACGGCATAACGATTTTTTCCAAAGGGGCGTGGCACTGTCCATTTTCCAGCCAAACATATTCTTTTTTGTATCAGTAACATTTGAAGCAAATCTCATCTTCATAACTCTAATCGCTATTCAGATATGACCGTTTGAAAATTCGGTTTGAGTGGGCGTTGCCACACCCCTTTGTCTAATTTTGTTTTCATGTAGCCTATGATAGTGGCCCTGCGGACAGTACCTTACAGTGAAAATTTCATTATAATTGGTCCATTTATTTGGCCAGTATAACAATTTTTCAATAAGGGGCGTGGCAAAAACTAATTGGACCATATCAGTGCGACTTTAGACCTGCTAAATCTATAACGGATCAAATATTCACCTTACGACAAATCCTGGAAAAAAAACTCATGAAAAACAGATCGACATCTACCACCTCTTTGTCGACTACAAAGCTGCCTTTGACTCTCCGATGAGGAATATGAGGCCATGTCTGGGTTTGTTATTCCTGCAAAGCTAATTCGACTTTGCAGATGTACCTTAGAAAACACCAAATCCTCGATTAAGATTGGTAAGGATCAGTCTGAATTATTCAACACGGAAAGAGGTTTCAGGCAGGGCGATAGCCTGTCCTGTACGCTATTTAATATAGTTATGGAGAAGGTGATGAGAAAGGCTGGTGTCAACATGTCTGGCACCATATTCTATAAGAGCCACATGCCACTAGCCTATGCTGATGTTATAGACATCATTGGGCGAAATCTGCGGGATGTTACTGCAGTTTTCTCATCATTAGAAAAGGAGTCAGTAAAAATAGGTTAGGTTAGTTCAACGAGGACAAAAAAAAAAGAAAAATTTTTGACGAACAAAGAGTCCTCTCGATAGGGACCCATTGTGAACAATTATTATTTTGAGGCAGTCGATGAGTTTACCTACCTCGGATCTTCCGTCTAAAAGAAAAATAATGTCAGCCAAGAAATTAAGCGGAGAATTGTGCAGACTTGTTTACAGACTTCGGTAGCACTTTAATAACACCACTTTATCTCGAAATACTAATAAACAGCAATATTTGGTACTAATCTTACCCGTTCTGTTGTATGCTGCCGAATCATGGGTGCTTACTACAACGGACATACAAAACCTGGGAGTATTCGAGAGAAAAGTACTCCGAAATATATATGGACCTATCTGTGTCTACGGCGACACCGACGTAGCTAAAAGAGTCAGAATCCAACGACTACGATGGCTGAGATATCATGCAATCATGGCTGTAAATGCTCCAGCGAGAAAGGTGTTTGAAGGCGAATTTCAAGGACAGCGCAGAGCAGGGACACCCAAACTCCATTGGAAGGACCAAATGTTAGGCGAAGTGCCACCATCTGGTAGGACTAACTGGAGAACACACGCAGAAGACCGAAGCGTGTGGAATTCTTTATTACTTCAGGCCTGAAATTTATGAACCACGTTCGTAAGTTGTAATTGGCCCATTTAAGTAATTAAGTAACTTCAAGTTGAGGACGCCAAACACTTTAGAAGTTTTAATATACTGACCTAGTACCTTTACCCTGATTTGGAAATTCTCATCCTCCCCCCCCCCCCCCCCAGATTGGCTGTTGCACTGTGTTATTTGACGTCGGTGTTGTTTTTGTTGTTTCTGTTACTGTCAAACATATCAAAATTGTAGCTATCGGCAGCGCATGTGCACACGCTATTATTTCTCTACAGCTCTCCACAAACACACACACACTTGATTATACCGCTGTCGTTTTGATGTGACAACAGCCGCCAAAGTGATTTATTATCGGATTTTGTTTACATTTATGACAACAAACGAACGCTACACTGACTGTGTAACACTAACATAACAAATGTTTATTGTTGTTGTTGGTTTTATTTAAATATTATTATGGTGAGCTGTGATCGAGTTTTGTATGTAGTAACATGTAAAAAATCGATACCACTACCAATCATGAATAAATGAAATCTGGTACGAACTTCATATGTTTAGAGGGCCATTGACCTGTAGGTAAACTTAAGAGAGGGTGGAAATTTAAAAATCTAACAAATATCAAGTGTTTTGTTGAGATTTTGTCAAGAGTTGTAATAATTTTATTGTACAACCATTAAAGGAGTTTTGTGCATCAAATTAATTAAAATTTAGTTTTGCATAGATGTTGTTGGTTAACAATTAATTTCAATTATTTATAAATAGATACTTATTTATAGGTTTTCTATTGGCAGCAGCTATTCTCTTGTTTGATTTACAGCAACCAATTAAGTCTACTACTTGCTGTTAATTTTAACAATAATTTTTGCCCTTTGCCCTCAATACAATTTTTTACAATTTGCCATCATCGATAAGTGAAGTGAAGTGGACGATGCTTGGTAATTCAATTAAAATTGTTTTATAAAACCATGAAATTGGTTTTATCATGACGTCAATCGCCGGCCCATTCATTAATAGCCTAAGGTAGCATTAACTTAATTAACATTTTTCTTCACGCCCTAAGAAGGCAATCGTAAAGCAAAGAAAACATATAACAGACAAACCATTGACAGCTTGCAATAACTATAACAACAACCATTTATGTGTCTGGTAGACTGAGATTTAACTACTGACCCATTAACACGATCAGTTACCTCCTATGAGTATCAGCAACAACATGATTTACTTTCCATTTCTTTTTTAAAACAATCGGGCACAAGTCATGGAATCATCGTTAAAGTGGTTAAAGCAAATGTTTACCATCATATATTTCTTTGAGGCATCAACAACGCCATCATTATGACTATATCGATAGTTGGCAGACTTCAACGTATTTTTTTAAATACTTTTTAATTGATTTTTTTTTTTTTTTTTGGGGAATTATGGTAATTATGATGTAGTGGCCGCTGTTGAGGGGTGTAAGGGGAGTCTAGGCGAGGATCATAATGACAAGTTGTTATGGCTGATAATATGGTGTTTTTGGCGGAAGTTAAACTTTTGCACACCAAACTATCAACAATTGGTCAGGAGGCCTCCTAGTTGGATGTTACGAGGGCAAAATAAGAAGACGCAATGCATAATAGGTAAGTGTATTTGTTGCACATGGCCAGTGCACAGTGGTTTTATTAAGTTATTTTGGTGGGGTAGATATATTTAAGGAACCCAGCAGCAAAAAATGGGACTTTGCATGCCTTCTTGCAGGCCTGCAAAGGCAGTCAGAAGCCCTACACTTCAAATGCAGTCTTCATTTCAAATTAACATAGGGCGCCATAGGCAAGCAAGGCCTGCGCATTCCCTTTCTCATTGAAGGCGTTTCAGTAGGCATGCTTATTATGTCCTGCTTGGAGTCCTAATAACAAGGGCCTTCCAAGAGGCATTACTACTGCAGACCAGCTTGCAGGCCTGCAAAAGAGCATTTATAGAAGGACTAAAATAAAAAAAAAACATATGCGAATTATTTCCACATTAAATGATTTCGTACTTTTTATAAATTTTAATACAATATTTCTTACATTTTGTAATAACAATTTTTTTTTAAACTCCAGTAGTAGGAATCGAACTCGCGACCTCAGTACTCGTAGTTGGGCATGCTACCTACTCGGCTATAATGTGATATAGTTGTTGTACGACAAATAGCACACATGTGGTTCTCATTAACAACAGCATCTGTCTTTCCTTCCCTTAGTAGGCCTGTCAACAGGCCTCATCGGAGAAGTGACAAGTGCATGGCTATGAACGTCAATTCTGCCTTCTACTAATAGGACTGTCAACAGGCCTGTTTATGGCAACAAAGTTTGCATGCCCTTTGTGCACATCTATGGTATTTTGTGGGGTACCAGTAGGGCTGCTCACAGGAAAGAGGCATGTGTGCGGAATCTTTTCTCACCCTAGTAAGAGGCCTCATTGCAGGTCTCATTTGAGAAGCGAAATGTGCATGGGTATGAAATTTTTTGTTAGGCTTAGTGAAGGACTTATTATAGCCTGTATACATGCCTGGAAAAGGAAGGCGTATTTGAATGTCAACAAAATGCCTTTGAAGGCATGTTTGCAGGCATATTTTTAAAATGCCTCGTCTTTTCCGCTGCTGGGAAATTAATTGAATAGAAAGCATCAGTCGATTTTTTATTAGATATTGAGAAAATGTCTCTAGAACTATTACCCTAAGTCAAGCAGTATATCCTTTATCCAAAATGCTTCTACGATTGCGCCAAAACTAGCATGTACTGTTTATAATTTATGTTCAAGGTGTTAAATATAATCTTCTTCTTCTTCTATATAAATAAAATTAAATTGTTGTGCATTAGTAAGGACATCACTTGAGAACGCATGGTTCTTTTTCAATAGATTTGCAATTTTTATAAAACGATCGATAAAAACAATGTTACCAAAAAAAAATTTGATTTCTTTACAGATTTTACTCTATAATGTTTTATATGGGAAAAGTGATGAGATATAATATATTATATATTTTTAAGAACTTTTGATGAAATGGGTGGTGGGGGCGCGGCAAAACTTTTTCCTGAGTCGGAGGGTTAAAATTTTGTACATAAATAGTACTCGGCACAGGTTAAAACTTGTAGACGAAATTATTATTTTCGATCAGTGGGTGGAGGGGGCATGACTAAACTACAGATTAGCCCTAGAGAGGTACATTTTTATATCCTGATAGTACTCTGCAACACAATTATGAATATGCCGACGAAATTTCAATATTCAATCACTGGGCTGTAGGGGTGTTTCAAAACTATATTTTAGCCCTAGAGAGAAAAAATTTTGTAAACAAGTAGTACTCGGCACTTCAGGTTGAAATTTGCAGACGAATTATTTATTTTCGATCATTGGGCATAGGAGTGTGGCCAAATTGTATTAATATCCTTGAGAGATAAAATTTGATATCCTGACAGTACTTTGCAACACAATTATGAATATTTGAATATGCAGAAGAAATTTCAATAATTGATCAGTAGGCGGTGGGGGCATGAAAAAAATATATTTTAGCCCTATATAGATAAAATTTGATACGCAGATAGTACTAGGCAGGACTAATTGAAATTTGCGGACGATGTTATTATTTTAGCTCATTGTTCGGAGTGGGCGTGACAAAGCAGTATTTTAGCTCTAGAGAGCTATAATTTGGTATGCAGATAGTACTCGGCAGAATTGGTTGAAATTTGGAGACGAAATTTGTATTTGCGGAGAGAGCGTGGTAAAATTGTATTGTAAAAAGTCCTACAGAGCTTAAATTTGATATCTTGATAGTATTCTGCAACACAATTAAGCATATTTGAATATGTAGACGAAATTGTAATATTCGATCCACCCTAGTGGAATAAAATTTTGTACACCGATGGTACACAACAGAACTGGTTAAAATCTGCAGACGAATTTATTATTTGCGATCGGTGGGCGGACAAGGCGTGTCAAAACTGCATTTCAGCCCAAAAGAGATACAATTTGGTATACAAACATTTCTATGCTCTACAGGTTCAAAATTGCAGACGACGTACAACTATTCACACGAAATTTGATTTTCGAATGGTGGGCGGACGTAATAATATTTGAAGCAAACAAAGGGATGCAAGTGACAAAAAGTTCATTGCGAGATGTTCGCCTTCAAAATTTTAAATTCTAGTACAAATGCAGGAATAACTGTTTTTCGTCCAGATATCAGTAATAAAAATTGATCTCATCCCATGCTAGTAGGCAGAGATATTGTCAAGTAACACAACTGCATACTTATCCCAATTTTTGTCCATTTTGCACATGCACCCCTTTGCTTCTAACCCCCTCATTTGATAATAGTACTCGGCTATGCAGACATGGATATGCAAAATGTTTTATTTCGATAAGTGGGCCAAAGGGGCGTGGCAAAAGTGTTTAGAGCTATAACAATTCTTTTTTTTAGCAATGTTTCTTTTCGATCGTGGCATAGTGGTTAGAACACGCGACTACCATGCGGGAGATCGCAGGTTCAAACCTGGCTCCAGTCATCTTAAAAGAAAAAAATAAATAAAATTTTCTTTCATTGTCGGCTCCCCTCGAATGTTGTTTGACAGCAACTTCGCAGTATTAAGCGTCGATTCAATCGTCGTGTCTAGTAAGAGCTTCTCAAAAAAACAGTGACGTTCGCATTCGTCGATAAATAAGTAGGTGCCGTTAGTTGTGAATCTAAAAATAGAAAGCGTGTTAATTCACAACAACGCGAGAAGCTATCCCATACCTCATCCATGGGGTGCAAAGGGCAATTAAGTAAGTAAAGTTTCTTTTCGATCAGTTGGCGGCAGGAGACGTGGGAAAACTCTTTATTAGGGCAATGCAAGACTATATTTGTATTAAGATAGGAAAATAAGCAAGCCCAACATTTTATTATCCTGCTTAGGCAGCGTTACTCAACCATGTATGTTTAAAAGTGGCATATGTCAGCTCTTATAACTGCAAGGCAATTCCATGAGATAAGTTGTAGTAAGTTAATTTTTTTTAATCGTCAACTATGCAAAGGCGAATTTTTGACGAACCCACCTAAAAAAAGCTTAATTTCCCTTCACTCCCCATAAATGAGGTATGGGATAGCTTCTCTCGCTGTTGTGAATTAACACATTTTCTATTTTTAGATTCACAACTAACGGCACCTACTTGTTTATCGGCGAATGCGAAGTCACTGTTTGAGAAGCTTTTACTAGACACGCCGATTGACTCGACACTATACTTCGAAGTTGCTGTCGACAATATAGAGGAGGCAGGCAATATAAGTGAAACGTAGATAGATGACTGGAGACAGAAATCGAACCCTGAATCTCCCGCTAGGTAGCCGCAGGTTCTAACCATCTTGCCACGGCCGGACCTCACTAGTATGGCAATACATATTTACTTTGTACAGGTTTTTCCAAGTCTCCAGTTATATAATGGTAAATGTGGACTTGATTCTCGGGATGACATGCCCATTACAAAGTTGGTTGACATTCAATGCCATTATTTTTCTGATGTCTAATTGTAATGATTTATTTTGTAAGTTCATCATTTGTAAACACAAATTTGTAAGCTCTTTGAGCTCATTATTGAGAAACTTACTTAAAAAAGTTTGAAGATTCCCACTGTTACATTACTCTAGATAAAAATTAAGAAAAAAAGTGTCTATATATTTTGTTTCGAAGCTGTCACGCCTACTGTTTTAACCATTGCCACATTCGCAGCAGATGCCTACATGTAAAGACACTCGACCTTTGCTATTACAGTTTATCAGATACAATATAATTATAAATATTTATTTTGTATGGAATGTGTCACGACCATTTTTCAGCAATTAATTCAATAGTAACTCGCACGAGCTATCGAAATTCTCAACTTCATAGTACTTCTTAACTCACTTAAATGGTAATCCGTAAGGTATTGATCTCTATCATGATGCAACCAAATAAGATACCATATTAGGTATAAACAAACAAACTGCTAAAACAGCGCCATCTATAGGGTAGAATTGTAAATCTACGAAACCACATCAATATACACTAAATTAAGGCATTCGAATTCAACACATCGCATGAGGGATTGCTATTTCAGCACTGTTAATTCTTAGCCATTGAATAGGACTGGCATAATTAGAGGAGCGTTGAGATGTGCTACTGAACTTCGACAGGGTTTTGTATTTATTTTTTTTAAGTTATTAAACAACAACAATAAAGTAATATTAGTCGATATGCAAGCAACATTCCAATTTAGATCTTTGATACGAATAAATTGGCTTCTTACACCTTAAATCCGCTTTTCTATTATCATGTCAAATCTTGAGAAGGCTGCAGTAACATGATGTTTTACACGACTTATGCAACACAAATGCATTAAAAAAAATAAATTAAAAAAATCTTGGTTCTATGGTAATAGCCGCCTATCATTTGGTTAGTCAATTTCACATATTCCTTGCCGTATCCCTCAAAAATCCCCTTCTAAATCACTGTTTCCGGCAATACAACGCCACCTAACGCTCACCATTTGGCACTGGCTGTCCTAATGTTGCATGGTTTCAAGGAAGATGTTGCTAATGCCGCCGTCATATCAGCCTTTGGCTGTTGTTATTAAGTTGTTGGTTTTAACAAGTTGCTGTTGTAACAACAAATTGTAACCAAAAACCTGTTATTGTCTTACTCGCGGTGGAGGTCTGTGCAGTATAACAGACTCTAATAACATTTACGTGTGTGTCTATATGCGTTAGTGTGGCTTAGCACTTGACCAACAACATAACTCTAGGTTTTGGCCACTGTGATATGTATGTTTGGTAGGTGCCGAGTTGATATCGTCTGACATTTGTTGCAAACGTGTTTAGGGTCTTTGGGCTGTTAGTCGGTTGCCATTTTTTTGGTGAATATGTTGCAATTTTTTGGTGGTAAGGGGTTTCTTTTTTGTCTCCCTGTGCAAAAATGCTGCTGTGGGTCGTGACAGTGCAATTTTAGGTCAATGGCTTTTTAATCATAATAAAAGAAACAAGTAAACGTTAATGGTGATGAATTGTTGGCGGAGTTAAATAGGTGGTGTAAGGTAAGTTTGTAGAATGAGAAGTAATAATAATAATAATTATGTTATGGAGCGAACATAAACGCAAGTTAAGTATCATAGGAGAGAAACTTAATAGGAGAGAAACATAGGAAACTAGGAGAGAATGTAATACTACTCTTACTACCTCTTTATACACCGTAGTTAAGGAATGGGATAGCTTCTCGTGTTATTGTGAATAAAAAAGCTTTATATTCTTAGACTCACACAACGGCACCTACTTGTTCATAGACGAATCCGAACGTTAGCTATTTGATAATATTTTACTAGACTTTAACTGCGTCGTTGCTGTTAGCCACATTGAGAGGCTGCTGATGATAGAAATTAGAACAATGAGACTGGAATCGAACCCTGGTATTCCGCATGATAGTCGCATGTTTTTACCATTATGTCTCGGTCAACAACTCTCTTCCCACTCAATGTAGGAAAATCTTATTGAATCCTAACTTTCGTTTAATTTTTTTGACAATTTAGTATTCCTTCATTTCGAATGGGATAATGATCCTACCCTTTTTGTTAATATTATGAAAATTTAAATAGTTCTTAAGATTTAGAGTGATATTTTTATTGTTGTTGTGGCAAATTTTGATGGTAATATAAACAATTAATTAAAAATGTTATACTGTGATGATTTTCTATTATACTTAATTAATTTTCTAGTTGTATGACTTTCGTATTTACAGTTCCTTAGCTCATTTTTGTTATGAACTTTTCTTTCTAACTTCTTGTTTTTTCTTCCTTACAGATACCAAAATAACATGTACATGAATATAGCGCTGTAGTAATTGACTGGTAAGTTAATAAAAATTGATATCAAGTTAACCCAATAGGATTCCACCAATTTTTTTATAACTTGGACATAACAAAACTTTCTGTTAGATGTGGGACAACACATTCCTTTCGACTCATTATCACATCTATATGAGGAGTTTTGTTAAATTATTTTGCAAATATTATAACCATTATATTAGACACTACAATGTATTTGACTACTTTAACATGGAATGCTTCATATGATGAAATCTACATGTCCATTCTCTAATGTTTAAAAAAGTTGATGGCTTCGAAATACTATTTCATGGTCACTTGCTAACAAACCGGCAGATTATTAGCAATGGTACTTGCATAAGATTACACAAGAAGAAGTAGTCGTGTTAGAGAACATCCATCCACTGCCCACATTGGCTGCCATAGCCAAAATGTACTGCTAATCATCAAGTATACACAGTGCAATCTACACACATGTGTAGTATGTATGTATGTTTGTATGTAGAATTCAGTATTTGTCGTCAGTAAATAAGGTAATTTCCTATTAGCCTAAATGACCAAATCTATGTGCGAAATTAAAGTTGAATACCAAAAAGAATACGAGTAGCAACAAAGTTCTTGATGTAGCACGAAATTAATTGAAATGTAAACATTTTCCTTAAGTATATAGTTAAAGAACAGGGGCGTAGAGTGCTACATTATATAGAAAAAAAAAATAAAAAAATAACATCTATATATATAAAAATGAAATGGTCCACGTATGTAAACCCATCACTGGAGAACGGCTGGAGCGATTTTTCTGATTTTTTTTTTCATTCGACTAGAAATTTTCCGTAGATTGTTCGTAAAAAAAAAAAAATCCAGGTGGCGCTAGGGTGAAAATTTGAACGCATGTTGGAATTTAACTGAAATTTATACTGGATATTTGTTTGATTATGAGAAAACATTTTATGTACAAATGGACCCGGTAGGTGGCGCTGGGGTGGCTATATAACCAAAATTTAAACGAATGGACCAATTTAACTGAAATCTATGTTTGTTTGATCATCAGAAAAATGTGTATGAACAAATGGACCCGGTATATGGCGCTGGGGTATATTTATAATCAAAATTTTAACGAATGGACCAATTTAACTGAAATTCAGAATGTATTTTTGTTTGATCGTGAAAAACAATTGAATGTACAAATGGACGCGATAAATGGCGCTGGTGTGTATTTATATCGGAAATTCTAATGGATGGACCAATTTTACTGAAATTCAGAATAGATATTCGTGTGATCATGGGAAAACATTTTATGTACAAACGGACCCGGTAGGTGGCGTTTGGGTGCATTTTTAATCAAAATTTGAACGAATGGACCAATTTAACTGAAATTTAGTATGTATATTTGTGCGATCATGAGAAAAAAGCTTTTTGTATAAATGAACCGGGTAGGTGCCGCTAGGGTGGAATTGTAATGAAAATGTTAACGAAACAACAATTTGTCTAAAATTAAAGGAAATAATATAATGAGAGATGTTTTTTGTATAAATGAGTTGGCTGTAGGTGAATTATTTCGAAAATTTATATCGATTGTCAGATTTTACTCAAACTTAAAATGAATGCATTTTTTGACATGAGAAAATTTTGGATATATGTTTAAATCCAGTTGCTGGTGTTTAAGTTGTGATACACTTAATTTTTTGAAAGTCATTTAGTCACCATTGATTACAATTCATATAACCATTTTGTTAACATCAAAATAATTGAAAACTCTCTATATATAAAATTAGATGTCCATTTTGATGCCATCACTAATTGCGAAAACGGTTAAACCAAATTTTGGCCAGAATTGCATTGAAAGTTGGGGATGGGCTGTAGATGGGCACGCAGACCGCAAACGGGGCACTTCCTATAGAATAAGAGAGCTTCACAAAGAGATTTTTCGCATTTCGAATTTTTAGGCGACAATCCCGAAAATGGGAAAAACTATTGCTATCACCCAGACCAAACGGTTAATAGGGTTGTTGAGCCAAATGAAGGGATTTTTGGAAATTCGTACTCCTTGAAATAAAAAGGAGCAAAGTGTTATCATTACTCCAACGGAGAATGTTATATGTCAGTCAATCGGCTTAAAAATTTTGTTTTAGAATATATGCCTATCAATAAGTAAGTTTTCATCAAATCATGGACGACACTGCCGATCCAGTTTAGCAATTCTTAGAATAATATATAATAATCTTTTAGATATAAGAAGTACAAAATTTGTCCGGAAAAACCTCGCATTTTATATTGAAATATTTCAGAGGTCAAAGTAATAAACCAATCGCTATTAGATTTCAACAGCAATCAATATCTTTTACATTAATTTGAAGGCAGGACGAAGTCCGCCGGGCCAGCTAGTTTTATATAAATCTAACTTTCCCGGCTCGCTTTGGTCCGCCGATACTTACACATGAATGCGTATTGTTTTTTTTTTTACATAAAATATAACTTATATCACTCGGTGATAACGTAGAATTCTATTGGTGAAAGAATTTTTAAAATCAAATGTTTGGAAGATTACCCCCTACATACAAACAAACAATCTCTCAAACATCTTCTTTTTATAATATTAGTATAGATTGAAGTTAATTTTTGTTGTTTCGTAAAAAATATAAACGACATTGTATAAATTAATTAAATATTTAATATGTAGAGGGCGCTCAAAATTTATAATAGTTGTCTTTAACTTAAGATTAATTTAAGATCTTTCAAGTTACATAATGTATAGAGTATTTTTCAGGCTAAGGTGCTGGCCAATCAGAAAGTTGCGGAAGATTCTTATGGAAAGTGGAATCAATAATAGCAGACGGATTACCATCTGTGTAGATAGCCAGGCGGCAATAAAAGTGATCATTTCTACACTGTGTAAATCAAAGTTTCTGAGGAACTGTAAGGAGTTGTCAGACTCTGTTGGGTACCAGGACATTGCGAGATCCTTGGTAATGAATCAGCAGACTTATTGGACCAGACACTATACCTGATCACGACTCTTTGGGAGATGTTCGACCGCCAATTAGTTACCTTTTTGGTTTAGTGAAAAATTGGTTGTCGAAAACAGCCAGCAGATATTGGATCTACATAACCGACTGTATAGCTGCTAGATCGCTATGGCCAAAGTATAGCAGATCTCGATCTGGGTTCATGGTTGGCCTGTGCAAGAGTGATTTGAGATTGGCCTGTGGAATTCTAACTGCCAACTGCAATATCAGACACCGGGCAGGCGATATATAAATCTATACCGAACTACTGCAGCGTGTGTAAGGACAAGGAGTAGTCCGAGATGATGGAACATATTCTTTGTAGCTGTTCCGCTCTAGCCCGTAGGAAACTAAGATACATAGGTCAGGGTTATTTATAACCATTTAATAGGTTTCATGGGGCAAGAAGATTAAGAGTTTTCCACGATTTTCTTTTCTCACTTTATCCCTCCCCATTTAATTTTTTTATTCATCCCATCTCTGGCTCCTTCTTTTCCAGACGATCACAATGGAACAACAGATCTCGGTGTGTAGTATGATCTGTTTTTTTTACCAGATTTCACGTGTATACAACCTAACACAACCCTTCTTAAAAATCGGCCACACCCACAGCCCACAGTACATACAACCTGCTCTAGCCCGTAGGAGGCTAAGATACATAAGGAAATGTTATTTAACCAGCGGGCTGATGGCAGCTATAGTTAGTAGCAACCTGCAATGATTTTCTGGCGTATATTGATCCTTAAATTTAGCATAGGAGTATCACAGACAGTTTAAGCCATGCGCTCTCACTTACAAAGTAAGTGACGAGGTCAGTATGTGACATATATCAGTTGCAATTAAGTTTTAAGCGGAGTTTTAAGCAAGCTTGAAAACACGTTCGACTACGAAGTAAGTTACAATGTCAGTAGGTGCTATTTCAATAGCATTGTAATCGGAAATATAATGAGTGGACATCCACCGGCTATACAACCCAATCAAAATGTCAACCACGACCACCGCCAACCGATCATGCAACCCAAGAAGGGGGTTTTCCCTAAAGTTGCATATTTTTTGCATAAAATTCTTCTGTTCCGAAAATTTTCGAGATTTATTTATTGGAAAAAACTTTCCATCTTTTATTTTACGGAAGAACAGCTCGGGGGAAAATGGGGCTACGTTACTTGTATTCCATTAAAAATTAAAAATAAGTTAATATTTAGAGGCAAACAGAATATTTTATATTTAAACATTTCTTTACAAAACTGCATCATTAGATTTTGGATTACTCGATAAATAGGGATTTTTACAGAAAATTCCTACTGTTAGCCCCAACTCGGTCAACTGAACGAAAATAAAAATTTTGTCTACAAGTTTGCATTTGTAGTACCAAATTTTAGCTCTCTAGGGCTTATATACAGTTTTGTGACGTCCCCTTCGCCCGCTAATCGAAAATAAGCATTTTGTCTGCATATTCATATATTTGTTGCTCAGTACCATTTCTGTATGAAATTGTATCTGTCCAGCACTAACTTTTGACACAAATGTATCCTTAAAAAATTTTGATATGCGATTTTTATTTTATAAACAATTTAATTTTTTTTGAACCATGAAATCAACATTTTTATACGAAATTTAATTTAAAACCACAACTTTCCTTATAAACTCAAGTCCCATCAATTACAGAGTACAACATTTTTTAGCTCACTGATTTGGGACTCAATTCTGAGAACTACAAGTGAAAGTAGCCCATAAAGAAGAAGTTCTGCATCATTCGTTTTATCAAGTTACATGCCATAATAATTTAATATCGATTTGAAGTTAATGATTTGTCAGGTTTTAGGCTCTTTTGTTTAGCATAACTCGAGAACCACTAGTCCGATTTAGCTAAAACTAAAATTAAGAATTACAATTCCGTCAATGTGTTCGTATAACCTTTCTCTACATAAGCAACAGTTTTACTTTTCCATTCATCAAATGATTTTGAACTGGGTTTATTTTGTAGAAGTTACATTAAAACGGAGTACAACGTGACGTATGATTTACGTAAAATATTACGTATGATAATCATACGCCACCTTATAGTAGCTATGTTATGTCAAACAAAAGAGCCTAAAACGTAACAAATTCCTCTATACGATACTTACTAACTTTAGATCGATATTAAATTACTATGGCATGTAACTTAAAAAAAAGGAATGATGCGGAACTTCTTCTTTTTGGGACTACTTTCACGTGCAGTTCTTAGAATTGAGTCCCAAAATCATGTGTTGTTCTGTGTTAGTATTCTTTTTTTCGATTGAATTTCAAAAAAAGCATCAAGTTTAACAAAATTCAAAATTTAAAGGAAGCCATAAAAATTAAGAAAAAATATCAACCACAAATCTACGCCCCTGTGCTGAACAACAGTTAGAATATAGTTATACATACATATACACACATACATGTACTATATCTATAGAAGTATGCATAAAATGACTCCTATACATATACACTGCAAAAAAAAATTAAATATTGCATAATCGAGTTTGTAAATTAAATAAAATATAGTAGAAACAAAAAAAAACATACATATATACAAATTAAAATCAAATTGAAATCAAAAGTGGTTGAACATGATTCATTCATAGTTGTTGTAGTTGTTGGCAGTGGTACTGGTGGTGGTGTACGTGATATCTCAGCTCTCAGTATGTTAGCCGTCTACCCCCCGCATCATTAAATCTTCTACCGTCCCCCCCCACTCAATCAAATCCAGATGGGCAATAAGTGTTTGACACTTTGTACGACATTTGAAATAAATTTTGCAAAAAAATAATAGTTTTTTTTTGTGTATTTCGCTCATGTAATAAAAACTTAGATTACACACGAAGAATTTCCATATGGAAAACAAATCTGACAAGGTTAATCAAATTAACATTGATAATTACTTGTGCTAAATGAAAATTGAGTTTTATTAATTGTAATTTTTGTCAACGACAAAAAAATGCATGCACACACACACACACATATCCGACAACAAGTGCAAATTGGCAAGTGCGGTTATTTATGCAATGCAATTTGAATAAATTTAATAATTTAACATTAAATGCAATGGCGCAAAGTAATCGGAGTATATACAAATAAAATGACTTCGAATAGCAAAAACTATTCTTATTGTAAAAAAAACAGGAACGATATCAATTCAGTCGAAACATCAACCCGAATTTGGCCATAGCCAAGCGCTAGCAGTTGTTTCGGGAATTCAGCAGAAGATGGGAGGTTCTGGAATGAGCCCCCAATTTTTTGGTCAACTACAACTTTTTGACATTGACGATGTTAAACATCGTTCAAAACCATCAAATCATCCGAAAATTGCAAAATTTTGTCGATAAATTTTTTTTTGGAATTTTTCGAGTTTTTCCCTAAGAATTTTCTATTTTTCCACTCGAAAAGCCATTTCGTAACAACTGTACACAAAATTCCATACAAAAAATCAAATTTTGATTTTTCGAATTTCCCGACTTTTGCGAAGGATTTTCCCAAAATTATCTTGGATAAAACCCTCATACCAATTACAAACAATTAGATAAAAATTGAGCAAAATGGGCCAGCCGTTCTCTCTTGATGAATTACAACACACTGTTCACACAGTTTTCATACATAAAGATTTCACAATAAACCGAAATTTTCCAAGAATCACAACGAATTTTTCACTTTAACGTCGTCTAAAATTACGACAAAAATAAAATTAAAATTTACCAAGAATTTTTCTATTTTTCCATTCGAAAAGTCAGTTCGGAATGATTATCGAAAATTTTCACATTTACATCAAAATTATCAAAACAAAAAAAAAAATTCGTCGAAAAAAAAATCAAAATTTTTGGAATTTTTCCATGATTTTCCAACCAAAATTTTCTATTTTTTCAACCGAAAAGCCACTACGGATCAATTGCACACAAAATGTTACACAAAAATTCAATTTGCGATGCAAAATGTTTCCGAAAAAATCCAAATTTTTCGAGTTTTTCCGGAATTTTCCGAGTTTTCCACCGAGATTTTTTCTATGTTTCCATTCGGAAAGTCATTTCGGAATAATTATCCAAAATTTTTCACTGTTACATCGTCCAAAATTATCAAATCATACGATAATATGCAAAATTTCGTTGAAAAAACAAATTCAAACTTTTTGAATTTTTCCGGAATTTTCCGCGTTTTTTAACAAAAATTTTCCATTTTTCTATTCGAAAAGCCATTCTGTAACAATTGCACACAAAATTCCATACAAAAAGGCAATTTTCGATTTTTCCAATTTTCCGACATTTCCGGAATGTGAAAATTTTCTTTCACATAAACCTGCTCCTGGCAATAACGAACAACTGAAAAAAAAGTTTGAGCAAAATCGGCCCAGCCGTTCTCAATTTATGAATTACTATACATTTTTGCCACCATTTTTATATACAGTCGAAACTCTCTATAACGAATTTCAAGGGACTGGATATTTACTTCGCTTAAAAGAAAATTCGCTATATAGAGAAGAAAAACAATTTTGTTCCTTTTAAAATTGTTTATTTGTTGAAGTCATTTATTTTGGTTTGAAGTACATTTTTCCCATTTTTTTTCTTCAATATAATTTTCTAATACATTTAGAGAAGTAAACACAGTACATATCGTGATATGCAAAGGCAAAGGAGTTCGTTATAGAGAGTTTCAACTGTATATAGATTAGTTCAAATTATTTGTTAAGCTTTAGTTTAACTATTTCCATCTACCTGCTGAGCAATTCATTAAATGTGTGTTAACGAACTAACATATTTTTTTTGTCTGGCATCATTTCTAATTAGCAACTTGATGATTGCAAATCTTCAATATATTTGCCAAAGTAATTTTTCCAAATCAAATTGCAGCAGCAGCAGTGATATTTTGTAAAATTAAGTGTTGAACTCACTTCAGTCATGATGGGTTGCTTTTAAGTGTAATTGGGATTTTGAACTGATGGGAGACCGCTTGGACTTGGGAGTATGTGTGAAGTCATAGGCTCACGATTTGTAAGTGTTCGTAATAATGTGTGGTTTTTCGTTTGAGAGCTTGCATGGGGGGGAGTAATTATGTTGGAAATTGCCCCGTTGTTAAAGTGTTGAAATTTTCCCAAGATCTTACAATGATTAGATAATTTGGCAATAGACATAGACAGGAAAATAGAAGAAACATGTACGTAAGAAACATGTTCAATCATATGTAGTAATTATGTTAACGGTGGCAGGTTCAAAAAGTAAAGTTAGGAAATCTAAAGATTTAATTAATAAACACAAAATATAATCAAGACAAGTAAATAAAATCATCATTGTAATAAATAAAGCTGTAATTTTCAACCATTTATGCTATCGCACTCAGAATACCAGTCAAAGCAAACTCATGTTCTTCCTTTAATACGGTGTTAGGCATACCATAGCCTCGAGAGACCAGAAACAATCGTATTTTTCACACAGGCACAATCGGCAATTCATAGGTACGCGAACAGAGTTATTCAGTAAACACAAAATATGACCGAGACAATTAAATTAAAATATAACTTAACAAAGTTGATCATCTGAAAGCTTTAAATGTTATTCTTCTATGCTCTCGCACTCGGAATACCAGCCAAAAGCAAAGACACGTTAAAACCGTGATAGGCATACCATAGCCTCGCGAAGCTTGCAACTTAAGTCTATTTGACACACAAAGAAAAAAAAAATTTGTAAATTCAATTAATTTTTTAATTGAAATTAAGCCAATAAGGGCTTTTGTAATATAAATATCAACAATTGCTTTTAATCATATAAAATGTGCCGACTGTTGTTTCTGTGCAGACACGATCCAATTCACTGACACAAACACATATTATTTGTGTGTTCGTGTCTACGGTTTTGCCTAACACTGCTTTAAAATACCACCTACAAAAATTCTCTTCCCTACTTCCATTAACAGCCCTCTTATTTATCATTGGCCAAGCCTTCTTTTTGCCAAAATACCCATATAGATTTTATGTTTAAATTACCCACAAAATTCGGTTATCAAAAATAATTAGAGTCGTTGTGTTGTTGAGAACTACCAACCAACCAACCAATCAACAGAACTGGGCTAAGCCTTTAATACATTTTCGGTTAATACATTTAATTAAATTATTAAACAAATTATTTTACGTGTTGCGGTTGTTCTAGTTCATAAAATCGATCACACTCTTTAATTTGTTAGGACAAACTTGTTTTGTTGCGATTGCAACAGCTTGGCGGCGCTGGTACTCTGGTGACGGACAGACAGACAGCCAGTAACCGCAAATAACCAATGGACAGTGAATGTAAAAAAATTCATGTGATATTTGTTTTTAATAGCCAATTAATAGGGGTATATTAGAAGGTGGCAGAATTTTACACAGGCCAAGAAATTAAATGAATATGAAGAATAATTAAAGTAAATGGGATTTGAATATGCCGAGTTAAAAATAGAAGAAGGTAGGCGTTACAATTTGAGTTGTTTCTTAACTTCTAACAATTTACTATTTCTATTGAGGCAAGAGCCCTTAAGAGTAACTTTTTATATGACAAGGATTTGTATTCTGTTTCCGAAATAAACTGTGAGTTATATACCACAGTACAACACATGATTTTGGAACTGAATTCTGAGAGCTGCACGTGAAAGTAGGCACAGAAAGAAGAAGTTCTGCATCATTCGTTTTGTCAATTTGAAGTTAGTAGTTAGTAGGTATCGTATAGGAGAATTTGTCACGTTTTAGGCTCTTTTGTTTGACATAACTCGAGAACCACTAGGCCGATTTAGCTGAAACAAATCAATGAGCTGAAAAATTTTGTACTGATCTGAGAATAATTTATATTTCATCGTCTAAATACCACAAAGATCTTCCATCTTCATATAAAATTTCTTTTAATTTTTTTATTTCCCTCCCTGTTATAAGTTCTAAGTTCTATACATTCAAATCTACTCACATAACACATCGGTGACGGTGTGCTCGGCACCATAAGGCTGTTCCTTTTCCCACTGCTACTGCCGCCCAGCAGCGTTTGCTGTATACGATTGGTGCCATAGTACATTTCCCATATGCTGGGCTTCTTGCGATGCCAATCCAGTATGGAGTCTTTATCATTCGTCTCGGAGCTAGCGCCCGTATCTGCCGAACCACCACTGCCACTGCCACTTGCGGTCACTTCATTTCTCACCCCACCACCAACGCTCTTCGCTTTGTCTACACTATCCACTTTGCTGTCGAATTGTTGCAGATTTGGCTGGTGAAAATTTAAATTTCTTTGTAATTGTGTGCCACCCGGAGGCAGAGGCAGTGGGAGATGGTCTGACTCCAGCGCCACATGATTCACGGTCTCTATGTAACATTCACTGAGGGGAAATACTTCCGTGAGCGACTTTCGTTTCATTTTGAAATTGGGATCACTTGAACACTTGATGGTGGTTACTTGCTGGCGTATACTAATGGGCCCGCCCGTACTACCACTGATGGCTCTCAATTCACCCTGCACCGCCTCGTAGGAAGCGATATGATCACTGGCATCGGTGAGTGAACGACGTCGTTCAAAAGCGTTTTTCATTTTCATGATATTTTGATTCTTGACCAGACCCGTGCACAGTTGACGTATCTCTAGTTCACTGTGCTGATTCATGCGCTCCAAATAGAGTTCCAGCTCTCTCTTCAAGGTACTGATCATGCTATTTAGCTCTTTGGGTATGTACTCCTGCAGCGAGGCGGTATGAAGCTCGGTTGGCTTGGCGACTGCCAGTTCTGGCGGTTCCTGTGAGCGGGTGAGCAGACGTATCTTGTCTCTCACATCCTCTAGTAGTTCGCGGGTATTTTGAAAATGTAACTGATCTTCATAACGTTTGGGGTACATGTCCACTGACACAGCCACCGATTGCTCCGATACGGAGCTGCGTGTAGGCGCTATAATGTCGCTCTCCACACGATAGGCATCCTCGGGACAGGAATTGATATATTTGGCACATTTGTAGTGATTCTCCTCTTGTTCCTCCGTTAAAAAGGTGGGATTGCTGATGCCTTTGGAGGCAGCAGCAGCGCTGTTCTGTTTCGCCTTCTTACTCTCGTCCAACAGAAAAGAGTCCAGGTCAATATCCATCAGCGAGTCATCGGTCACGGGGTCGTCGGGCCACACCCTCTTGGCGGTGAGGTCGTAGCCCTCCTTTATGGTAGGCAGATGGCTATACGAGCGCGTTTTCTCATTGTGATACGAGGACCCCTGAACATAGGAGACTATGGCATCTTGAGGCGATAGACCGGGAAACGACTTCAAGTGTCTATCAAGATTCTCGATACTGGACTCGAGTATTCGCAGATTCTCGCTGAACTCTTTGGAAGTTCTTTGAGGCGGCTGCGGTAGTGCAAGAGGTGGTGGGGGCTCGTTAGACGCGGCATTCGGATCCGTATATCTATAACGTCTGTTATAGTCAAGAGTACGCATGACACTGGAGACCGCCGCTTCGCTACCAACCAAGGCGGCCTGTTGGCGTGACTCCTCAACTGGTTTCATAGTATTGTTGCTGTTGCCGCCGCCGTTGCTGCTTTTGTTAATGCACACAACATTGGACGGCGGCAGCGACTGTTGCAAGGCCACGACACTTTCTTTCAGGACCACAGGTTTCTCTTTCACCTCGATGGTCGGCTCACTGTAGATGTGCTCCTCCATAGAATATGTGGAGCACACATTGGAGCTGTAGTAGCCCGACGAGGCGCTTTTGTCCGTGGAGTAGTGGGACTGGTGTGAAGATGCCCTGCCGGGTAATTTGCCAGGCGCCTGCTTAGGTAGAACCTTAAGGTCTTTGCTGTGCGGCTTTGCAGCAGCATCTTTAGCCTGGGTCACATGATGGATCTCAGCGATTTCGTCGGAGCCCAAAGAACTTAGCGACGAAGAAGCTGTGGAATGTTTTTTCATTACATGACTTGGTTTGCCATTGCTACTGGTGGCTGCTTGCAACTTGCTGATTGGCACAGCAGTGTGAAATTCATCTGTCGAGGCGGATTTGCTTTCATTTGCCACCAATGTTGATCCTGTTTTGAGCGCCAATGTTGTAGCCGTAGAAATTGTTGCACTATTTGTTGCAGTTGCCAACGCTGACATTGACGGGCTCGATGTTGCAAGGTGATGGTTGTTAACGGTGATGTTGCCGCTGCTGCTCTGGTTGCCCACTAGAGTGCTGCAAGTAGAAAAACCAAGAGATAGAGAGTTAGTGAGAGTGTGAACAAAAACAAATAAGAAAAACTGGTCAATAAAATTAATTTATAGACAAATGAGAAATTTTCTTGTACAAAAATATTAATTATAAAGTTGTTTGTTTGTCGTTGGACGATATTGGGGGAAATGGTATTTTTCACTTAAACGAAAGTGGTCGAACCGGAGTTAATATTGTGGCAGAGAGAGAAGAATGCATGAAACGCGTGAAAATGTAGGTCACTGTCTATTTTAGTGCGAGTAAACCGGTGGCGCAAGGAAACTAATGTCACGTGTATGCAAACTGATGATGCATCAAATATAGTTTCTGATGTTTGTGTTGATAGGAAAGACATTTTCATGTTGACTATTTATTGTGGGCAATTATTGGTTATAATGCAGAAAAAACACAGTGAAATTAGAGACACTGGGGAAAAATAATACAAGTTTGCTGTAATTTGTTTAATATATTTAATTTTATTAATTTTTATAATTTTTACTTTTTATAATATTGAAATTTTCTATAATTTTTATATTATAATTGTTATAATTTTTTTTTATAATTTTTATAATCTTTATATTTTTAATTTTTATATTTTTTATAATTTTAATAACTTTTATAATTTTTATAATTTTCATAATTTTTATAATTTGTTTTATTTTTATAATTTTTATAAAAACTCAACTCTTGTAAAAAAAACTCTATTGGCAATAGTAGAAAGATCTTGAACCAAACGGTGAAACACATCCAATTTTTATAATATTTTATAATTTATATAATTTTTTAATTCTTATAATTTTTATAATTTTTTAATTTTTATAATTTTTTTAATTTTTATAATTTTTATAATTTTTATAATTTTTATAATTTTTATAATTTTTATAATTTTTATAATTTTTATAATTTTTAAAATTTTTATAATTTTTATAATACCGTTGGGAAATAGTTCTCATTAGCTTTGAGATGTTTTCTTCCCTTAAGGTTTGCGATGATAGAGGAGAAGGCACAGCAAAGGGCGCTGACGAGACATTGTGGTTAATGTCGAAATGACGTCATACACCTAACCTGCTGTCAACATAATACATTTCACACTCTTGACTTAAAACCTATTGGCAATAATAAATTATTGCCAATAGAACTGATCTCAAACCGAACTATGACAATATCATATTTCAATACAGATCAACAAAAAACAAACTCAAGAACAATTTTCATAATTTTTATAATTTTTATAATTTTTACGTTACTTATAATTGATTATTTTGATTAACTTTTATAATATTTATAAATATTTTAATTTTTATATTTCTTATAATTTTTATAATTTTATAATTTTTATAATTTTTATAATTTTTATAATTTTTATAATTTTTATAATTTTTATAATTTTTATAATTTTTATAATTTTTATAATTTTTATAATTTTTATAATTTTTATAATTTTTATAATTTTTATAATTTTTATAATTTTTATAATTTTTATAATTTTTATAATTTTTATAATTTTTATAATTTTTATAATTTTTATAATTTTTATAATTTTTATAATTTTTATAATTTTTATAATTTTTATAATTTTTATAATTTTTATAATTTTTATAATTTTTATAATTTTTATAATTTTTATAATTTTTATAATTTTTATAATTTTTATAATTTTTATAATTTTTATAATTTTTGTTGCAAATATTTCAGTCACTTGATATTTGAACACTTGCAATTCAAATACTTAGTAGGCTTTGCAACCATATAAATATTCTGTATTCGATACAAATACATAGTAGGCTATGGAAGAATATATACATAGTAGGCTATGGAAAATGTACGTAGTAGGCTATGGAAAATATACATAGTAGGCTATGGAAAATAATATACGTAGTAGGCTATGAAAAACAATATACGTATACATTGTCAAATTTGTGTCATTCCTAAAATATCGTTTCATTTGAATAAACATAGTTTCTTACATTCGTTCTTTTATACAAATCACTGCGTTTTTATTTGGGCTTTGGGAGAAAGGCAAATAAAACTCCTACAGGTTATGGGCCCAGGAGTCTTCTGTGAAATAACGTAAAAGAATTGGAAAGTACCTGGCTGAGAATCATGTCTTCATATCATCAAATTGAAAAACTGGATTCCGGAAACTACGATATATGGAGAGTGCAGATGAAAAGTGTGTTAGTCCATAATGAGACATGGGGAATAGTTTCTGGAGAGGTGGTGAAGCCGAGTGATGCAGGAGAATTGCGCAAATATGCGATAAATGATGAAAAGGCGTTGGCAAGTATAATACTATGTGTACAGGCATCGCAAATCACGCATATCAAGAATTGCAAAACAGCGGTGGACGCATGGGCTAAGCTAAAGAGTATACATGTTCCCAGTGGTCCGGCCAGGAAAGTGTCCCTTTTTAAGCAACTTCTTCACACCAGACTGGAAGAGGGCGATAAAGTTGAAGAATTCTTAAATATATTTTTTGGTCTTGTGGAAAAACTTGCCGAGGTTAATGTGACGCTATACGACGAGCTGTTAGTGATTATTCTATTGTCGAATCTCCCGAAATCTTTTGAAAATTTTGTTATTGCCATTGAGACCAGGGATATTTTGCCTACAATGGATATATTGAAGATAAAGCTAATGGAGGAAGCGGAAAGAAGACAGATGGCAAATAGAGATGGCGGCAACGAGGACAGTCAGCAGGTATATGGAGCGTACAGCAGAAAGTGGAGAAGTAAGGAAAAACAAGAATTGCAAGACAATAGGGAATTCAAAGGTCGCTGTTACCGATGCGGCCGTCAAGGACATTATATGGCTCAGTGTAAGGAGATCTCCAAAGTAAGCGGTAAGTCACCTGAATCTTCGTTGGGAAGTTTTGCCATGGGATCGTACCCATTTGCTAAGGACACCTGGTGCGTTGATAGTGGTGCCACTTCCCATATGTGTTGCAGCCGAGATTTATTTACACAGTACGAGGAGATTAAAGAAGTTGTACAATTGGTCGGTGACAATTCTATTACATCAGAGGGTCGAGGTGTAGTAAAATTTAAATCTGGAGAGTTTGCTATAGAGCTGAAGAATGTCATGCACGTACCGTCTATGAGGGGAAATTTTATATCTGTGCCAACTGCCGTAACAAAGGGATGTAAAGTAATGTTTGATTCGGACCAAGCCTTATTTGAGGACAGGCATGGCAACGTTATACTAAAGGCGAAAATGAATGACAACTTGTTTCTCTTAAAAATGGAAAGCAATTATAGTGCTAAATCTACTGTTTCAACGGTTAATGCTGAAAAATGGCATCAACGGTATGGCCATGTTAATTATCAAACATTGAAGGAACTATCGTCCAAAAAATCTGTTCTTGGGCTGAATTTAGGTGTGATTCCAGCAGAAATCGTTTGTAAAACATGTATAAAGAGTAAAATAACTACTAAGCCGTTCCCCATCTCCGAAACACGTTCCGATAAACTCCTAGAAGTCATTCATTCTGACGTCTGCGGGCCGATGAATGTGAAGTCAATTGGAGGTTCACGTTATTTCGTGACTTTTATTGACGATAAGTCAAGATGCGTTTTCATTTACTGTATGAAAGAAAAAAGTCAAGTTTTGGAAAAATTTAAAATCTTTAAGGCAATGGCAGAGAAGCAGACTGGTGAAAAAATATTGTCGCTTCGGAGTGATAATGGTGGTGAATACATCAACCACGAATTTGACCAATATTTGAGAGAAAATGGGATTAGAAGACAATTGACCGTACCCTATACACCCCAGCAGAATGGATTGGCGGAAAGAACAAACAGGACTTTAGTAGAAATGGCCCGAAGCATGATTGTACATGCTAATCTTCAAGAATATTTTTGGGCTGAAGCAATATCGACGGCGGCGTATACACGAAACAGAACTTTATCGAAGATAAATGCCGAGAAAACGCCAATGGAATTATGGTCGGGTAAGAAACCTTTTGTTGGCCATTTTAAAGTATTTGGTTGTCTGGCGATAGCTTTGGACAAAACAGAAAAGAGAAAATTTCGTTCAAAAGGTAAAGAGTATATAATGGTTGGCTACTCAGAGGAGACAAAAGGTTATCGGCTATATGATAGTGAACGGCGTAATGTTTTTGTCAAAAGAGACGTAAAATTCATCGAAAACGAGTTTGGAAGTTCAATATCCTACGACAAGGACGACACAATACTAATTGAACTAAGAACGGTTGATGCTGCTGATAACGCTCAAGAAGTTGCTGATCCAGAAAGTGTTGAAAATTCTTTATTAGAAGATACCGAAGTTGTTAACGAAGTGGATGCTACTATAGATGAGGAAACTCCAAATTGCTCTCATTCGGATCCTGATAATCGAGAAGATTGTGCTGAAAATCAATCCAGTTATGTTGAGAAAATAGGAAGAGGAAGACCGAAGCTAATAAAAACTGGCAAACCCGGAAGACCTAAAAAACAATTTAACATCCTGAATGCTATGACGGATAATATGGTAGCACCCGAAAATGAATCAGAGGTCGAGAATAATCCCTATGCCGAAGAATGGAAAATAGCTATGCAAGAGGAATACAATTCATTAGTTGAAAATCAAACATGGTCGTTAGTAGAATTGCCAACAAACCAAAAGGCAATCGGTTGTAAATGGGTCTACTCATTAAAAAAGGATAAACATGGTGAGGTACAGCGTTTTAAAGCTCGGCTTGTTGCAAAAGGCTGTAGCCAGAAGTATGGGATAAATTACATGGAAACCTTCTCTCCGGTTGTAAGGTATGAAAATTTGCGGTTACTTATGGCTATAGCAGTGGAACGTGAATTGCATGTACATCAGATGGACATAACAACAGCGTATTTAAACGGGGAGCTGCATGATGACGTATACATGAAGCAGCCTAAATTTTTCGAAGATCTAAACCATCCAAATTTGGTGCTGAAATTGAAGAAATCGCTTTACGGACTTAAGCAATCTGGAAGAGAGTGGAATTCTAAGTTGGATGGCGTGTTAAAGGAAATCGGTTTTACCCAGTGTGCCAGCGAGACATGCATTTATACACGACATGTTGCACAGAAGCTAAATTTTATTGCTGTATATGTTGATGACCTCCTTGTTTTAAGTTCGGATAAACAAGAGCTAGAGGGTATAAAAATGGATATTTTGTCAAAATTCAAGGCTGTTGATCAAGGCCCACTACACTTTTTTCTGGGCATGGAAATAGAAAGAGATGGTGAGACAGGATCGATATCACTATGTCAAGAAAAATACATCTCCAATTTGTTAGAAGATCGCAATATGGATAACTGCAAGCCAATGTCTACTCCACTAAATGAAGGTTTTCAATTAAAATGTACGAACGACGACTGTGCAAGAACGAACAAGAACGAGTACCAGTCTTTAATAGGAACATTAATGTATCTCGCATTAACTACAAGACCCGATATTTTGCATTCCGTCTGCAAGCTGTCGCAATGTAATTCCGATCCCCACACAGAGCATAGAGCGGCGTTGAATCACATTTTGCGGTATTTGTCAAGGACAAAAAAGTTACAACTGAAATATCAAAAAACGGAAGAACCAATTGAAGGATATGTCGATGCTGATTGGGGCGGCGACCCCATAGAACGCAAGTCATATAATGGATACGGATTTTTCTACGGTGGATGTATTTTTTCGTGGGCCTCCAAAAAGCAAACGACAGTAGCACTAAGCAGTACTGAAGCTGAGTATATGGCACTTTGTTTAGCTGCGAAAGAAGCTGTATATCTAAAAAAAATTGTGCTTAGAGCTAGGTATAACAGATGCTAAGATGAGCATTACACTTAATGGAGACAATCAAAGCGCGCAGAAATTGATCAAGAATCCAGTTTACCACGCCCGTAGTAAGCACATTGACATAAAATATCACTATGTAAGAGACGTTTATAAGAATGATGAGATCAAGCTGAATTATATACCAACTGCGGAAATGGTAGCTGATATTTTTACAAAAAATTTAGGAAAACTGAAACATTGTAAATTTGTAAAAATGATGGGTTTAGAGTAATTTCATACATAGTGTAAATTGTAAAAGTATTTGCATTGAGAGGAGATGTTGCAAATATTTCAGTCACTTGATATTTGAACACTTGCAATTCAAATACTTAGTAGGCTTTGCAACCATATAAATATTCTGTATTCGATACAAATACATAGTAGGCTATGGAAGAATATATACATAGTAGGCTATGGAAAATGTACGTAGTAGGCTATGGAAAATATACATAGTAGGCTATGGAAAATAATATACGTAGTAGGCTATGAAAAACAATATACGTATACATTGTCAAATTTGTGTCATTCCTAAAATATCGTTTCATTTGAATAAACATAGTTTCTTACATTCGTTCTTTTATACAAATCACTGCGTTTTTATTTGGGCTTTGGGAGAAAGGCAAATAAAACTCCTACAATTTTTATAATTTTTATAATTTTTATAATTTTCATAATTTTTATAATTTTTATAATTTTTATAATTTTTATAATTTTTATAATTTTTTAATTCTTGCAATTTTTTTAATTTTTATAATTTTTAAAATTATTATAATTTTTATAATTTTTATAATTTTTTATAATTTTTATAATTTTTACGTTACTTACAATTGATTATTTTGATTAACTTTTATAATATTTATTAATTTTTTAATTTTTATATTTCTTATAATTTTTATAATTTTATATTTTTTTAATTTTTATAATTTTTATAATTTTTATAATTTTTATAATTTTTATAATTTTTATAATTTGTATAATTTGTATAATTTTTATAATTTTTATAATTTTTATTATTTTTATAATTTTTATAATTTTTATAATTTTTATAATTTTTATAATTTTTATAATTTTTATAATTTTTATAATTTTTATAATTTTTATAATTTTTATAATTTTTATAATTTTTATAAGTTTATAATTTTTATAATTTTTAAATTTTTATAATTTTTATAATTTTTATGTTACTTATAATTGATTATTTTGATTAATTTTTATAAATTTTTTAATTTTTATAATTCTTATGATTTTTATAATTTTTATAATTTTTATAGTTTTTATAATTTTTGTAATTTTTATTATTTTTATAATTTTTATAATTTTTCTTATAATTTTTATAATTTTTTAATTTTTATAATATTTATAATTTTTATAATTTTTATAATTTGTTAATTCTTATAATTTTTATAATTTTTTAATTCTTATAATTTTTTTAATTTTTATAATTTTTATAATTTTTATAATTTTTATAATTTTTATAATTTTTATAATTTTTATAATTTTTATAATTTTTATAATTTTTATAATTTTTATAATTTTATAATTTTTATAATTTTTATAATTTTTATAATTATGATATTGTCATAGTTCGGTTTGAGATCAGTTCTATTGGCAATTATTTATTATTGCCAATAGGTTTTTAGTCAAGAGTGTGAAATGTATTATGTTGACAGCAGGTTAGAGAGAGACATTGTGGTTAATGTCGAAATGACGTCATACGCCTAACCTGCTGTCAACATAATACATTTCACACTCTTGACTAAAAACCTATTGGCAATAATAAATAATTGCCAATAGAACTGATCTCAAACCGAACTATGACAATATCATAATTCAATACAGATCAACAAAAAACAAAATCAAGAACGATGATACACTGACGGTACGCAGAACGGGGTTGGCACTTTGCCAACAACAAAACTCCTGTGCAATTGTGTCCGATGGACATATGCATAGGCAAGTGCTTGTGTGTGTATTATGTTGGCATGTTGTGCGCTTCGAGGATGCTTTCTTCGCACCGTTGGGAAAAGTTCTCATTAGCTTTGAGATGTTTTCTTCCCTTAAGGTTTGTGATGAAAGAGGAGAAGGCACAGCAAAGGGCGCTGACGAGACATTGTGGTTAATGTCGAAATGACGTCATACGCCTAACCTGCTGTCAACATAATACATTTCACACTCTTGACTAAAAACCTATTGGCAATAATAAATAATTGCCAATAGAACTGATCTCAAACCGAACTATGACAATATCATAATTCAATACAGATCAACAAAAAACAAAATCAAGAACGATGATACACTGACGGTACGCAGAACGGGGTTGGCACTTTGCCAACAACAAAACTCCTGTGCAATTGTGTCCGATGGACATATGCATAGGCAAGTGCTTGTGTGTGTATTATGTTGGCATGTTGTGCGCTTCGAGGATGCTTTCTTCGCACCGTTGGGAAAAGTTCTCATTAGCTTTGAGATGTTTTCTTCCCTTAAGGTTTGTGATGAAAGAGGAGAAGGCACAGCAAAGGGCGCTGACGAGACATTGTGGTTAATGTCGAAATGACGTCATACGCCTAACCTGCTGTCAACATAATACATTTCACACTCTTGACTAAAAACCTATTGGCAATAATAAATAATTGCCAATAGAACTGATCTCAAACCGAACTATGACAATATCATAATTCAATACAGATCAACAAAAAACAAAATCAAGAACAATTTTTATAATTTTTATAATTTTTTAATTCTTGCAATTTTTTTAATTTTTATAATTTTTATAATTTTTAAAATTATTATAATTTTTATAATTTTTATAATTTTTTATAATTTTTATAATTTTTATAATTTTTATAATTTTTATAATTTTTATAATTTTTATAATGTTTAAGTTACTTACAATTGATTATTTTGATTAACTTTTATAATATTTATTAATTTTGTAATTTTTATATTTCTTATAATTTTTATAATTTTATAATTTTTATAATTTGTATAATTTGTATAATTTTTATAATTTTTATAATTTTTATAATTTTCATAATTTTTATAATTTTTATAATTTTTATAATTTTTATAATTTTTATAATTTTTATAATTTGTATAATTTTTATAATTTGTATAATTTGTATAATTTGTATAATTTTTATAATTTTTATAATTTTTATAATTTTCATAATTTTTATAATTTTTATAATTTTTATAATTTTTATAATTTTTATAATTTTTATAATTTTTATAATTTTTATAATTTTTATAATTTTTATAATTTTTATAATTTATATAATTTTTATAATTTTTATAATTTTTATAATTTTTATAATTTTTATAATTTTTATAAGTTTATAATTTTTATAATTTTTAAATTTTTATAATTTTTATAATTTTTACGTTACTTATAATTGATTATTTTGATTAATTTTTATAAATTTTTTAATTTTTATAATTCTTATGATTTTTATAATTTTTATAATTTTTATAGTTTTTATAATTTTTGTAATTTTTATTATTTTTATAATTTTTATAATTTTTCTTATAATTTTTATAATTTTTTAATTTTTATAATATTTATAATTTTTATAATTTTTATAATTTTTATAATTTTTACAATTTTTATAATTTTTATTATTTTTATAATTTTTGTAATTTTGATTATTTATATAATTTTTGTAATTTTTATTATTTTTATACTTTTTAAAGCTTTTATAATTTTATAATATTTAAAACTGTAATTTTTAATATTTTAATAATTTTTATAATTTTTTTATAACATTTATAAATTTAAATAATTTTTAAAATAATTATAAATTTTATAATTTGTATTATTTTTTTAGTATTCATAATTATTATAGCTTTAATAATTTTAAATTTTTTATAAATTTCACGTTTTTTTATAATTTTTATAATTTTCGTAATTTTTAGTTTTCATAATATTGAAATTTGTATTTTCTTTTTTTATTTTTTATAATTTTAATAGTTTTTATAATATTTTATAATTTGTATTGTTTTTATAATTTTCATATTTTTTTAATATTTTTTACTTTTTATAATTTTCATATTTATTTATAATTATTATAATATTTTTTATATGTTTTTGCATATTTTTTTATAATTTTTGTAATCTTTATATTTTTTAATTTTTATATTTCTTATAATTTTTTTAATTTTTATAATTTTTATAATTTGTATTATTTTTATAATTCACATTCACATTCAATATTTATAATTTTTTATAATTTTTAATTTTAATATTTTTTTTTTTATATAATTTTTGGAATCTTTATAATTTTATATAATTTTTTGGAAGAATTATAATTTTTTTATAATTTTGTAATTTTTATACCTTTTGTAATTTTTATTCTATTTTTATAATGAAATAATGCAATTCATCGTTTTGCTGCTCGCTCATATAAGCCGTTGATCGTAACATAAGTCCGCAAACAATAACATTGACTGGCGTCTTCTAAGCCGACCTATAGTCGAAATCGCTTAAAGAATTTTTTAACTAGTCCAGCTGTGCTAATTTTAATTTTTCGCTCTACACAGTTGAGGTTAATTTAAAGCCCTCTGCCCGCTCCTCCCTAAAAGAGGTTACATTACACCTCATTTCTGAGAAAATACACATAGAACAGACCAGCACCTTAGGTAACACATTGTATATGTGTTGCCCATAGACACACGAGTGATGGTTCTAAGAAGTCAATAGCAACTGCAGTAGTATCGGTGACACAGTGCCACCAAATGCCACACTCCAGTTATTATGACACTGCACACACACACATACACTCACACTGCTTCAGATTGAATTACATTGGAGACCAGACAAAGTGGAAGTGGAAAACAAAATGGGAGTGCAGGGCGAGGATACAAAACGAGTTCATACCGAGGGAGATACAAATTGAAAACAATAAAACAAATGTCAATTGACAGCACAAAATATATGACAACAAGATGGCAGCATCGACAGCAACAATATCAACAACAGGGAGCCTGTGGCAGCAGCAGCAGCTGCTGCATCTCCTCTAGTCATCGCCATGAAACTGACGTCGTCGTCATTGCTATCGCTCTTTACAAAATGAATGAATGGTTGCATGGATGACTGAGTGGGGCAGGGACGGACGGACGGACGCACCAAATGTCTGTGGCAATAATTGTTCGAATGATTGAATGCTGCTGCAGTTCGATATTATTCGCTTAAATGTCGGAGCAAGCGAGCGAGTGGCGGCAAGAAAACCTATTTGTCGCAATGCCACAAATTGTTTACCGTCGTTGTGCTACAACTCAGTTCCTTCAAATGAGACAAATCAATGAAATGTCTGTCGTTGTTTTAGTTGTTGTTTAGTTGCACTCCACACTTTTCTATTGTTGCTGTTGCTTGGTTTTCCTTTTCACATCTCATCATCCGATTGACAATCGATAATAAATTAAAAGTGTCTCAAATGTAATGGCAATTTGTTGTAGTTGCAGTGGTTGGTGGCTGTTGTTGTTGTTGCTATCTTTTGGAAGATTCACGTAGCGACATAACAAAAGTAGTAGCAGAGCAAAGATGGGGCAATACAAAAGCTATGTGATTTTGCTGCATTGTGATTGCAATGGTCGCTGTTGTTGTTAACAAATGTTGCTGACGCTATTGCTGTTGTTGTTTATAGAAAATGAAAGCAACATTGAAAGTGCAATGATGGATGCTGATGATTTTGCTTTAGATTGCATTAGAGTCGACAGTGGAGATTTATGAGAAAGTCGGCCAGTGATGTGTGGTCCATGTGTGGTTAAGTGGCCTAAAGCCGACTAATGATATCTACGATTGTGACATTTACATAGAATGTAAACATTGAGGTGTTGAAAGTAAGGCAAGTTGATCTTGTATAAGGATGGAAAACTGCAAATTGTTAAAGTTGTATTTTAAAAAAATATGTAGTAAAAGTTATGTTAGATCTGGTTATGTTCGGCTTGAGGTCATGAACAAAGGCAATGATGCTGATGTGTATTTTCAAATTGCATTAAATATTTTTGCCAATTATTTGATTGACTTCAATCGTATTTTTATTTTCATTCTTTTAAGATGGGTTTACTGTCAAAAATTAAAGTTATGCAGGAGTCAAAATTTAAAGTTATTGGCCAACTAATACTGCTATTTTATATTTTCACTTATAATATTAGCTTAAAACGGTTGGATTGAACCCAATCGTTTTATATCGCCTATTCAAAAATTATGAATCGATAACAATTACAAAAATTATAAAAAATTATAATAATTATAAAAATAAGAAAAATAAATTTGTAAAATTCATAAAAAATTAAAAATTTCAAAAATTAAAAAAAATTATTACAATTATAAAATATTCAAAAAAAAAAAAATTACAAAATTTATAAAAATTTTAAAAAATATATAAATTATAAAAAGTATACCAATTATAACAACTACAAAATTATAAATTATGAAAATTATACAAATTATAAAAATTACAAAATTTGGAAAAATTTTAAATTTTACAAAAATTATAAAAATTTGTTTAATTATAATAATTATAAATTACAAATATTAAACAATATATAACAGTTATCAAAATCATAATAATTTTAAAAAATTAAAATGTATAAAAATTCGTACAAAAATAAAAAACTATGAAAATTATAAAAATTTTAATAATAAACAATTTTGTATAATTATATAAATTACAAAATTTTGAAAAATTAAAAATTTTATATGAAAATTATAAAAATTATAATTATTACAAAGATTATAAAAATATAAATAGTACAATTATTAAGAGAATTATAAAAATTAATAATTTTGTTTAATTATATTAATTATAAATATAAAAAATATTAAACTATATATAACAGTTATAAAAATCATTAAGTTAAAAATATTATAAATATTATGAAAATAGTAAAATATATGAAATTTATGAGAATTAACAAAAAAATAAAGACTATGAAAATTATAAAAATTTAAATAATTAATAATTTTGTATAATTGTAAAAATTATAAAAATAATAAAAATTATAAAAATTATAAAAATTAAAAAAATTATAAATATTAAAAATATGTAAAATTCATAAAAAATTAAAAATTACAAAAATTAAAAAAAATTATTAAAATAATAAAAAATTAAAAAAAAAAATATAAATTACAAAAAAAAGTATACCAATTATAACAGCTACAAAAATATAAATATTATAAAAACTATAAGACAAAAAAATATAGAAATTATTAAAATTATAAAACTCAAAGAATTTATTAAAATTATAGCAATTAAAAATTATACAAATTATACAAATTATAAAAATTACAAAATTTGTGAAAATTTTAAATTTTACAACATTATGAAAATTATAAAAATTTGTTTAATTATAATAATTATAAATATTACAAATATTGAACAATATATAACAGTTATCAAAATCATAAAAATTTTAAAAAATCAAAAATGTATAAAAATTCGTACAAAAATAAAAAACTATGAAAATTATAAAAATTTTAAAAATTAACAATTTTGTATAATTTTATAAATTACAAAATTTTGAAAAATTAAAAATTTTATATGAATTATAAAAATTATAATTATTACAAAGATTATAAAAATATAAATAGTACAATTATTAAGAGATTTATAAAAATTATAAAAGTTATAAAAATTAAAAATTTTATTTAATTATAGTAATTATAAATATAACAAATATTAAACTATATATAACAGTTATAAAAATCATTAAAGTTAAAAATATTATAAAAATTATGAAAATAGTAAAAAATATGAAATTTATAAGAATTAAAAAAAAATAAAGACTATGAAAATTATAAAAATTTTAATAATTAATAATTTTCTATAATTGTAAAAATTATAAAAATTATAAAAACTATTAAAATTATAAAATTTATAAAAATTATAAAAATTATAAAAATTATAAAAATTATAAAAATTATAAAAACTATAAAAATTATAATAAATATAAAAATTATAAAAATTATAGAAATTATAAAAATTATAGAAATTATAAAAATTATAAAAACTATAAAAATTATGAAAATTATAAAAATTATAAAAGTTATGAGAAGTAAAATTTTTAGTAAATTATAATAATTATAAATACTAAACAATTCATAGCAGTTTTAATTATAATTATAAATATCATAAAAATTTTGAAATTGTAAAAATATGAAATATATAAAAATTAAAAAAACTATGAAAATTATAAAAATTTTAATATATAACAATTTTGTATAATAGTAAAAATTATAAAAGTTTTAAAAATTATATAAATTGTAAAAATTAAAAAAAATTTAAAAACTATAAAAATTATAAAATTTATAAGAATTATAAAAATTATAAAAGTTATGAGAATTTAAATTTTTTGTTAAATATAATACCTCATTCATGGGGTGTAAAGGGAAATTAAGTTTTTTATTTAAGTTTTAATTATAATTATTATAAATACTAAACAATTTATAACAGTTATAAGAATCATAAAAATTATAAAAGTTGTAAAAATATGAAATTTATAAAAATTAAAAAAACTATCAAAATTATAAAAATTTTAATATTTAACAATTTTGTATAATAATAAAAATTATAAAAATAATAAAAATTATAAAAATTTAAAAAATCTATAAAAATTATAAAAATTATATTAATTATAAAAATTATAAAAATTATAAAAATTATAAAAATTATAGAAATCATAAAAATTATAAAAACTATAAAAATTATAAAAATTGTAAAAATTATAAATACAGTACGAGCTCGATTTTCGCAACCGATAGCAGCCCAAGCCGGTTGCAGTTACCGAGATTGTTGCGCTTACCGAACCTCTTTTGAAAATTGTTATTTTACTTTGTCCAAATTGCCCTACGTCACTTAAAAAATCTGTACTATTACAGTCATTTGCTCACTCACATTGAACAGTGGCGTAACATAGCATGCAAATAAAAAAACATATAATTTCTGCGAATACATTGAAAATTTGCGCTCATCGAGACTGCTTTTTTTAACGTGTTGCACTTATCAAGACTCATGTGTAAAAAAGAGCGGTTGCGCAAATCGGGGTGTTGCAATAATCGGTAGTTGCGAAAATCGAGCTCGTACTGTATTATAAAAATTATAGAAATCATGAAAATTATAATATTTATAAGAATTATAAAAGTTCTGAGAATTAACATTTTTGGTTAATTATAATAATTATAAATATTTAACAATTTATATCTGTTATAAAAATCGTAAAAAATATAAATATTATAAAAATTATGAAAGTTGTAAAAATATTAAATTTACAAAAATTAAAATAAACTATGAAAATTATAAAAATTTTAATAATTAACAATTTTGTATAATTATAACAATTATAAAGTTATAAAAATTATAAAAGCTGCAAATATTATAAAAACTATTTAAAGAATAAAAAAAAATATAAAAATTATAAAAGTTATATATATTATAAAAACTGAAAAATTATAATATTTATAAAAATTGATAAAATTATAAAAATTATTAAAAGGGTAAAAGTTATAAAAGAATTAAAAAAATTACAAAAATTATTACATTAGTTTTAAATAATTTATTTCGCCTTTTCAAAGCCGAACTATACAAAATGTGTGTATATTTTGTTATTGAACTAAATTTCTTTAAAAGTTGAAACAACACATAATTTGCTTTTAAAGCCATTTATTCTAACCAATGCCCACCCAAAAAAACGTTACAGAAAATTCACAAGTAACACCAAAACATAGACATCATAAATGTTGCCAACAAAGTCTCCATCAACAACAAATTTCTACTAGAAAAAATAACTACGCTATGAAAAGAATTCCAATATTAAAGCATCAGCAGCAAAGAGCAATGCCAAAAAAAAAACTAAGTTCGAAACGTTCGAAAATCTGCATTTTTGTCCCATGACTCTTCCTCGACGTCATACAATGAAGATGGCCAACCAAGTGAAAGACAACGTCAATGGAATGCAAAATTTGGTTTTATGATTACTACCACACACACTACCATACTACAGGCTTCCATTTGTCACCAAAAAAAAAAATTCCAATTCCCGCCACGACCGTCACCAAACAGTAGTACCTACACTAGAAGATAAACCGCGCTATGTATGACATTCCAAGTCCACGTACTAGTTTGCAATATCAGTTATTCACTTCATTCATTCAGTTATTCGTTTTGTACACATGACGACAACAACCACTACGACGACGACGACGACGACTATTGTGCAGATGACCTTCCATGCCATAGAGAGGATTTTGAATGTCACGCTACGCAAATCTGATACCAGCCGTACAAAACTTCAACAAAAAAAAAAACGCTGGTCGCCTCCAAAATAAAAAAAACCAACATACATTTTTCTGGCATGTACAAATGTCGTCACAGTTTCTCTCTAATTCGTTGAAAAAAAAAACAAAACTATTTTAAGCTATATAACCAAAAAACCTATTTCCGCTTTATTGGCAAAAAAAAATAGAACAAAATGACCGAAGCTAAAATTTATTTGTAAAAAGTTATTGGTTCATGTAACACACACGCCAGTGTTTAGCCATTTAGTGCTAAAATGGAAATCGATTTTATGCAATTTTCTGATGAAGCAATTAAAAGATCAATTCTATATTTGGATTGGCCGTAATAGAATATGCAAAAGTAATCACGAGGAGCCAATAATAGGAAATTTATAAATCCCAATAACATAAAAATTAACGGGGGCAGAGATTTAAAAAAGTTGTTAGAGTAAGGAATTATTTGAGGGGAGAGAAACATATCTTAGGCCGAACGGAAAAACCAGATAACTCCACTTTTTGTGAAAATTTAAATAAAAATAGAAAGTGTTTTTCATTTACTATCACTATCATCCAATGAGCGGAATGGGCTTGGCAAAACTTTTTATTAGAGCAAGGGAGATACAATTTGGTACAAATTTGCAGACAAAAATAATTTTTTCGATCAATAGGCGGAGGGGGCGTGGCTAAACTGTATTTAAGTCTTAGAGTCCTGATGGGAGTCTGCAACACAATTTAGAGTATGCAGACAAAAAATTTGGTACACAGTTAGTACTCGGCATGACTGGTTAAAATTTGCAGACGAAATATTTATAGTCCATAAGTGGGCGAGGGGCGTGGCACAAATGTTTTCTATCCCCAAAGAGATACAATTTAGTACACAGACAGCACTCGGCACAACAAATAGATATTAATATGTAGAGGAAACTTTAATTTTCTATCAGCTTACGGATGGGGTCGTGGCAAAATAGTTTTTAGGGTTAAGTAGATAAAATTTGATATGCAGGTACATTAGAGTGGCCATAGTGGAAATTTTTTTGAAAAGTTAAATTTTTCGCACTGAAAAATATGAGGTTGGGGATAAAAATAATTATGCAAATTTTTTTTTTTTTTTTTTGATTCCGAGTACCTCCGGGTTGAGCCCAAACTTTTATTACATTACCCATTTAGGCTGAAATGCAGAATATGGGGCGGGAGCCCGATTAAAAACCAAAAATATGCCATTGTCTTCATCTTGGCCCCCAAACATCGGAATGGTAGGTCAAAGTTGGCGCTCAGGCCCATGGGGCCCGGGGGGTCATAAAAGGGGCCCCTTTCGGTTCTATGATGACCCCCCAGGTGCGGGTACTCAAGTGAAAGATATTTTCGAGACGAATCCAACGATGTTATTTTTAGGTTCCTACGGGTCTCCTGGACCGAGTTAGAGCCATTTCCGGGATATACCAAGAAAAGAAATTATTTTTAACTAAATTTAAAAAATTTTAACAAAATTTTTGCTTGCGGCGCTACTAAACCCAACATAGGCGTACCGTCATTTCGCCCAAAAACAACCATGACATAACGCCCAAAACATGTCATTTCGACCAAAAACATAACTACAACATGACATATCGCCCAAATGCTATGACAGAAGACCCAACTCAATTTTTTTGGGCGAAATGTCAGACTCATGACGACGGCACGCCCTGCTGCAAACGTCGCAGTCAGTCTTGTACTCTCTCTCTCGGTGGGGGGCACGCCCTCGCCGCATACGTCGTAGTCAGACTCGCTACTCTCTCTCTTTCTCTGGCATTATTAAAACACGAATGCGGTGGGGGGCACGCCCCCTAAGGCGGGGGCAAGAGTACAAGACTGACTGCGACGTATGCAGCAGCGCGTGCCGTCGTCATGAGTCTGACATTTCGCCCACAAAAATTGAGTTCGGTCTTATGTCATAGCATTTGGGCGATATGTCACTTTGTAGTTAGGTTTTTGGTCGAAATGACATGTTTTGGGCGATATGTCATGGTTGTTTTTGGGCGAAATGACATTGGGCGAAATGACGGTACGCCTATGTTGGGTTTAGTAGCGCCGCAAGCAAAAATTTTTTTAAAATTTTTTAAATTTAGTTAAAAATATTTTATTTTTCTTGGTATATCCCGGAAATGGCTCTAACTCGGTCCAGGAGACCCGTAGGAACCTAAAAATAACATCGTTGGATTCGTCTCGAAAATATCTTTCACTTGAGTACCCGCACCTGGGGGGTCATCATAGAACCGAAAGGGGCCCCTTTTTTGACCCCCCGGGCCCCATGGGCCTGAGCGCCAACTTTGACCTACCATTCCGATGTTTGGGGGCCAAGATGAAGACAATGGCATATTTTTGGTTTTTACTCGGGCTCCCGCCCCATATTCTGCACTTCAGCCTAAATGGGTAATGTAATAAAAGTTTGGGCTCAACCCGGAGGTACTCGGAATCAAAAAAAAAAAAAAAAAATATGCATAATTATTTTTATCCCCAACCTCATATTTTTCAGTGCAAAAATTTTGGATTTCACATTTTTAATTTTTTCTATATAACGCTATGGCCAGTCTAAGGTACATATCTTACTTAGTACTTACTTACAGTACTTAGCACAACAGATATCAAAATGGAGACGAAACTTTTTCTGAAAATACAAACAGTGTTTTTAACCGTAAAAAAAATATTTTGCAACACAGATAGTATTAGGCGCCTACACCTTTTTTTATATGAAGACGAACATTTGATTTGCAAATAGTGGAGGGAGGGGAAAATATTTGATGCACATTCATACATACATGATTATACAGATAAAATATTTAATTTCGATAAGTTAGTGGAAGGGGCGTTTGTGTGTTTTTTTAACGTTATAGCAATTTTAGTTTAGTAATACATAGACAGATAGTACTTAGAACTACAGCTATGCATTTGAAGGCGAACATTTTATTTTCGATCGGTGGGCGGACGTGGTACAATTTTTATTTTGAGGGCTATATAAGGTAATATTTGCATACTGATAGTTAGGGCAAGGAATTTAATCCCTAAAATATCGAAAATATGCGCATATAACATGCACCTAAAATTTAAAAATATGCACTAATAAAAATTAAATATGCAATTAAAAAAGAATACAAAATATCTTTTTTATCATCCTATATATACATGTAAAATTAATATTAATTTTAAATCAATGTCAAATCGCCAAATTTTTCGAAATTCTTGGTACAGTATTTGACTGCATTAAGCCACGCTCCCAGTCTTGTGAAAATTGGCTCTGGAGTAAGCGGAATACCAGAACATCTTTCATCAAAAATCCGTGTACGTTTTTTAAAATAAATATTTTCATATAAAATTCTTTTCATATAAATGCCATAATAAAATTTGATTCCTATATCCCCTGAAATTTTTTTTTTAATTCAGATGAATATTGTGCGACGAATTATTAAGCAACTATTACCCAAAGATGTTCCACAAAAAGCTAAAGGCGTTTTACTTTTTACTGGTTATTTATCAAAAAAGCAAAATTATGCAAAAAAAATACGCATTTATTGTAAAATTTGCTTAAACATGCGCTAAAATATCCGAAAACACGTATTTTTCGTAAAATATGCAAAAACGATTGAATGCAATTTTAAAGAAAATTTCATGATTTGGAAAGACAACATAGCCGTTTCTATTTCTAAAAAAAAATATGTATTTGCATAAGATTCCTTGCCCTACTGATACTACTCGATATTCGATAAGTGAGCGGAGGAAGCTCAGAAAGCGTTCCCAAAGAAAATTTACTGTGTCAGTGAGGCAATTCCTTGAGATATGCAGTATAATGTTAATTTTTTAATAGTCGTCCATTAGCGAATAGCGAAGCATTGCCTGGCCAATATAATAACTTTTATATAAAAGTAATTTTTCATAAACTTCCAGTAGTTTTTTATATAGCAAAAATTTAGCAAAAGTACTTGTGGTGCATTAAGTTTAACTCTTTTTTACAATAATACTTTTTTTTTTAATACAATAGAAGTACTTCTTTGGGAAAAAAGCTTTTTATTGCAATAAAAGTAATATTTTTACAAAATAGTTCTTTTTGGTACAATGAAAATAATTTTTGGTACAATAAAAATAATTTTTGGTACAAAAAAGTACTTTATGGTGTACTATAATTACTTTTGGTACAATAAAGTACTTTTTATTATTTGAGAAAAACAAACATAGTTTTTGTTACAACAAATGTACTTTTGTTACATTAAAATTACTTTTTGGTACTATGAAAATAGGTTTTATTACAATAAAAGTACATTTTAGTACAGTAACAGTACTTATTGGTGTATTTGTAGGTGGAATGAAAGTTTTGCTTGGTTTACTTTCTTTCTTTTACAATCAAATACTTTTAGGTTTAATAAAAGTAATTTTTTCCACAATAAAAGTACTTTCTGATACACAAAAAATTCTTTTTGATTTCTGGTACAATTAAATTACTTTTTGAAGAATAAAAGTATCATTTGGGACAAAAAAGTAATTTTTCTACCAATAAACGTACTTTTGATACAATATAAGTACTTTTTCACAATATAAGTAATTTTTAATACAATAAAAATACTCTTTTTGCATAACAAGAGTATTTTCTAATACACTTTTTTGGACAATAAAAATAATTTCTAGTTAGTACAATTAAATTACTTTTTGTAGAATAAAAGTACAATTTGGGACAAAAAAATTACTTACGACATTACTGTATATTCATATTTGCAGTGCTAAGTATTACTTTTATTTCTTCATGCCTAAATATATTTGTTTCACGCCACTTCCCCTACTGATCGAAAATAACAATTTCGTCTGTATATTCTATATCTGTAGTGTCCAGTACTATTAGTGCATCGCAATTTTGTCGCTCTAGGGATACGACTTTATTTACCACGCCCACTTACAGTCTGTAGTGTCAAGTACCATCTGTGCATTAAATTTTAATGCTCTGTGGATAAAAAAAACATTTGCCACGCCAATTCCGTCCAATAATCAAACATAACACTTTGGTCGGTATATTCATACCTGTAGTGTCAAATCTTTTGTGTGAATCGAATTATATTTCTTGTGGCTTAAAAAAATACATTTTACATGACCCGCACTATTTTGGAGGAATTATTACTTCTATACTCGAAGTAAGTCCACTCCAGCACTACATACCGGATTAATTTATACAAAAAAAATGTTCTTATGCTCTCTTAAATTGGACCATTTGGTCAATTTTTCGGTATAAATTAACCCCAGCGCCACCTACCGGGTCCATTTGTACGTACAATTTTTTTTCATGAATGTATATCTTCTAAATTTCAGGTAAATTGGTCCATACGTTCAACACAAAGATTTTTAACATACTGATTAAAATTGGACCATCAATCCAAATTTTCGAAATTATTCCACAAACCTGGTCCATATGTATATAGAAAAACTTTGTTCTCATGAACAAACAAACAGACGTTCTCAATTTCAGTTAAATTGGTATATTCGTTCAAACTATCGATATAAGTCCATCCCATCGCCACCTACCAGGTCCATTTGTACATAAAATTGTTTGTCATGATCAAACAACTATACATTTTAAATTTCAGGTAAATTTATCCATTCATTCAAATTTACAAAATATAGGCACCCCAGCGCCACCTACCGGGTGCATTTGTACATACAACTTATTCTTATGATCAAACAAACATACTTCTGAATTTCAATTAAATTTGTCCATCCGTTCAACTTTCCGATATAAATCCAACCTTATACGTACCTGCTAACTATATATAAAATTTCTTAAAGATCGATGGAAGCATTTCGGAGGATTGCTATGGCAAACACCTTGACACTAGATGTTTATATAATAGAAGATTAAACTAGTGTTTGTCATTAGTCAGATCGGTGCAAGGCCTTCGGAATCTTCAGAATGTTCATATATTCTTTCAGAAAAAATTTTAAACTTCCTTACCTAATTATTTAGACTACCCTCGTTATATTATTCCCAATATAGTTTAATAGTTTAGTTGTAATAGTTTAAATGTTATTTGTAGATAGAGAATATTTATGTTAAATAGTATTTATCTCCCAAAGTGGTTTGTGTCTTGGCTAGTTAAAATACGAATTTAACTCTACAAATATGAAAAATGTTCAAGGAGTTCCATAGCGGCTAAGGGTTTGAAAGTATGTAGTAAAAACGCCATAATATGCAAAGGTGTCTTCGCAACAAATTAAATCACAAAAAACCTATCCATTCAACATTTTTATATTCTTTATATAAGACATTATAAAAATGTATCTAATACCTAAACAAATTGTACGGCTATTAAGTTCGCACTTCGGCCGTACACTGTACTATTATTATCTATACATAACTTCTATGTTCAAGGTATATTAACTCTCTCTATCTCTAACTGTTTTATCATTGCCGTCCATATCGATGGCTATTGCTAAGTAACCCAAGGCGCCATTGTTTGTTTCTCCTCTGTTTCCTTGGCGATGTCACACTTTGGCTCTACTCTAAAGGTCATCCATTCATCTATCCATCATTTTATTACTTACCTTATGACTAACTACATAAATATAAAGGGTCTCTTGTTTTGAAATGAAATCCGTTGTCATTTATTAAAAAAATATCTAATTTTAAAATTCAACCAAGTGGAAACTTCCTTTCAAGTGTAAGAGTAAGTGTGTGTCTGTGTGTGCTTCTACGTCTTTGAGTATAGAACGACCATAATGCCACAACTGACAGTTGCCACTGCTACTCACATTATATTTAATCTTAAATCTTGATTTGTTGATTTGACATCATACAACAACGTATAGCCAACAACATGTTGTATGCAACAACAGCAGCGGCAGCAAGAAAATAGATTGCATCTAATAATAACAACATGACTTTAAGGTCTTTGTCATCTCTAGTGACGGTGAGCTAGGAGAAGACCTCTAAGCTGGACAGAATAACAAATGTTTTGTCTGTCAACACAGTCACACAGCAAGCAGTTGGCGGCGAGTCAGACCATACTGGGATATGACACTACGACCGCCATCATCATCATCAACAACATTGCTGTCGCTACCATGTTTGTGCAACACACTGTTGCCTGTTGCACGTCGTTATGTAAGAAGAACAGCAATTACGCTTGACTACATACACGGCTTTGTGTTGCGGCCAATCTAAACACGATTTTGTGTCAATAACTTTCTATGAGGAGGAGATGAGAAGAAGAAGATGTCAATGGTTACAAAGTACGACGACAATGCTACATTGTTGCAACTACACCATTATCATCGGTGTAGTCGTCGGTCATGCTCTTGGACTCATTGGCCGTCAGGCAAATGATGAACAACTGCAATGTGGCCGCCGATGGCCAATGATTGTGGCCATGCATGAGCTTAGCATATTTCCGGAGGATATGCATTGCAACAAATCGAAAATCCAACATTGACCACAAATACATTGTGGCTGATGGTGGCGGTGGTGGTGATGAACATTCGTGCCACTGTCACATAACCGAAAAGTTATTAAGCGAAACCAAAATATTAATGAATTATCCGCTGCCGCTGCTGAATAACTCGACTTTTTGGCAAAGTTCAAGTTTCCAACAAATGTCGGTTTCTGCTACTAAGCTACTGGGGATTGTTGTTGTTGGTTGCTGGCTGTTTGGTTGGTTGGTTGGTCGGTGTCGCACAACTGTCAAGTATTACGCTCGTGTATTGCTAAGCTACAGACGAGGGTTGTAGGATAATTACTTAGCTGGAAATTACTGGTAGAAATATTGTTTTTTTTTCAGTAAATATTCAAAAACCACGCCCATAACTACAGCGGTACTTTAAATAACTAACGAATGGTTTCAGCGTTCAGCATATTTCAGTGATAGGTAAGAGATTAAACGTAGCATGGGAAAGTATTCCCCAAACGTTAGTTATTTTAAGAAGCTGTTTCTAGACATCCCGATTGACTCAACTATTGATATGTTGCTGTCGACAACAGTTGAGGAGATCGCCTTTCAAAGAAATGAAGATGACAGTGATAGGACTTGTATCCAGTTTACCCGCCTAATAATCGTTTGGTCAAACTGCGATCAGTCCAATTGAAATAAGCCAGCCATCACAAAAATCGCGACATTTTCGATAAATTTCTAAGGACATGGAAAGGGGCCAAGGTCCTTGAAATGGTAAAACCCTCTGTTAGCCAATCAAATGGGCAAAATTGGACTGTTTTTTTAAATAATTCACCCGCCTAACAAATTTAAATAATGATAAAAAATTTTAAAGACAATAAAAAGGACCAAAGTCCTTGAAACTGCAAAAAGGCAAATCCACCATACAAATTATTAATTTTAAATTCGTTGTCAAATTATGGAAAAAGTCCAAAAGTTTATATTTACGTCAAATTAAATTATTTTAATGAAAAATATTTTAAGGACATGAGAAGAGGCCAAGATCCTTGATTAAGCAAAAAATACGATTTTAATATTTTTCCTAAAATTTCAATATTATGAATGACATTTGCTTTAAAAAAAGATTATGCAAAAATTTCCAAAGACATTGAAAATGGCTCAAGTACTTGAAAACAGCATAAAAGTCCTGTTCTCCTTATAAACGATAGAATTCATTTTTCTTTCTAAAATGTTGGGATAAGTTTGCACTATTTTTCTTTCAAACGAAGGCAAAGAGAAATTATAATAAAAATTTCTAAGGTCCTTGTAGCAGCAAAAAATCAAATCTGCCTTAATAACGAAAATTTTGATTAAATTTTGTATAAAATTATGGAAAATATTTGCTTTTTCATAGTTAAGTAATTTACTTGCCTTTACTGAGTAATAGGTAATCAAAGTTTTTAAAAAAGGATCAAAGTCCTTAAAAGGCAAATACATATAAATTACAAAACATATTTTGTTTTCCAAACATTTGGTCAAATGTTATATTTTTAAGCATTTGTAGATTTATTCTTGCAATGGAAAAATTAATTTTAAAGAAAATTTTCCAAGGTCCTTGTAAAAGCAAAAAATCAAATCTGCCTTAAAACGAAAATTTTGATTACAAATTGTAGAAAATTATGGAAAATATTTGCGCTTTTATAGATAAATAATTTACTTGCCATGACTGAGTAATATAATGGTAAAGGAATAAAAGTCTTTAAAAAGGACCAAAGTCCTTGAAACAGAAAAAAGGCAAATACATATAAATTACAAAACATATTTTGTTTTCCAAACATTTGTTCAATGTTATATTTTTAAGCATTTGTAGATTTATTCTTGCAATGGAAAAATTAATTTTAAAGAAAAATTTCTAAGGTCCTTGTAACGGCAAAAAATCAAATCTGCCTTAATAACGAAAGTTTTGATTAAATTTTGTATAAAATTATGGAAAATATTTGCTTTTTCATAGTTAAGTAATTTACTTGCCTTTACTGAGTAATACAATGGTAAAGGTATCAAAGTTTTTAAAAAGGACCAAAGTCCTTGAAACAGAAAAAAGGCAAATACATATAAATTACAAAACATATTTTGTTTTCCAAACATTTGTTCAATGTTATATTTTTAAGCATTTGTAGATTTATTCTTGCAATGGAAAAATTAATTTTAAAGAAAAATTTCTAAGGTCCTTGTAACAGCAAAAAATCAAATCTGCCTTAATAACGAAAATTTTGATTAAATTTTGTATAAAATTATGGAAAATATTTGCTTTTTCATAGTTAAGTAATTTACTTGCCTTTACTGAGTAATACAATGGTAAAGGTATCAAAGTTTTTAAAAAGGATTAAAGTCCTTAAAAGGCAAATACATATAAATTACGAAACATATTTTGTTTTCCAAACATTTGGTCAAATGTTTTATTTTTAAGCATTTGTAGATTTATTCTTGCAATGGGAAAATTAATTTTAAAGAACATTTTCTAAGGTCCTTGTAACAGCAAAAAAACAAATCTGCCTTAAAACGAAAATTTTTATTACAAATTGTATAAAATTATGGGAATATTTGCTTTTTCATAGTTAAGTAATTTACTTGCCTTTACTGAGTAATATAATGGAAAAGGTATCAAAGTCTTTAAAAAGGAACAAAGTCCTTGAAAAGCAAATACATATAAATTACGAAACATATTTTGTTTTCCAAACATTTGGTAATATGTTTTATTTTCAAGCATTTGTAGATTTTTTTCTTGCAATGGAAAAATTAATTATAAAAAAAAATTCTAAGGTCCTTGTAACAGCAAAAAATCAAATCTGCCTTAATAACGAAAATTTTGATTAAATTTTGTATAAAATTATGGAAAATATTTGCTTTTTCATAGTTAAGTAATTTACTTGCCTTTACTGAGTAATACAATGGTAAAGGTATCATAGTTTTTAAAAAGGATTAAAGTCCTTAAAAGGCAAATACATATAAATTACGAAACATATTTTGTTTTCCAAACATTTGGTCAAATGTTTTATTTTTAAGCATTTGTAGATTTATTCTTGCAATGGGAAAATTAATTTAAAAGAAAATTTTATAAGGTCCTTGTAGCAGCAAAAAATCAAATCAGCCTTAACAACGAAAATTTTGATTAAATTTTGTATAAAATTATGGAAAATATTTGCTTTTTCATAGTTAAGTAATTTACTTCTTGCCTTTACTGAGTAATATAATGGTAAAGGTATCAAAGTTTTTAAAAAGGATCAAAGTCCTTAAAAGGCAAATACATATAAATTATCCTTATCCTAATCCTTAAAAGGCAAATACATATAAATTACGAAACATATTTTGTTTTCCAAACATTTGGTCAAATGTTTTATTTTAAAGCATTTGTAGATTTATTCTTGCAATGGGAAAATTAATTTAAAAGAAAATTTTATAAGGTCCTTGTAGCAGCAAAAAATCAAATCAGCCTTAGCAACGAAAATTTTGATTAAATTTTGTATAAAATTATGGAAAATATTTGCTTTTTCATAGTTAAGTAATTTACTTGCCTTTACTGAGTAATACAATGGTAAAGGTATCAAAGTTTTTAAAAAGGATTAAAGTCCTTAAAAGGCAAATACATATAAATTACAAAACATATTTTGTTTTCCAAACATTTGGTCAAATGTTATACATATTTTTAAGCATGGGTAGATTTTTTCTAGCAATGGAAAAATTGAATTGTAAAGAAATTTTTCTAAGGTCCTTGTAACAGCAAAAAATCAAATCTGCCTTAAAACGAAGAATGGAAAATATTTGCGCTTTCATAGATAAATAATTTTCTTGCCATGATATATATAATATAATGGAAAAGGAATCAAAGTCTTTAAAAAGGACCAAAGTCCTTGAAACAGAAAAACGGCAAATACATATAAATTACAAAACATTTTTTGTTTTCCAAACATTTGGTCAAATGTTATATTTTTAAGTATGGGTAGATTTTTAATAGCAATGGAAAAATTTAATTTAATGAACAATTTTTAAGGTCCTTGTATACGCACAAAAATCTGTTACAAGGACCTTCGAATTTATTCGCCCTACAAATGACAAATTACTTTTATATTGAAGTACTTTACCTGCCATGACTTACTGAAATTAATGAAAAATTTTCTAAGGCAATACAAGGCGCAAAGGTCCTTAACGTAGAAATCATTTCTGTCCAATGTGCATATAAGAAAATATGTTTTTTTCTTTTCTTGAAATTGCCAACATTTTGCACTTGTATATTTAAGTCAGTTTTTTTGCCTTAAAAAAACTTAAATTATGAAATAATTGTGCAAAAACTTTGAAAGTGACTAATGCTCTGAAATATAAATCAAGTCCAGTTGTCTGTAGAAATAGCTAATTTGAATTTTTTTTTCTAAATATTTGGAAAAAGTTTACACTTATAAGTTTTAATAACTTAACAGGCATGGCAAAGAGAAATTATGGATAAATTTCGTAAGTCCTTGGTACAACACAGATTTGATGCTTTACTAATGGCAAACGTTATTTTTTTTTTTATTTTATAAAGTTATGAGAAATGTTGTCATATATATTTATATTTAAGTATATTATATATTTATGTTAAAGTAATTTGACGACTTACGGAAATTATAAAAAAAATATTCTGAAGACATTTAAGGAGGTAAAGGTCCTTAAAATATCAAATAATTGCAGTCCAATGTGCATAAAATAAATTATGTTTTTTTCTTTATTAAAATGGACAAGATTTCACACTTGCATATTTATAAAAGTTATCCGCTAAGATGCTAAAATAATGAAATAATGTGGAAAAATTTTGAATGTAGCCAATGTCCTTGAAATATAAATCATGTCCAGTTGTCTGTGAAATTTCTAATTTTAATTTTGTTAAATCTTTGGTAAAAGTTGACACTTTTATGTTTAAATAACTTAACAGTCATGGCAAAGAGAAATTATGGAAAAATTTGGTAGGTCCTTGTTACAACAAAAACATCAAATCTGCATTACCAATGGCAATTAGATTTTTTTTTTATTTTATAAAAGTATGGGGAATATTGTCACTTTTATATTTAAGTAATTTCCCTGCCATGACTAACTAAAATTATGGATAAATTCTATAGACATTAAATGGGGCAAAGGTCCTTAAAATAGCTTATAATTGCAGTCCAATGTGCATTAAATAAATAATGTTTCTTTCTTTCTTAAAATTTACAACATTTAACATTTGCATATTCGAAAAAGTTATCCGCCTTAAAATATTAAAATTATGGATTAATTTGCAAAAACTTTGAAAATGGCCAATGTCCTTGAAATATGAATCAAGTGCAGTTTTCTGTGAAATTAATAATCTTATATTTTTGGGATAGTTTACACTTTTATGTTTTAGTGACTTAACCGCCATTAGAAACACAAAATATGGAAACATTTTCAGAGTCACTGAAAATGGATAAGGTCCTTTAAATATTGGACAAGTCTCATTCTTCTTGTAATTTGCAAATTTAATTTGTATTCTAAAATGTTGGGCACAGTTCACACTTTTTTATTTAGGAACATTATTTAAATTGGAAAATTTAATTATGGAAATTTTCCAAAGACATTACAAGGAGCCCAAGGTCCTTGAAGGGGCAAAAAAAAATAGTCTGCTATACAATCGGAAATTTTTTTTTTTAATAATATAAGGAATAACTTTATATTTAAGCATATTTTCCGTAATTACAATCTGCAATTATGAAAAAATGTTTAATGCTATTGAAAGGACCAAGATCCTGGAAAAGCAAACAAAAGTATGGATTTCATACTTACATATTTCGATAAAGTTCACATTTTATTATATTTTATGGAATATTTCTTGAAAGGATTTAACGTCCTGGACATAAAAAAGGTCCTTAAAAAAGCAAAAAAAAAAAAATATCGCCAAGCCCACGGCTAGTGATTTTTGAAAAATTAAACACATCAATATTGTAGTACGTTGTCAATCAATAAAAACAGAAATTCTAAAGGCAAAGGTCCTTAAAGTAATATAATAAAATAGTTATGTCCATTATAGAAATGACAAAAAATATCCTTTGGAAGATCACCATTTTGGTTGGCGGTAATGACAAACTGAAATTATGGAAAAATTTCTAAAAATATTGAAACTAGGCAAAGGTCCTTGAAATAAAAAACAAATGGTATAAACGACTACAGTACCATTGTTTTTTTCAAAAATGTGAAAAAATTAGCACTTTTCTATCAAAGTATGTAATCCGTCATTGAAACTGAAAACCAAAAAAAAGAAACTCTAGAATATCAACATTTTGGCGGCCATGATAAACTGAAATTATGACAAAATTTCAAGGATTCTGAAAATGGGCAAAGGTCCGTGAAGTAAAAAAACAAATTCAGTATTTTGTAAAAAATTATTGCTTTTACAGTAAGTAATCCGTCATTACAAAATATAATTATAGGATAATTTGAAATCGGCAATAAGCCTTGAAATTGCTAAAAAAGGCCGATTTAGCATCAAATTCGATATATGAGATATGAACTCAACCGCCTTGGAAAACTGAAATTGTGGTAAATTTTTAAGAAATAATTGAGTTGGGTCTTGGGCTTATAAACTTTTGCATTTATTGACAGATTTAACATTTTTCTAAATGTTTTGAAAAATTTCACAAGTTTATATTAAAGCGCTATGGTAAACTGTAATGCGCAAATATCAAAGTTCGATACTTGAAATATCAAAGTTCCATACGGATATCAAAATATACGTTAAGTAAAAATTACACATTTGAATTTTTGTACTCTTCACCGCGCACACGCACGGACCGAATGGTATATTCAGTTTGTTCTTCTATTTGTAACGCGAGGACGGTACGACACCATATAACAATATATAAATTTTTGCGTAAATTTAAGTGTTTTTCCGGAACATCGTGCCACTTGATGTAAAAATACATACAGCACCAAAAAGGTCAAAGGTCAGGTTCTTAGTAAATCCTTAGTAAATCCTAAATATCAGCTTTGTAGCTCGTCTAGTTTATGAGATGCAGCCTTTTAAAGTTTAAACTTTTATACCACGGCAACTGATCCGATCCCGGCTATTTTTTGTTGGATTAAAAATTTATTTTCGCCACCGACATCTCAGCTACATTCTGTAATATATCAAAGTCGTTTTTGAATCTATATGGTCCTAAAAAATGTAAACTTACGAAGGTAAACTTATTTTCATTTATATATAGATTTGTCCTTTGACCTATTTGGGGCACGGCTGAAAGTTGTCCGATTTTGATAAAATTTTGACCATAGCCGTTTTATAACAACTGACACAATATTCCGCTCGGGCATTTCCGAAAATCCAAAGATCGATCGACCCTAATGGAAGATGCTCTTATTTTTTACCGTTTCAGACTTTTTTTTGTGGGGTTTTTTGAAGTCTCGTGTTTACGACACACTGGAAGCCCTCAAGGACAACATTCGACACGAGTGTGAGAATCTGTCTCCCGAAGTTCTCTCCCCGAAGTGATAAAAAATGCCATAACACGAGCCCGTATGGTAATCAATTGTGACGGCGCCCATTTGGCAGATATCATCTTCTCAACTTAATCAATAAAATTCTAAAAATTCAAATAAACATAATCAAAAAGCAGAATTGAAGTTTTTCATTTAGAATAAAAACGAGAGCTTTTGGCCCACCTTGTAGATTATAAAAATTTTATTACAATCGGTTCAATAATATGACCGACATAACGTTTTTTTAAAAAGGGGTGTGACATCTCCCATTTCCCACCGAGAATTATTTCAAATAAACATAATCAAAAAACAGAATTGAAGTTTTTCATTTAGAATAGAAATGAGAGCCAAACAACATCGGATGACTTCTTTTGGCCCACCTTGTACAACGTATGAGTAATATTAATGGTATGCAAATTGTATGTTAATCATACGCACATCGTTTCAATATTGTGGATTTATGGTTTAATAACACAGTGCAACAGCCAATCTGGGCGCTGAGAAATTACAAGTCAAGGTGAAGGTACCACGCCTGTATAGTAAAACACCCAAAGAATGCTGAAGAATAAAATGAGAACTCATTAATGGTTCTTGAGTTATAGCTGAAAAAATAAGGGAACAAACATAAAATGTAATATAATAATAATTATAGGGGAATTTCTCACCCATCGGGCAATGACCCCGAAAATGTTCCACTGCGTTAATTCTCCTTAATGTTTTCGACTTCCCAAACAGCATAGCTGCAGTTTTTATTACAAATTATCATACAACCCCCCTTCCGATATAACTATATGCATTTGCCCATGCAAGTTAATATGCAAGCTAAAGTTAGGCGCCTGTCGCCAACCTTCACCTCTTTATGATGATTCTACATATTCGTAGTCGAAATATTTATTGTAGATTTTATGAAAATCTCATTGGATTTGTTGTCAACCGGTATCAGTGATATGGCAGCAGTATGGCCATATACGACTGCTGCATGATGTTGTTGTTGTAGCCCCCCAACACACAGGGGCCTCATGTTATAATAAAATTAATAATAATATAATGTTGCTGCTGGTGCTTCTAGCAACATAATTTACAATTACAGCAACATTGAACTAAACTCAGTTTTTTTTTAAATTAATGACTTTAATAGCAGTCACTTATGCACAATTAAGAAATTTATGATATGCGTGCAAGAAAAGTTTTTCCTTAATTGTTAAGATTTAAGTTAAGTCAATGGAGTGTTAATAACCCTAAAATATTTTTATATCTTCTAGTGAACTAAAGTCCGAAAACAAATATTAACAATGTGTGGATGAGATACAAGAAAATAATGTTACTTAAATTACCTTCACATATTATACAATATGTTTGCTCAAAGGACCATGGCCACTTTCAATGTTGATGGGAAATTTATCATACTTTCAAATTGTCAACTTCCCCAGATTTGTTTTTCAGATTGAATTCCCCCCTTTTTGCATTTAAACTATGTTATCAACAAATATTTACATAGTTAAATACCTTTACTTGGCCTTTTGTAAAGCTGTAACCTAACTCGTACCATAAGAGTTAAGATAAAAAAAAACTTTACAGTATAACAGATTTCAAAGCAAAATACAAAAAAAAAAATAAATATAAAAACGTCCGTTAATTACGGTTACTTGCGATTATATCAGTATCCAATTAAGGTTTGTTAATAAAACAAACACTGTTGGCGTGAACTGGTGCATGTTGCTGTTGCTGCTGCTGTAACTTGTAACTTCACTTCCATGAACTTTGCGCCATCCACCACTCACTCGCCGCTTAGTGGCTAGCGGTGAGTTGGTGAGTGCTGTCTGTATGTCCATGTTTCATGAACATCGTTGGTGACGTCAAGGTTACAACAACAGCGGCAACATAATACACAGCAACAGCAACAACAGCATCAGCATTGACTGCAACACAATTATAATTTTGCAACTACAACAAAAATGTAATTTAATTTTAATTAAAAATGTTTTATTATCTCGTCTCGATGTTAACTCTCAGTTAAGCGTTATTAGAAAACTTAACCCTAACAGAGAGTCAGGCACAGATATTGTCGTACATGAAAATCGGAAGCTAAAGCTAAAGGCTTGACCGCCACCGCTGCCATCATTAAGTGTTGTTTGTTATTTTGGCCAACAATTTGTTAATAGGTAAAGATTTTGTTTTGCTAGTATTGTTGTTGTTTTGAAGTAGAGAAAATTTATTGTATCAACGTAATTGTGTGCTGCCGTTGAGGTTGGGCCGTTGAGGTTACCAACGTTAATAGGCTGCTGGTACTGCTGTAATTTGTTGGTGCTGTTGCATGTTGATTGTTAGTTGTCGGTTAGTTGGTGGCGGGTTGGTGCAGCTAATAATCAACAGAGTTTACCAAAGTTTGGTTTTTCCATTGTTAACTTTAAGTTGTAATAATCAATTGTAGTTTTGGGAACGCTTAGCTTTTGTGGAGCTGTGGCATTACGGTAGCGTTGCAAATTACTGAAAATTATTGATGAGTTATTATCTATGGCATCATTTGTTCAAATATGAAATCGGTGTCAGCAGCGGTATAATTGACGCGATAAGCGAGGCGGTTATGATTTGGATTGGGGCAAATTGCTTAGGGAACAGCTGATGTTCAGAATCAACAGCGGGGTACATTTTAAAAGATATCACATCAAGGAGGGGTAAAATAAAACTTTATGCAATACAATAAATAACAATAAATGAAGAGCCTAAAACGTGACAAATTCCCCTATACGATACTTACTAACTTCAAATCGATATTAAATTATTATGGCATGTAACTTGACAAAACGAATGATGCAGAACTTCTTCTCTGTGGGGCTACTTTCACGTGCAGTTCTCATAATTGAGTCCCAAATCAATGAGCTGAAAAATGTACTGTGTAATGTTAACAGAAATATTTTGAAAATTTTCCTAAATATATATATTTTTAAGTTTCCATAAAAAAAAAGGTTCGCAAATTATAAATAACAAACGTAAGGTCAATCTCGATGTCCAAAATCGCTCTTAAACCTTTTTTTTTAACGAAATTCCCCCAAAAAAAAACATGTAAGGAACACACCACCCGGGGGGTCAGGCGTCTCTTTTGAAAACTTAGATAAGCAATTCTGGGATAAGCAATTCCTATCATACGAAACACCAGCAATATAGCGACGGATGCGTCAAGACACACAGAAGACCCATGAAAACTAAGATGAAGATTTCTGAAGCCGAAAGAATCACGAAGACTAGTGACAGCACTGCGGACTATTGGCGAAGAACTCTTTAGAGGAATGACGAAGATGAATCTGAAGACTAGCGAAAGCACTTCAGAACTATAGCGAAGACATAGTGAAAGCACTTTAGAACAAAAGAGAAGATACGTCGAAAGACTCGTCTGAAAGATAGAGAAGACTCGGTCTAAAGACTTGAGAAGCAGTTCAGAATAATAGAGTAGACACGACGGATGTCTCACCTTAAGAATGGTGAAGACACGTCATAAGACTAGTTTGAAGAATAGAAAAGACTCGGTGTAAAATATGTCAAAGCACTTCAGAAGAATAGAAGATACGGCGGATGATTGGATTTGAAGATACGGTCTGAAGGCTGGCGAAAGCACTTTAGAGGAATAGAGAAGACTCGGGCGTTGAAAAGAGAAGACACGGTGGAAGACTTGTCTTAAGAATAGAGAAGTCACAACGGCATACTTGATTTAAAGAGTGGCGATGCTCTCCAGAATGGTGGAGAAGACAAGGTCTGAAGACTGGCGAAAAATAGCGAAGACTTTGTTTGAACTTTGGGACCGTGGTGCGATTTCCGGCTCCAGTTATCTACACTCTTCTTTCATTGTCGGCCCCTCGATGTTGTCGTCAGCAATTTCGCAGTATAAGTGTCGAGTTAATCGGCATTTCTAGTAGAAGCTTCTCAAACAGTGGCGTTAGAATTTCTCGATAAACAGTAGGTGTCGTTTGTTGTGAATCTAAAATAGAAATCGTGTTAATTCACAACAACGCGAGAAGCTATCCCATACCTCATACATGGAGTGTAAAGGGAAATTAAGTAAGTTTTTTTGTTTGAAGACTAGCGAAGAACCTCAGAAAACCACGGCGGAAGACTTGGTCTAAAGACTACCGGCAGCACTTCAGAGGCAAAGAAGCAATCGAGAAGCATTAGGAGGACACGGCGGAATACTCGTCCTTGGAATAGTGAAGAAGACTTACGTAAAGAATAAAGAAGCCAAGTCGATCTGAAGACTGACTAAACACTCCAGCAAGATGGAGAAGACACGGTCTGAAAACTGGAAACACTGCGAAAGACCTTTTTTACATTAAATTGCACTCTGTGGTACAATAAATAGTACTTTTTTGTGCAATTAACCGGCCGTGGCATAGTGGTTAGAACACTCGACCACCATGCGGGAGATCACAGGTTGAACTTCTGGCTCCAGTCATCTTAAAAAAAAAATAAAAAAAATTTTCATTGTCGGCTCCCCTCGAATGTTGTCGACAGCAACTTCGCAGTATTAGTGTCGAGTCAATCGGCATGTCTAGTAAGAGCTTCTCAAACAGTGACGTTCGCATTCGTCGATAAACAAGTAGGTGCCGCAAGAAGCTATCCCATACCTCATTCATGGGGTGTAAAGGGAAATTAAGTAAGTAAGTAAAGTACTTTCTGGTACAAACAATTCTATTTATTGTTTGTTTACAATAAATTGTGCTATACTTCTATTGGTATACAATAAAAGTATTTTTTTGTTATTTTTTTATTGTACATACTGTACTTTTTGGTACAATAAAGTGTACTTTTACAATTAAAGTACTTTTCAGTATAATAAATATACTTTTTGCTTCAACAAAAGTACTTTTTGGTACAATAAATGTACTTCTTGAAACAATAAATTTTACTTTCTGGTATAAAAGATGTACATTTTGGTACAATAAATAGTACTTTTTGCTAGAGGAAATTTTATAATTTGTGTACAATAAATTGTACTCTTTGTGTACAGTTAAAGTGCTTATTGACACAGTAAATGTACCCCTTAATAAATGAACTCTTGGTACAAACTGAAATTTTTTTGGTACAACAAGTTGTACTTTTTGTGTACAATAAAAGTACTTTTTAGTACAATAAAAGTAATTTTTAGTACAATAAAAATTACTTTCTGATAGCATAAAATTTACTTTTGTACAATTTAGTACTCTTTATGTGCAATAAAAGTACTTTTTGGTAAATTAAATTGTACATATATTACACATATTAATTGTACTTTTGGTGCAATAAAAGTACAAATATACTTTGTGGTACAATAAATGCATTTTTTGGTACTTCTTTTTTATTTTTGGTGCAATGAAAGTACTTTTATAAAATAATTTGTACTACTTGGTACAATAAATACTCTTTGTGTACAACAAAAGTACTTTTTAGCACAGTAAATGTGTCCCTTGGTATAATAAATGTACTCTTGGTACAATAAACTGTACTTTTTGGTACAACAAATTGAACTTTTTGTCCACAATAAAAGTACTTTTTGTTTAAATAAAAGTTGTACGTTTTAGTTGTAAGTTTATGTACAATAAAAGTATTTTCTGATAAAATAAAATTTACTTTTGTACAATTTAGTGCCCTTTGTGCGCAATACGAGTACTTTTTTGTGCACAAAATTTTACCCATATTACCTATATTAATTGTACTTTTGATACAATAAAAGTACTTTTTAGTACAAAAAAATATACTTTGTGATACAATATATGTATTTTGTTGGTACAATAGATGTTTTTGATGATGATGATTTTTTACAATAGTTGGTACTTTTTTATACAATAAAACTATTTTTGTAGAAATTTAAGAACTTTTTGGTACAATATTTACTTTTCTTTTTTAAATCAAAACAATACTTTTATTAACTCATGTATAGATTGAAAGCAAAAATTTTGGTCGGAATATTTGGACCTGAAGGGCCGAATGCTATCTGTGTACTAAACTGTATCTCTTTAGGGCTAAAAAAAGGTTTGCAACGCCCTCTCCGCCCACTGATGAAAAATAAAAATTTTGTGTTTGTATTCATATTTGGGTTGCTGAGAACTATCTGCGTACCAAATTTTAACTCTCCAGCTCTAAAAAAGTTTTGCCACGCCCACTCGGCCCATAGGGTCAAAAATCGCTGCCAATTGACTCTGCTATACTTTTTCTTGTAGTGTTAGCTGAACTCGTAGGTCTGTTCCAAAATGCCCCAACCGACCAAAGCCATTAAGTCACCATAATCTAGGACATTGCTCTAATTCAGCCGGCTTTATGCTGCAGAGCCATTTTGACAGAACCAGCGGCTGACATGGCACACATAAGCCTTTTACTTGCAAACAGTATTTCATTGACATCTTACGCTCAGCTTCTTTTATTCCACTGCAACATCGACCAGTTCTTTTTCAAAACCTATTTATTTATGAATTTCAACCGCTTTAAGTTTTCTTGCACTTTTTGTTTTCCATAATTATTTCTGTTTACTGAATGTTGTCGCAATAAGGCATCACATATTTTAAACTTAACTTTATGTATGACCTATATAACCCACTGTAGAGTACCCTTTGGCGCACAACATAATGATTGCTGGCACAAAAGGAACCCTTCAAAGTGAATTATGGCAATTACATAATCGCTTTTAATTAAGACAAATGTGAGGTAATTTGACATTAAGCATGCGACAATATTTCACCGCATCTAAAAACACAATGTTTTCGGTGAGCTTTGAACATCAACCGCCATTTATCTTTGGCACCCTGCATCCTTCGCTATTGCCCTAGTAGTAAAGTGAAAATGTACCTGATACAATGTGCATAGGCAGAGAGAGTGAGGGAGGCTGTTGTAATATACATAGCTCCTGGGTGTTGCCAAGGAATGTCGAACAGGACTTGTGAAACTGTCATTTATCAAAAAAAAAGCTAGCAGAAAACACAGAAAACAGTCACTGTTTAGCTTTTACAGTAAAAAAATGGCCTTTGACGCCAATAAGGAGGTCTTAGTCGGGCGGCAAACAAATAGATAGATGAAACAGTTAAATAAATGTTTAATGTCAAGAAAATTTAAAATTTCAAATTAAAACATTTTGTTCGCACCACTTGACTTAAAATGTCAACTGTGACATATTCCATGCTCCATATTGCTTGCGCAAATGTTTTGTGTATGAAACATAAGCGAGCGGCGAATAACCCTGGCTGGCAATGATTCCCTTGACAATAGTCGCCTTCTTTTATGATTCTGTCTGTTACGTGCTGCCGTTGACTGACTGACTGACTGCCTTGATATCTTTATGACAACAGAAGTTTTCGTTAAACATTTTGAAGTGCAATGCACATACTGCTTGCTGCTATGACTTCCGAATGTGTTGGCGAAAAAAATCTCAACCAAATGTGGGGGTTAAGTGTTTTTTTTTTGCGTATGAATGCAATAAAAGAGCTGTAGTTGTGTGTAGTTGTGTGTGTTTGGGGGCTGGTATTGCATTTTTAATTTGGATAAATTTTGGTAATTGTCTTAAAGTTTTTTATAATATATGAATTAGGTATTAAATTGAAATTTTGCTCACGCACCTCATGGGAGGTTATTCTCTTGGAAAATTTAGAGCTTTTAAGGATAAGAAACCTTAACAAATTTTATGTTTCTTCAGAGGGAATATTATTAAAAAATAATTTGCCATTTTCAAGATTTTTATAAAAAATAATAAATTTTAAGTTACGAAAATTTAAAAAATAATAAAAATACTTATTGTATTATAAAATTTACAAAAATTATAAAAATTACAAAAATCTCAAAAATTATAAGAATTACAAAAATTATAATAATTGGAAAAATTATATCTTATAATAAATTTAAATTGAAAAGTATTTAAATTTAAAAATTATAATTTATTTGTATTACAAAAATTATAAAAATTGTTTTATAAATAATAAAATTATGAAAAGAATAAAAATTATAGAAATTGTAAAATTTATAAAAAAATAAAAATTAAAAAAATTATAAAGAATGATATAAATTTTAAAAGTTATAAATTATAAAAAATTCCAAAATTACAAATTTAAAGTTATACAAATTTTAAAAATTACAAAAATTTTAAAAATTAAAATATTTTAAAAATTAAAATATTTTATAAATATTAAAAAAATTACAAATGTTATAAAAAATTCTATAAAATTATAAAAGTTATATAAATTATATACTTTATATAAATTATAAAAATTATAAAAATTATAAAAATTATAAAAATTATAAAAATTATAAAATTTATAAAAAGTAAAAAATTATAGAGAATACAAATATATAAGTTATAAAATTTGTAGAAACTATAAAAATTATAAGTTATAAAAATTTTAAGGTGAAAATTTGAAAAAATTTATAAAATTAAAATTTTTTTTAAAAATTAAAAAATTATTAAAATAATAGAAATTTAATTTATAAAAATTCAAAATTATAAAAATTTTAAAAATTAAAATATTTTATAAATATTAAAAAAATTACAAATGTTATAAAAAATTATAAAAGTTATATAAATTATAAAAATTATAAAAATTATAAAAATTATAAAAATTATAAAAATTATAAAAATTATAAAAATTATAAAAATTATAAGAATTATAAAAATTATAAATATTATAAAAATTATAAATATTGAAATTATATAAATTATAAAAATTATAAGAATTATAAAAATTATAGCAAGTATAAATATTATATATATTATAAAAATTATAAATGTTAAAAAAATTAAAAATTATAAAAGTTATATAAAGTGTATAAATTATAAAATTTATAAAAATTATAAAAATTATAAAAATTATAAAAATTATAAAAATTATAAAAATTATAAAAATTATAAAAATTATAAAAATTATATAAATTATAAAAATTATAAAAATTATAAGAATTATAAAAATTATAAAAAATATACAAATTATAAAAATAATGAGTTATAAAAATTATAAGTTATAAAAATTATAAAATTTATAAAAATTATAAGTTATAAAATTTTTAAAATTAAAATTTGGAAATATATATATATATTTATTTTTATTTTGAAAAATATTGAAATTATAAAAATTAAGGAAATCATAAAATTTATAAAAATTAAAAAATTATAAAGAATACAAATATATAAGTTAAAAAATTTGTAGAAACTATAAAAATTATAAGTTATAAAAATTTTAAAGTGAAAATTTGAAAAAAATTTATAAAATTAAATTTTTTTTAAAAATTAAAAAATTATTAAAATAATTGAAATTTAATTTATAAAAATTAAAAATTATAAAGAGTGATATAAATTAAACAAATTATAAGTAAGTAAAATTAAAAAAATTATATATATTGTAAATATTTACAAAAATATTATAAAATATTATAAAATTACACAAATTTTCAAGAACTTTACAATTTATAAAATACAAAAAAATCAAAATAATGTTAAAATTTACAAAACATAAAATTTACATGTGAACTACCACCACATCGCCACTGTTCATTAGCCACTTTAAGTACCTACAATTCCAGTCCTCACTACAACAAGTACCCCTATATACAAAACTACATCCAAAAGTGATTAATATCTTCCGTCCCACACCTGGTGTTCTAATTAAACGATCACATGCATATCCTTAACATTTTTCACTTCACTCCACTGGCCGCAATCAAATGACATAAAACATTAAACGGTAGCCCAGAAGAAAAATACATTTCAATTCATTCCATTTATTATCATGGAACGCATTTCATTGGCATGTCATGTGTATTCCAGCCGACAGTGAAGGTCACCATTACCTGGCAAATTCTCAACATTAAGGTAATGGTTTTTCGGGTTAAACAGCCAACATTCAAGTGTTTGCTGGTGGAAATGGTGTCAGTAGTGGTGTCGCTGGTGCTGGTGGTGTTGTGGTCAGTTGAAGAGAGATCATAATCATTAGCATTGCCATTATCTGGGGTTACTATTATCAGCAATGCCAACAGTATCATCATTGCCAGCAAGGCACCAGCAACAACACCATAGCCACATCAACATAGCTCTTAACAATGTTGTTTATGGACATAATCAGGGGACAATAATCTTAAGGGAATTTTGCTGTTATGTTTTATTTGAAAGAGGGTATACACAATAAAGGGACTTTCAAAGGGGTTAATGAAGTTGTTTAAGAAATTCTTTATAAGAATTAAGATTGAAGCATTAAATTTGAAATATCAAAAACCGAATTCGCCAATAGATGTAGTTTGGTAAATTTGGATTTAAAAATTATCTTATTTATAAAAATTTAAAAAGTTTGGAAAATTATAACAGTTATATGATTTACAACAGTTACACGAATTGTAACAGTTATAAGACGAATTTTGTTAGATTTGGATTTAAAAATGATCAAACTCGTACAAATTCAAAATGTTTGGAAAATTAAAAAAAAATATAACAGATATAACAGTTACAAGAATAATAACAGTTATTAGAATAATAAAAAAAACAACATTTGAAGCAATTATAACAATCACGAGAATGTACTATTATAGAAATTATAACAGCAACAACAACAACAGCAATTAAGACAATCAACAAGTGTTTTAAATATAAAATTTATAACAGTTATAACAATTATAACAGTTTTAGCAATTATAACTTTTCAAAATTTATAACAATTTTAGCAGTTAAAACAATTATAAAGATTATAACAATTATTCCATTTATAACAATTATAAAAATGCTAACAATTATAACGATTATAACAATTCTAACAAATACAACTATTATAAAAATCATTGGAATTATAATATTTAAAAACGCTATAAAATTATAATAATAACAATTGCTATAACAATTATAATAATTATAACAGTTAAAACAATTATGACAATTTACAACTGTTACAATTATAGCATTTATAAAAATTGCAAATATTAATTAAAAATTAAATTAATTAAAAATTTATAACAATTATAACAGTTAAAACAATTATAAAATTATAACAATTATTCTATTCCATTTCCAAGTTAAAAAAATTACAACAATATTAATAATTATAGAAATTATAACAATTATAATAATAATAACGATTATAACAATTACAAATATTATTATTAACGATAATTATAACAGTCATCAAAATTATTTCAATTATAACAAATTTAAAAGTCAAAACAAGTAAACCAATTATAACAGTTATAAATATTGCAACAACTATAACTATTATAATAATTGTAACAATTATCAAAATTGTAACAAATAAAATAATTATAACAGTTATAACAGTTCTGACGATGACAACAATTATAATATTATAAAATTTATAATAATTGTAATAATTGTAACAGTTATAGCATTTAGAACAATTATAACAGTTATGGAAATTACAACAGTTATATCTACTTAACAATTATAGCCACTATATCAATTGTAACATCTATAACGACTTAATTATTATAACAAGTAAAACAATTATATCGATTATACCGTTTATAACAACAATTACGGTAACTGTATCAATTGTCACATCTATAACGACTGTAACAATTATAACAATTTTAGCAATTATTAAAATTATGAATATTATAACAATTATAATATTTATAACAGTTATTACACTTATAACAGTTGTAACACTAAAAGCAATTATACAAATTATAAGAATTATGTAAATTATAACAGTTATAAATATTAGAACAATTATAACTGTCATACAAATTACGACAATTATTACAATTATAAATACTATAACAATTTTAACTTTTATAACAATTAAAACGATTATAACAATTATAATAAATATATCTATTATAACAAGTGTTAATTATATCAATTATAACATTTACAACAATGAAAACAACTTTAATAATCATTGTGATTATAAAATTATATTAACAGTTACAATTATAAAATTATAACAATTATATCAATTATAACAATTATAACCATTATATCAATTATAACAATTATAACAATTATTACAATTATAACAGTCAAAACAATTATAGTAATAATAATAGATACAGTTAGAGCAATTGTAGAAATTATAACAATTTTAGCTATTATAAAACTTTTAACTATTATAACAATTACTAAAAATCAAAAAAATACAACTATAATAACATTTATAACAATTATAGCAAGTAAAACTTTTCTGAAAATAACGACATTTATAAAATTATAACAATTATATAACTATAAAAATTATAACAATTATAGCAATTATAACAATCATAACATTTACAACAAGCATAACAATTATAACATTTACAACAATAATAATAACTGTTACAACTGCAACACATAACAATTGTAGCAAAGTTAAAATTATAACAATTATTAAAAATATCAAAATTACAACAATTATAACAGTTATAACAATTATAACAATTATGACAATTATAACAATTATAAAAATTCCAACAATTATAACAATTACAACAATTACAACAATTATTACAATTATAACAATTATAACAATAATAACAATTATAACAATTATAACAATTATAACAATAATAACAATTATAACAATTATAACAATTATAACAATTATAACAATTATAACAATTATTACAATGATAACAGTTATAGAAATTATAACAATTATTACAATTATAACAGTTATAGAAATTATAATAGTTATAACAGTTATAATAATTAGAACAGTTATAACAAATATAACAGCTATAACAATTATAACAATTACACTTGCCCTTTACGTTTACCCTATTTGGCTTTCAAGTAATTTTCATGCGGTTTCTTTAACGCTTCCACTGTGTACAATTTAACCCTTCGTAACTTTATGTGCCAAGCAAGGAACAGAGAGTGTCGAGTGCTAAAGCAGAGCACAAAAGTGGTCGTCGGTCGCATTGTGGATTACTTGATTGTTTGGATATCCACCAAGTGTTTACCCTGGCAGTGAGAGACTTATGTGATTAATATCATTACATGAGGTGTATGTATGTGTGTCTAGTCGGTTTTTTTTTCTTCTGCTGGCGCATTTGTGGCACAGCTAATTTTATTACTTTTTATTGCCACAATGAAGTTTAGCAAAAAACTGTGTCTGTTAATGAAGATTAAATGTGGTACTTAAAAAATTAAAAGTTTCATGTTGTTGCCATTTCTGTTTCCTTAGCATTAACTCCACCGAATGTTGTTCAAACAATTACGTTTTCATTAATAGCTCCACAGGGTCTACATCTCGTGTATGTTTGTGTGTGCTTTGTTCCATCCAGCGGGATGATGGAAGAAAAATCAACAAAGGGATCGAGTATGTGAATGAAGTGCAGCACCACGTTGCACTTGAAGCAGATCTTAGAAGTCAAGTCAAGTGCATTAAGATGACAGTTAAGTGACAGTTTTTGGCGCCAGCGCGAATGAGAGTGAATGGAAAGTCAAGCACATAAAGACTAAAAGCATAATTGAGAAGGTTATATGGTTGTCAGATTTTGGGGGTGTGGGCGTGAACGGACGAGTGGATATGCGATTGAAACATTATGAGCAAAGAGCAGAGAAGCAGAAGGCATATGGATTTGAATGAGTTTAAAGTAGGAAAAGGCAAATGGATTGTTTGGGGGTCTTTAGCCTGTCTTATGTGATTGAAGATTCAGTGTTCAGAAAGCAGGATTTAACATGTGACCTCATGACAACTTGCTGTATGTTGACTAAATGTTTTAACCTTCAATAGGGCTTTAAATGTTATCAATGATATCGATATCGATGCAGTCAAATTGACAAGTGTATAATGGCAGCTTGTTTTTTTTTATTTTGTTTCAGGTATAATGGAGTTCAAATCTCAATTTACATAATCGCCACTTAATAAGGTAAGCTGTAAATGATGCAAAAGTACTTCCTGGGACAATATATACATCATTTAATATTGTATTATATGAGTAGTTGATAAGCCGATTACATTATACCTAAATTAGATATACAAGTTATAACGAATTTTTCTCTGGACGATAAACATACAGAAGATAATAAAATGCTCATTTTATCCGATGTGAGCATCTTTATCATCTGTTCGCCATTATTCCGAAAAATCTGGCTCTGTAGTCCATTGAGGACAAATGATAGCAGAAAGTTGGATTTTCACCAATGCCGAAGGACTGATTTATGCAAATAATAATATTTATTAAGTATAATGATAAACTTAACGAGCAAAGAAAGGAAATAGAAATATTATAGAAATATTATAAACATTGAATTTTTTTAAAAATTTAAACTACGAAAATGTTGAACATTATGAGAAAAACAACAATAATAATTATACAAATTTTAGTAATTACAAAAATGTAAAATTTATGAAAAATTACAGAAATTTCAAAAATATAAATTCCATAAAAAATTACAATTATTATAAAAACGATATTGTTTCATATTTCGCTTTAAAATCTGTTCACTATTGACAATTGTCAATATACTTTGAGGATATCATCTTCGCACCGGAGGGTTGTGTAACATTTAACCCATAAGATTTGCGATGATGGTGGAGAAGACACAGCAAAATTGAAATGACGACATCCGACTTGCCAGCTGTCACATTAAACATTTCACAGTTCTTGATTAAAAAAATTCTATTGGGAATTGCCAATAATGAACAGATCTTAAAGCTTACTATGAAACTCAGTCAGATTAGCAAAATAAATCGAACCAACATCAGTTATAAAAATCTAAAAATTATAAAAATATTAAAGTACAAAATTTATAAAAATTACAAAAATCATAGAAGTTATTAAAATTAAGAAATTTGTAAAAAAAATAAAATCAAGTGATTGTAAAAATTTTAAAATGAAAACAAATTTTCAAATTTATAATTTTATAAAACTGTAAAAGTTATAAAATTTATTGTTTTTTAAGAATTATTAAAAAAATCTATAAAAATTATTAAAATCTATAAAACTAATAAAGATTATAATAATAAAAAAATTATAAGAATTGTAAAAATTATTAAATTATAAAAATCATTAAAATTACAAACTATGCAAAAATTTTAAAAATTATAAATATTTAAAAACTTTTAAAATTGCAAAAAATATGGAAATGATAAAAATTTTGATAATTATAAAAACTATAAAAATTAAAAAAACATACAATATTTATAAAAATTACAAAAATCAAAAAATTTATGAAATATATAAAAATCGTAAAGAAATAAGTCAAAAGTGACACAATTATAATTTTATAGAATTGTAAAAGTTATAAAAATATAAAAATTATTGTTGTTTAGGAATTAATAAAATATTAAAAATTATAAAAATCTACAAAATTTATTAAAATCTATAAAAATTGCAAAAATTATAAGACTATAAAATTATAAGAGTTATAAAAATTGTTAAAATTATAAAAGCTATAAAAATTAAAAAAAGTTTTGAAATTTAAAAAAAAAAACAATATAATTTGTAAAATATTAAAAATTAAAAATTTTTTGAAATTGTTGAAATTATAAAAATTATAACAGTTTATAGAAATTATAGAAATTTTAAAACTTTTAAAAATTAGGAAAATGATAAAAATGATTAAAATTAAAAAAATTAATTATTGTAAAAATAATATTAATTAAAAAAATTATAATAATTATAAATATTATAAAAATAATAAAAATAGTAAATATTATAAACATTATAAAAATTACAAAAGTGATAAAAATTATGAAAGTTTTAAAAATTACAAAAATCGTTAAAATTGCAACCTTTTTACAAAATAAAAAGTTTTAAAAATTAAAAAAAAAATTGCAAAAGATTTGGAAATGATAAAAATTATTTTAATTACAAAAATTATAATAATTATAAATATTATAAAAATAATAAATATTATAAACATTACAAAAATTATAAAAGTTTAAAAATTACAAAAATCGTTAAAATTGCAACCTTTTTACAAAATAAAAGTTTTAAAAATTAAAAAAAAATTTCAAAAAATTTTTAAATGATAAAAGTTACCGTTTCATTATAAAAATTTTTAAAATTATAAAAATAATAAAAATTAAAAAAAATATAAAAATTATGAATATTATACAAATTATAAAAAATTAAAACAATAAAAGTTATAAAAATTATAAAAATAACAAAAATTAAAAAATAAAAATTATGAAAATTATAGAAATTATGAATCAAAACACCAAAAATCAAATTGATCATGTAGTAATTGATGGCAGGCATGCATCTAGTGTCATGGACGTGCGTGTGATCCGTGGTGCTAATATTGGCTCGGATCATTACCTGGTTGCAGCCAAAATGCTGCAAACCCCAGAGATAGCCACTGCCTACTCTAACCAGCCCTCCCAACTTCTACGACACAACGCCTTTACTTCTGAGATTCCCAATACACAGTGACAGCATATTGAGCATTCCATGGCAACCGCCGCAGCAACCGTGCTTGGATGTAAAAAACTGCGCCATTTGTCGTCAACGGCTTAGATTGCCTACCACCAAGTCAAGACGAGTTAAAAATAGCAATATCGCGGCTGAAAAATAATAAAGCAGCCGGTACCGACGGACTTTCGGCACAGCGATTCAAGTCCGGTGGTGAGGAGCTGATAACGAGCATACACCAGCTCCTACACACGGTTTATCTTAAAGAGTGCATGCCCGACGAATGGAATCTAAGCGTAGTTGTGTGTGCTCCAACTACCGTAGGATCAGCCTTTTACCCATCGCTTTTAAGGTCCTGTCGAGTGTGCTATGTGAAAGACTAAAGCCAGTGTTATCCAATCTGATCGGGCCTTACCAGTGTGGATATGCGCACTTTGGCCAAGAGAAACAGATCGAGACGTACCATATTTACGTCGACTATAAAGCTGTCTACGACAGCCCGATACGGCAGAAATTACTCGAAGCCATTGCTAAGTTTGGTATTCCATCGAAGCTAATATGCCTTTTGCAAAATGACGCTGACTGACACTTAGTCTTCAGTGAAGATTGGCAAGGACCTTACGGAGCCATTCTGTGCCACATGATGCCTAAAACAAGGTGACGGCCTGTCGTGTGACCTCTTCAACATAGTGATGGAGATGATAATGAGGAAAGCAGCAGTAAACACGAGTGGCACGATATTCAAATACAGTTCGGTAAAAGATAATTTACTATTGGGGACAAATGGGGGCAAAAGGGTGCTGATGATGATAGTTTGGCAACTATCGTAATAGCTATCCGCCATGCCAGCTGTCAGTATAATGCATTTCACACAAGTATTGTAAAAACAAACTCTTTTGGCAAACTCTGCCAATATATTGGTCATAATAATAAAAAAAAATGTATATCCCACAGCTACCCCATAGAGTTCTATACCGATAGGAGAGGAGAGTGGTTGCTTAAATACTTGTCTGTGATATTGCGTTGTTAAAAACTCTTTTCAATCCGGATAATGTTTTTCGATGAATGGCGAATAATTGAAAAATAAATGATAAGAACGAAACACTGACCACGAGCCTAATTGATTAAAACTTGGGATATTATAATATATTCAAAGGTCGAATAAACAAAAAAAAATTAAAATATATAAAAGTTATACAAAGTCAAAAATATAAAAAAATATAAAAAATTCAAAATATTTTAGACATAAAAAAATTATAAATATTGTAGAAATATTAAAAATTATCGAAATTAAGAAAATATCTGCTAATTTTTTTTTTCAAATTATAAAAGTTTTAATTATTATTACATTTTGATTATAAATTATATTATATGTATAATGGGTGATAGTACCAGTTTTATCACTTTTCCGGCCTTTTCCTATCTTAAGGTAAGACTATCCTTTCATATCGCACAACTACCCCATAAAATAATTGTTTATACCTCCAATTTTTAATCTGGTACCAGATTTGTCCCTTTTTAGGTCTTTTTACCCCTAAAAGTACGAATTTCGTAAAAATACTTTCTAACTATAAAAATAAAAAAAAAATATAAAGATAATGATCATTATCAAAATAATGAACATTATAAAAATTACAAAAATGTTTTAAAATTAGAAAATTTATCAAAATGTTGAAAGTTATAAAAACGTTCAAAACACTATCCTCTGTAATATAGAGTGTTTTTGTCTAGGAATTCTTTAAAATTTAATTCCAATTTTTACAACATCATTGTTCAATTTCCGCAATACCATTTGTTGAATCCCAATCTTTAGTTCATCTTAAATAGCATTTCCTAATTTCAAGATGTCTGTAATATCTTAAAATCTTCATAGTTTTCCAATAAGTATTTCAATAAAAGCACTTAACAATTTTTGCATTAGCTTCGTGTCCTACCTTTGATATTTAAGCATTACGCGGGGTAACAAGAAATTACCATCAGCTGCGGCGGCAGTTGCCGCTGCTGCACCCGCCGCCAATGCAATAGCGGATGTCCCAACTTCATTATCGGTGGCAACGATATCATTACCAGCATTTCCATTTCTATGGTTGATCCGATTTTCAGTATTAGCCCTCTCTAAAGAGCAAGACGACGACAATGATGACGTGGCTCGGGATGTGCTTTTCGAGGAGGGAATCAATTTCAATGTTTTATTGTCATCTTCCGTTGCCGTTAGTGATGATGTTGTTGAGATTCTCGATGATGAGGACGACGATGATGATGACTGAGGATGTTTAGCTAATTTCTTAGCATTGTTGTTGTTGCCACTGCCGCCAAATATTGCCACACCAAAACGTTGTAGATATGAATTATGTTTACTGCTGCTGCTCTTGCCGCGGCTATCATCTTGATGCGTGGCATGCCGACTATCGACTATAAACTTATCACTATTATTGGCTTTACAAGGACTTGCACCACTGCCACCTGCTCCACCATAGGAGTTTGCAGATGCTGAGGTTTTATTGTGTTTGGCCGCCACAGCCAAAGGATGAGGCTGGCCATGCGGCTGGGAATATTTCGCAGGTTGCTGTGGTAAATGCTGTCTGGTGTTATGACTTGAATGTTGTGGCTGTTGCAGCTGCTGCTGTTGTTGGCTAAACGTTTTCGTTGCCAAGTGTTTCTGACTATTAGACGTTGTGCTGCCCGGTTTCTTTTTCCCTCCCACTTTTTCGTCATCGTCGTCCTCCTCATCGTCGTAGGGCAATACTTCGATTGCATCGAAATCGTATGAATTGAAGTAAGCTTGCTCCCGGGTGCGCTTAACTTTGGCCGCCTCCGATGTGTGATAGTCGATGTCGGCTGTGGTATGATTGCCCACAATGGAGGGTGGGGTCTTGTGGTAAATGGGCATTGCGGACTATAGCGACGAGAACGGCGGTAACGAGCACAGCTTAGCAGCAAAGACAACGAACGACGCAATATTTGCGCAATAGCCGTGACGTGATTACTCTTTAATCTTTTTCAAATAGTTGTGAATTTTCTACCGGCATTTGAAAGAAAGATGCCGGCTCCGCGGGTAGTGTTGATTTTGGTTTCGGAAACTTGAGATTTGGCGGCTTGATGGAGATGCGATGCGGCTTTCTTTCGTTGTTATGTCGTCGTCGTTGTTGTTGTTGTTGTTATCTTCACGAATTTGGGTAAGTTTTGGGTTGAATGATGGATGAATGGAGTTTTCGTCTGGAAATATATAGAAAGGTGGTGTACCATAAGAGAAATTGCTGTTAATGTATGCAACGAGGTTTTTGTTTTTGCTTGATTTAATTATAAATTCATTTATTGTTGAATAATTTTGCTGAAGCCACCACAAAATAAATGAGTGAATCTAGCAAAAAAATAAAAATTCGCTTAATTTATGTCTTATTCCCTGGCATCATTGTGGTTGTATTTTTGTTGTAATTGTAAATATTTTATTTTATGTAGTCGATTTTGCAATATTGGAAAGTTTATTCATCATAATTAATGTTTTGACCAACACAATTGTTGGGTGTATCTGCGGTGTGGTGGCCCATTTTTATCTGTTGTCGGTTTAAATTTGCGCAATGACAACAAAAAAATGCTTGTTAATAAATAGTATTATTTCACATTTAATGTAAAGCAAATAGTGATACCCTACAGGCTAATACTTATGATTATTGATAGCGGTCTTTAATAAGTTTAAAAAAATATTACTAATTTTCCAAAATTTGCTTTAATTATGTAATTTTTAATATTTAAAATATATGTGAAAAATATAAATAAAAATAATAAAAGTAATGAAAATAATAAAATTTTAAAAATTTCAATATTTATTAAAAATTATAAAAGTTATTAAAAATTATGCTAATTATAGAAATAGCCTCAATTTTTAATATAATTAAAATAATAATATGCATTATAACAGTATAACAATTACTGGTTAAAAAATTACAAAAATTTTAAAACTTATAAAATTTATATAAATTATAATATTATTACAAAAACTACAAAAAATTGTCTGTTTAGAAAAATATAAATTTGTTTTAAAAAAATTAAATCATAACAAAATTATAATTAAAATTTAAAAAATATAACTTAAAAATTATAATTTTTTTTTAAAATAATAAAACTTATGAAAATTTATTTATCAATAGTACATATAATAATCATAAAAACTATTAAAGTTAAAATATTTAAAAAAAATTTAAATTTTGGAAACTAATAAATTTGTAAAAAGTATAAAAATTATAAACAATAAAGAAAAAACGAAATTATAAATACATAAAAATAATAAAAAATATAGAAAAATTATTATAAAAATTATTGAAAAATAAAAAAAATTGCAATAAAAAAAAAGTTAAAATAATGAAAATATAGAAAGTATAAAATTTTAAAAAATTATCAAATCTATATATATTAAATTGGACGTATATTAAAAATATTTCAATATTTTTTAATGACTTATTCATCATTGCCTACGATCACCAAAATTGGGGTATACATTCTTCTTACAGAGGAGGTGGTGGATAAGAAGGCCCCTTTTAGGAGCAAAATAGCCCAAAAAGGGGCCAAACGGCTGAAGCTATAACAGCTAGAATCTGTATAAGCAGGCGTCCTATAGAATTCACAAAGGAATTTTTTGCAATTCGTACTTTTAGGAGTAAAAAGGGGTCAAAAGGGATAAAACTGGTGCCATTACAAGGACCAAAAGGCGATAACCGCTAAAATAAAATCTATAAGGATTTTCTCGCTGGAAAGAGCGAAAAAGGGATAAAATTGGTATCACCATCCAGACCAAACGGCTAAATGTAAAATCGCGAAACTACCAAGGAAGTATTCAAAATACGAAAATTTTTAAAAATAATAAAAATTATAAATAGTCAACATTGTACGAAATATAAAAAGATGTAAAACTATCTAAACTAAAACTATCCAATATAAAAAGAAGTAAAATTATACAATATATAAAAATTATAACAATTTTAAACACTTTACAAGTTATAGAAATTATAGAAATTATAAAAATTATAAAAATTATAAAAATTATAAAAATTATAAAAATTATAAAAATTATAAAATTTATAAAAATTATTAAAATTATAAAAATTATAGAAATTACAGAAATTATAAAAATTATATTTTACGTTAAGTGTATCAAATGATACATCAAATTCGGCTTAAGATCAGAAAAGTGTTTTTATTTTATTGTTTAAATATTTTGGTCAATTCAGTGTGTCACGCACTAGGATGACGCGTTTCGAACTCCATGACGAGTTCATCTTCACACCCCTTTGTGACCAACTGATGCACAATGGTACATCATCAGCTGTATATATATCTACAATTATGTCAAACATGTGCATGCGAAGTAGATATCAGCCGAAAATGTCCAGCACCAGTGTTGTATTTTTTGAATTTGACCGTTAATATTCAAACATGAGAAATGGAGGAAATTCTCTCCCCACGATTCCCCTTTCTACCTTAAAGCTTAAGCTTCTTTACAAGGTTTTGTTGGTAAACTAAGATTACTTTAAATTTTTCTATGTCAAAGTAAGGCATTTAGTTTTAGGCCGTGCCGTGCCAGAGTATTTTAAACTGTTTGATAGTTAATTTTAGTCGATCGTGTTTTATATATTAAATTTACGTTAAGTGTATCAAATGATACATCAAATTCGGCTTACGATCAGAAAAATGTTTTTATTTATTTTCTTTATTTTAATAATTTTAGTTTTAAACAGTTAAAGTTTAAAAATTTTAAACTATTAACAGTTTTGAAAATTTTATATTTTTTACTTTATAATTTTTTTAACAGCTGCAGTAAACTTCAATAAATATTAAAAAAAAAAAACAATAATAAACCTGTTTTGCATAATTTTTGTAGATTTTGTATTCTTTATAACAGAATTTCGTAATTTTGATAATATTTAAAAATTTCATACTTTTTACAGTTTATAATGTTCTTAAGTTTTATAACTTTTGTAGTTTTTTATAATGTTTATAACTTTTATAATACTTTATATTGTAAATTTTTTTTATAATTTTCACCATTTCTATAATTTAAAAGTTTTTATAATTATTATAATTTTTAAAACTTGTATAATTTTTATGAGCTTAAGACCACCGCTGCCACAGCTTGTATTATAATTTGTATTGTATTATACTAATAATTTAATTTATAAGTTTAATATGTAAATAAATAAATTAAATTTGATAATTTGGTAATTATTATAATTTTTCACAATTTCTTTTATGTTTATAACTTTTATAATTTTCATAGTTTTTATAATTTTGATAATTGTTATGATTATACCATCACCCGTAGGGATGAAGGTATATATCATTTGATACGACCCAAAAGTGTAACACATAGAAGGAAGGAGTCACTTTAGACCCTAGGTTTCTTTGAACCAAATTCGATTCATGACTTTTTAAGTCGTTTGAGCCATGTCCGTCTGTCTGTCTGTCTGTCTGTCGGGTGGCTGTCCGGCTGGTTCGCACGATAACTTTCGAAAGACGCAACCAAATGTTTCGAAATTTTGCACGAGTTATTATTTTCTCAAAACTACTTACGGTATTGCAAATGGGCTACATGGCCCCGCCCCTTCTGGTACCTCCCATACAAATACATCATTCCGCCCACTTTAGAAATCGAGTAATAATATCAATACACCCTACGGAATCGTCCCCAAATTCTGTATTTAGTAAATCTATAACAGGATAAAGTTTTGGAAAAAATTTTGAAAGCCTAGCCACGCCCCTTCTGGTACCTCCCATACAAATCTACCTTTCCGCCCACTATAGAGATGGAGAAATAATATCAATAAATTAAACGTGATCGTACCCAAATTCTATTTTGAGTAAAGCTATAACAAGATAAAGTTTTAGAGAAAAAAATTGGAAGTCTATTCACGCCCCATCTGTTACCTCCCATACACATCTGGTACCGCCCACTTTAGAAATCGATTAATATTATTAAAAGACCTAACGCGATCGTGCCCAAATTCTGTATTTGGTAAAGTTTAAGCAGGATAAAGTTTTGGAGAAAAAATCTGGAAGTCTAGACACGCCCCTTCTGGTACCTCCCATACAAATGTACCACTCCGCCCACTTTAGAAATAGAGTAATAATATCAATACACTCGACACGATCGTGCCCAAATTCTGTATTTTGTTATATTATAACAGGACAAAGTTTTGGAAAAAAAAATTGGAAGTCTAGACACGCCCCTTATGGTACCTCCCATACAAATGTACCTTTCCGCCCACTTTTGGGATGTAGTAATAATATCAGTACACCCAACGCAATCGTGCGCAAATTCTGTATTTAGTAAAGCTATAACAGGATAAAGTTATGGAGAATAAATCTGGAGCCTAAACACACCCCTTCACGTACCTCCCATATAAATGTACCACTCCACACCGCCCAATTTCGAAATCGAGTAATAATATCAATAAAATATAAAATTATTTGTTTTACTGAGGGTAAGGGTAAATGTAAGTCGGGTTGCCCGGCTAAAACTTTCTAACTGGTTTTAATTACAAATCGATTATTTTCAATAACTCAAGACTTAAACAATATATTATATTGGGTGATGGTATTTATCGGTCAGTTTAACTGACTGAAATTTCTGTACTGGTTTTTTTATGTTTATAAGTTTTTAAATTTTCAATTTTTTTTTTAATATTTAAGATTTTTATAGATTTTAAAATTTTACAATTGTTTTAGTTGTTAAAAATTTTATAGATATTGTAATTTATTTAATTTTTAAAATTTTTATATCTATATATATAAAAATGAAATGGTCCACGTATGTCATACCATCACATGAGAACGGCTGGAGCGATTTGGCTGATTTTTTTTTATTCGATTCGAAATTTTCCGTAGATTGTTTGTGTTGAAAAAAAATCAAATCCAGGTGGCGCTAGGGTGGATTTATATCGAAAATTTGAATGCATGTACCAATTCAACTGAAATTTAGAATGGATATTCGTTTGATCATGAGAAAACATTTTATGTACAAATGGACCCGGTAGGTGGCGCTGGGGTCGGTTTACAATCAAAATTTTAACGAAAGGTGAGCAATTTAACTGAAATTCAGAATCTATGTTTGTTTGATCATCAGAAAAAATTGTATGTACAAATGGACCCGGTAGATGGCGCTAGGGTGGATTTATATCGAAAATTTGAATGCATGTACTAATTTAACTGAAATTTAGTATTTATGTTTGTGGAACCTTGAGAAAAAATTGTTTGTATAAATTGACCCGGTAGGTGTCGCTAGGGTGGAATTATAATGGACATTTTTACGAATTAAACAATTTGACTGAAATTTTGAATGTATATTTGTTTTATTATGAGAATTTTTTTGTATATATGGACCCGCAGTTTATATGGCTTGGGTTGAATTATTTCGAAAATGCATATCCATTGTCCGATTTTACTTAAACTTAAAATATATGATTTTTTTGACATGAGAAAATTTTGAACATCGATTGTCTGATTTTACTTAAACTTAAAATATATGATTTTTTGGCATGAGAAAATTTTGAATGCATGTTTGGAACCAGTTGCCGGTGTTTAGCTTATGATACACTTAATTTTTGGAATGTCATTTATTCACTTTTAACTTTTTAACATCATAGTTATTCAGAAGTCTATATATATAAAAAAGATGTACATTTTGATGTCACCACTAATTGTGAAAACGGTTGACCCCATTTGTCCCAAAATTTCAGTGAAAGTTAAGGATTGGCTGTATATGGTCACCCAGACCGCAAAAAGGCTTAAAGAAGTATGACTAACTTTTATAATGGCGCACTTCCTACAGAATTAGGGAGCTTCACAAAGTGGTTTTTCCCATTTCGAAATTTAAGGGGACAATAACGAAAATAGGAATAGCTGTTGATATCTCCCAGACCATACGGTTAATGGGGTTGCTGAGCTTAATGAATGCATTTTTGGAAATTCGTACTCCTTAGGATAAAAAGGTACAATCACCCAGTACACCAACGCTGAAGGTTATAGGTCAGTTAATCGGCTTAAAAATGTGGTTTTAGAATATATGCCTATCAATAAGTAAGTTTTCATCCCATCATGGACGACACTGTTGATCCGTTTTAGCAATCCTTATAATAATATATAATAATCTTTAAGATACATGAATAACAGAATTTGCCCGGGAAAACCTCGCCCTTTAAATTGAAATATTTTAGAGGTCAAAGATAAACCAATCGTTTTTAGATTTCAACTACACTCAACATATTTTACAAAAATTTTTAATCAGGACGAAGTCTGCCGGGCCAGCTAGTTATTTATAATTTGTATAATGTTTATAAATTTAGTAATTGTTAATATTTACAGTTTTTTTTTAAGGTTATTATTTATAAAGATTTTTGAATTTTTATAATATTTATTATTTTTTTTTTGAATGTTATAATTAGTTTTAATTGGTATATTTTTTTTTTAATTTCTTTCATTTATGTATTTTTATTTATTTGTATACATTTTAATATTTGTATATCTTTTTTAATTTTAATAGTTATTTTGAATTACATTCTTTTTTTTTTGATTTTTTGATTCACATTCTTAGGGTCTTCTTATGGTCGTCATTGCCTTACTCTTACTATTATATTTCTTGATTCATTTCACCTCTATAGTGTGATACGATACGTATGGTCGCTTTGTGTGAATAGTTTACAACTTAACAAACATCCGCCTTTTAGTTATAGCAAAAAAATCACTGATTGAAAAAATACTATAATTATTTCAGAGTAATTTTTTTCTATCTCTTCTTGGACGTCCAGTCGAGGTGCTGCTCTGATTACTTGGACTGTGGACATTTGAAACTTGTTTGAGTTTTCTGCAACACACAGAAGTTTGAACCAATAACAAAGAAGGAACTTCAAAATAAAGACAATGTTTCTTGATTAATCAACCTGATAACAACCTGGGGAGCTGTGAATACAAGACAGTTGTGACCGAATGAAGAAATTGCTTTCAAATGGAAATTAAATTGAGAAATTACCGTTGTGATTGTTGGTTGACACAGTCTTTGAGATACGAGTACATATATTTAAGATAATTTTGAATTTACATAACACTAAGTTGGTGACATAAAGAGAGGAGTTGCATAAGATATGGTGACATAAATTGGCGAGGGCAAACGGCTTTGACAAATGCCTAACTGTGGCATAACATTGTCGTATATTTAGTGAATATAAGATAAAATTATCTTATTTTTTGCTCTAACCGATATTCTGTGTTCTCCAGTCTTTCCATAGATGTTTTTGTAAACAAATTCTGATGTTTCCTTTAGTCTTCGTTACAAAATTCTTTTTTGTTTTAAACCATATTTGTCAGAGGCTGACCCACTCACTAATGCAACTTAGTTAGTTAACAGTTAATTAAAATCTACCGATTTGTTTTCATTTGGAATTCACTTTGTGATTTATTTGACTTCTTTAAAAAGTCATTGCAACTGTGCTGCAATGCAATGCAACTCATTACTCTTGGCAAATGCCGAAACTTCCTTCCATTAATCATTTTGGCTGTGATTTTGTAATTCATATTTTTGCCCAAGCGCCGGCGAATGCGTTCACTCATTCATTTAACCGACGACCATTCATCTGCCACAAGACCTGGTCCGGACCTAAAAGCAGCTAAATATTGATGTGGGAGAGGGAAAAAATGTAACAAACTTAAGTTTGTTATTTGTTGTTTGGCAGACAAAGGCAGCAGGCAAATGGCGCAACTATCACCAACAAATGCAGGAACGACAATAGCAATAACAATGACGTCATAAGTCTTTAACTCCTAAAACTATCAAGTAAGCCAACATTTGACTGTCCAATTTTAGGCAATGTAGTAAAATGTACGTACGTATGTATTAAGTAAGTAAAATGTACGAGGAGAGTTGGCTGGTAGGGTGATGATTTTTGTCAGGATCAGAAAATTTTTATATATATTATAATTTTTATAATTTTTTTTAAATTACAATTTTGATAATGTTTATCATTTTTATAATATTTATAATTTTTATAATTATTATAATTTTTATGATTTTTATAATTTCTATAATTTTTATAATTTTATAATTTTTATAATTTTTATAATTTTTAAAATTTTTACCATTTTTATAACTTTAATAATTTTTATAATTTTTGTAATTTTTGTAGTTTTTATAATTTTTATAATTTTTTTAATTTTACGTTAAAGTGTATCAAATGATACATCAAATTCGGCTTACGATCAGAAAACGCGTCATCCTAGTGAGTGACACACTTAATTTGACCAAAAATATTTAAACAATAAAATAAAAATAAAAACACTTTTCTGATCGTAAGCCGAATTTGATGTATCATTTGATACACTTTAACGTAAATTTAATATATAAAAACACGATCGACTAAAAATTAACAATTTTTTTAATTTTTAAAATTTTAATAATTTTTATAACTTTTACAATTTTTATAATTGTTATAGTTTTTATAATTTTTATAATTTTCATAATTTTAATAATTTTCATAATTATTATATTTTTTTTAAATTTTATAGTTTTTAAAATTTTTATAATGTTTATAATTTTTGTAATTATTAAAATTATAAAAATTGTTTTCAATTTTATAGTTTTTATAATTTATGTAATTTTTATATTTTTTAAAATTTTTAACATTTTTATAATTTTAATAATTTTTATAATTGTTATAATTGTTATAGTTTTTATAATTTTTATAATTTATATAATTTTTATAATTTTTATAATTATTATAATTTTTTTAAATTTTATAGTTTTTACAATTTTAAAAATGTTTTATAATTTTTATAATTTTTGTAATTTTTGTTATTTTTATAATTTTTATACTGTTTATAATTTTTATAAATTTTATAATTTTTATAAATTTTATAATTATTATAATTTTTATAATTTTTATAATTTTTATAATTTTTATAATTTTTATAATTTTTATAATTTTTATAATTTTTATAATTTTTATAATTTTTATAATTTTTATAATTTTTATAATTTTTATAATTTTTATAATTTTTATAATTTTTATAATTTTTATAATTTTTATAATTTTTATAATTTTTATAATTTTTATAATTTTTATAATTTTTATAATTTTTATAATTTTTATAATTTTTATAATTTTTATAATTTTTATAATTTTTATAATTTTTATAATTTTTATAATTTTTATAATTTTTATAATTTTTATAATTTTTATAATTTTTATAATTTTTATAATTTTTATAATTTTTATAATTTTTATAATTTTTATAATTTTTATAATTTTTATAATTTTTACAATTTTTATAATTTTTATAATTTTTTAATTTTTATAATTTTTATAATTTTTATAATTTTTATAATTTTTATAATTTTTATGGTTTTTATAATATTTATAATTTTTACAATTTTTATAATTTTTATAATTTTTATAATTTTTATAATTTTTATAATTTTTATAATTTTATAATTTTTATAATTTTTATAATTTTATAATTTTTATAATTTTTATAATTTTTATAATTTTTATACTTTGTATAATTTGTATTATTTTTATAAATATTAAAATTATTAAATTTTTTTCAATTTTATAGTTTTTATAATTAAGTAATTTTTATATTTTTTACAATTTTTATAATATTTATAATTTTTATAATTTTTGTACTTTTTTAAGTTGTCACATTTTTTATATTTCTAGCATTTGTATAACTGTCATAATTTATAAAATTATTAAAAATTTCTATTAACTTCTGCTCCTACCACCATCGTCACCATCTATTCATATGCCTGAATTCACTTGAAAAATTAGACGGAAAACCAATCCGGCTACTGAATAAAAACGGAAATCAAAGATTGCATCGCCAATCAACAATCTCCAGCCAACAATCGCAATACACCAAATGTCCAACAGAGAGACACTTAAACGTACGCCGAGACCAGACGCCTCATATGGAAGTAAAGCAGCACAGTGCCTATATTAAGCACACTAACAGACGGACGCACCGCTTTTCCAACAGACATAGGAAATCTCCTCTACTGTCCTCCCTTTCCCTATACACGTTCGCAGTACGTTTTAGTACTCTGTGATGCCATTGTAGTTTGAACTGCACGGTTACTGTTGCAACCCATTGCAGACTTTTGATGTTGCTGCAACATTTCTTGTAGCTGTTCTCTAAGAACTTATTAGTATTAGTATTATTCTATAAGTAGCTGCTTCCAAGTAACGATAACTTTGGAATTACTATAGAATATGAATGGGATAGTGGTTTTTGTTTTTGTTTTCCTTGGTCCGTTTGCTGTGCCACTCCAAAGTATCACGAAAACTTACTGTTCGACAAAGTTTCAATTGTTTGTGACGGTGCAGCAGTTGTTGTCTTTTTGTTTGCCATTAAAGTCTTAAGCTTTCAAATTGTTGTTGTTGTTAGCTTTGCTACTGTTTAACTATCAGCACTACATATTATGCCAAAAACGTCTCCCTTCTTAAGTGGTTTGGGGGGTATAATTCTGTATCAGAGTCGGCTAGTGAGTTATGTCCATTGATGGGCACAGTGGTTATACATTTTAGAAATATAACAAAAAATATTAATTATAAAAAACTTTAAATTAAAAAAATATAAAAAAAATTTTAAAAAAGATTGTTATCCAAATTAACAAATTATAAAAGTGATAAAAAAAATTAAAATGAAGATTAGGATATTATAAAAATTTACAAAAAATAAAGTAAATTACACAAATGAAAACAAATTATGATAGTTATAATAAACAATAAAAATTGTGAAAATTATAAAGAAAAAAAAATTTACAAAAATAAAAACAAAAAAAAACTAAATAAAAACTTTAAAATAAAAAAATTGAATTTTTGAAAAATAAAAAAATTAAAATGAAATAAAAACCACAAAAATTAAAAATTTTAAAAAATTATAAAAAATATATATTTGTTTAAAAAAAAATAAAAATTATAAACCTTTGCAAAAATTATGAAAATTACAAAAAATTTAATAATTTATAAAAATTGCATTAACGACAAAAATAAAGAAAATAATGAAAATTTTAAAATTAAAAAAATTTGCTATTGTTTGTTATTGTCGATCTGTTAGAAATATGAATATGTTTTTCATTGTTCGGTATGAGATCTGTTTTCTATTATCGCTAATAGAATTTGTTTTACAAGAGTTGTGTGAAATGTATTATGGTGACAGCTGGCAGGGCAGATAGCTATTTCGATGGTTGCCAAACCATCATCTTCAGTGTCGTTTGCTGTGACTTCTCCACTCATTATCACAACCTTAAGTGTTAAAAGATTCAAGCAATCAATGTGAAGCTTAAAAACACCGGTGCGAAAATGGTATCAACGAAGACCACACGTCAACATAATACATACAAGCTCTTGTCTATGATTTGTCCATCCATTGCCAGCTGTTTCACACAACTCTTGTTAAACAAATTCTATTAGCGATAATAGAAAACAGATCTCAAACCGAACAATGAAAAACATATTCATTAAAAAAATTATGAAAATTACAAAAATTATTAAAGGCTACAAATTATGATAGTTTTTATACTAAAGCAAATTATAGAAATTATCAAATTTATTAAAATTTTTAAAATTATAAATTGTTTAAAATAACAAAACTTATTGAATTAAAAAAAAATTCCCAAATGATAAATATTACAAATGTTGTATCAATTATCAAAATAATAAATTCATAAAAATTTTGCAAATTACAAGAATATTAAACTGTAAAAATTATAAAAATCACAAAAATATTTAATGACAAAAGTTATAAAAATACTTAAAATTTTAATAATTATGAAAATGTACTAATTTCTCTTAGTTCGGTTTAAAATCATTTACTATTGGCAATTAATGCCAATAGAGTTTGTTTTTGCAAGATTTGTGTGATATGTATTATGTTGACAGGAAAGGGCGGATACCTATTTCGATGGTTGCTAAACTAATAATAACTCTAAGCTAAAAACGAAGAGCCAAATTTACAAATTAAAAACTATTAAAATTATTAAAAATTATAAAAATTATAAAAAATATAAAAATTATAAAAACTATACAAATTTATAAAAACTATAAAATCTATAAAAATTATAATAATTATAAAAATGACAAAAATTATAAAAATTTTTGAAAACTATTAAATTATAAAAATTATAAAAATTTTAAAATTTTTAAATATTATAAAAATTATATAAAATACAAAAATTATAAAAGTTATAAAAATTATAAAAATAAAAAAAATTATAAAAATTATAAAAATTACAATAATTATAAAAGTTATAGAAATTATAAAAATAACAAAAAATTTAAAAAATTATAAAAATTCTTGATTTTGTTCTTTGTTGATCTGTAGTAAATTATGACATTGTCATAGTTCAGTTTGAGATCAGTTCTATTGACAATTATTTATTATTGCACCTTTGGGAAAAGTTCTCATTAGCTTTGCTTTCTTCCCTTAAGGTTTGTGATGATAGAGGAGAAGGCACAGCAAAGGGCGCTGAACCTGCTATCAACATAATACATTTCACAAACTCTTGAATAAAAATCTTTTGGCAATAATAAATAATTGCCAATGGTACTGATCTTATACCGAACTATGACAATATCATAATTATAAAAATTATAAAAATAATAAAAATTATAAAAATTATGAACATTAAAAAATTATGTAAATTATAAAATTTATATAATTACTAAAATTTGGAGAAAATATAAAAATAGCAAAACTTACAAGAATTATAAAAATTCTGGCAATTTTAAAAATTACAAAAAAATTTATAAAAATTACAAGAATAAAAAATAATTATGAAAATAATAAAAATTACGAAATAGAAAAAAATTATAAATTTTTTTTACAAAATTAGAAAAATTTTAATATTATAAAAATTATAAAAAATATACAATGAATAAAATTTTAAAAATTTAAGGTATAAAAATTATAAAATCTACAAAATTTTAAATATCATAAAATATATAAAAATTACATAATAAAATTATAAAAGTTATAAAAAATTATAAAAGTCATGAAAATTATAAACATTAAATTTACGTTAAGTATATCAAATGATACATCAAATTCGGCTTACGATCAGAAAAGTGTTTTTATATTTTGATATTTTTGGTCAAATTCAGTGTGTTACGCACTAGGATGACGCGTTTCGAACTCCATGACGAGTTCATCTTCAGACCCCTTTGTGACGAACTGATGCACAATGGTACATCATTAGCTGTATATATATCTACAATTATGTCAAACATGTAAAATAGTGGTTAGAACACGCGACTAATATGCGGGAGATCGCAGGTTCAAACCTGGCTCCAGTCATCTTAAACAAAAAATTGTTCTTTCATTGTTGGCTCCCCTCGAATGTTGTTGACAGCAACTTCGCAGTATTAAGTGTCGAGTCAATCGGCGTGTCTAGTAAGAGCTTTTCAAAGAGTGACGTTCGCGTTCGTCGATAAACAAGTAGGTGCCGTTAGTTGTGAATCTAAAAATAGAAAGCGTGTTAATTCACAACAACGCGAGAAGTTATCCCATACCTCATTCATGGGGTGCAAAGGGAAATTAAGTTATGTTATGTACATGCGAAGTAGATATCACCCAAAAATGTCCAGCACCGATTATAGTTTGAATTTGACCGTTAATATTTAAACATGAGAAATGGAGGAAATTCTTTCCCCACGATTCCCTTTTTACCTCAAAGCTCAAGGTTTTTTGTTGGTAAACTAAGATTGCTTCAAATTTTTTTATGTCAAAGTAAGGCAAAATTTAATATATAAAAAATTTAAATTTAATATATAAAAAACACGATCGACCAAAACTAACAAACAAACAGTTAAAAATTATAAACATTATAAAAATCATAAAAACTGCAAAAATTTAAATATTATAAAAATTAAAAATAAAAATTATATGAATGTAAAAGAATACAATAATTACAAACAATTAAAAATTTCGATAAATGAAAAAAATTACAATTATTTTTAAAATTATAAAGTTATAAAAATTATATGAATTGTAAAAACTTTGAAAAGTTTAATATTTTAAACATTTTTAAATTATAAAAATTATACTAATTTAGTAAATTTTAAAAATGTCGAAAAATAAATATTTCATACCTGTTATAGTTTATATTATTTGTTAAAATATTATGATTATGAAAGTATTTAAAAAGAAAGTATTTAAAAAAGTGCAACAATTATAATTTTTTTTTACTCCCTGTAATTTAATTTAAATTAATTTATTTATAATTTTTGTATTAATTTTTAATTTTTTTTTTAGTTTTTATAATTACATATCTTTTGTTATTATTATATTTATGTATTTAATAATTTTAATACATTTTTGTGATTATTGTATTTATTAAAAATTTTTTAATATAGAATTTTTATAATATTTTATTAATTATTTATTATAGAATTTATATAATTATTACAATTATTTTTTTTTTAATTTTTTTTAATGATTCTTATAAGTTTTATAATATTTAAAATTACTGTAACTTTTATACGATTTTATAAAATTCTACAATTATTGTAATTTAGTGATTTATATAGTATTTATAGTATTTACGATATTCATAACTTACAATTTTTCTAATTTTTTTAATTTATAAAACTGTTAAATTTGCAAAATTTTGAAACCTTTGTTATTTTATATATTCTATAATATTTCCTATCCTATATTTTATTAAATTTTTTTATAGAATTTATATAATATTTTACATAAATATTTTATTTAGAATTTATATAATAATTACAATTATTTTTTTAAATTTTTTTTATGATTCTTATAAATTTTATAATATATAAAATTATTGTAATTTTTATATGATTTTATTAAATTCTACAATTACTGTAATTTTAAAGATTTTTATAGTATTTATAGTATTTACGATATTCATAATTTTGCAATTTTTCTAATTTTTTTATTTATAAAACTATTAAATTTGCAAAATTTTGAAACCTTTGTTATTTTATATATTCTATAATATTTCCAATTTTTTTATTTTTTTTTAAATTTTGTAATTGTTTGTTATTTTTGTATTTCTTGAAATTCATATAATTTTTAAAAAATTAATAATTTTTGTTAGAGTTTTAAATTGTTTTTTATTAATTTTCAAATTTTTATATATGTTTTTTTTAATTTTTATATTTATATATTAATCTTTGTTGAGAAAATTTTATAGTTTTTATAGTTTGCCTAATTTATCTAAGTTACATAATTCAAAAACCACGAAAACCACTGTTTTCTGTCATTGTTGTTACAGCTTCAAGCGTCTGGCTTCTAGCCTTATTACCCTTTCAGATACTGCTGCTGCTGCTGCCACTGCTATTGCCTTTTGATTCATGGTATACCATGGCATGACTTAACTATTTTGTTGCTTTTGTTGTTGTTTTTTTCGTCTTAACAAAAGATTGGGCGACCCAACAACAAAAAAGTGCAACAAAAACGTATATCGATTCTTTGCAGCAACGTGACCATGGCACACATGCTGCAACAACCACTCGATGGTCTGCTATTTCGTCTGCTTTCAGGCCACAATGGACCCCAAGATGGCAGTGGCAACAATCAGAGGTGATGAAGTGGGGCAGCTAATGTTGATATCGATTCCGGTGATATGTTTTGTTAGCATGCTGCATGTTATTGTTGTTGTTATGTTGGCTGGTTATGCAGTGACCGATGCCTCTGTTGCCTCTGATGCTGATGCTGGCTATTGTGTAATTACTCTCTGGTAGACGTCAACAATGAAAACTTTAGTGAAACAATATAGCAAAAAAGAAAAAAAAACGAAACGGCGGCCAACGTAGAAAACTTTTAAAAGCTTAAGTGTCTAAGTAGTCTAAACTGAGATTTGGGAAATGAAAAATGATGTGGACGCTTATAAAATAATTTAAAATGAATTTATGTGGGCAACATTAAGTGCAATGCTGCAGCGAACAATAAACCAAAGAGTGAGAGACAAATAAAACACAACAACAACAATAACAAAATTACACATAATTATGGCCAATAAAAATTCAGTGACTTTGTGTGATTTTGACCAGGCCTTAAGCCAATTCCATTAGATTTTATTTTTGTTGTTTGCCCAATGTCTCATAGGAATTTTTGTCTTTTTTTGACAGTAGTCGGAGGTGTTACTGGTGGCTGGCGGTGCTACTAGTCAACTTGTGCTGGATCATACGTTCGTCCGTCTTAGCGTCTAACTATCTGCATTGAAGGTTATTTTTATTTTCAATTTTGTTGTAATTGCATCAATGATTAAGTACTTATAGCTCGTTGTATTTATTTTTTTTTGTATTTTACTGGTCAAGGAGTTTCTTTCGCAATGTAGTTAAGGTGTTTCTTGTGTGTCATGTTTCGTTGAGTTAGTCGTAGCAATTAATTACACCGCAGTAAGGGGGATTGTATGACAATAAGTATTAAAATGTACAAAGTCTCTATTTCCACACATATCTTAAAGGAATTATTAGAATTAATAAAAGATTTTAGTTTCTATTTTGTCATAAGATGTTGAACAGACAACCCTCCTATCATATATGATTTTGCGTAATCATATTTTAGGTTTGAAATTATATTATTTTCTAGTATAATTAAAAAGGGAGTGCTTGAGCTGCAAATCAAATTATATTATTAAATTCGAAACATCATCTATGTGGGACAATTTAGAATGGCCAACATGGTAGTGGTTGGGGTAACTAGTGTTATTTAAAGGCTATAATTGTTTATATAATTTTTCAACGAAATACGAGGCCAATTTTTTCTCAGCTATGAATATAACTGCTGCATTCAGATTTGGCCTGGTAATTAGTAGGTTGTACTAATATGTGACTATCGGTTGTTGCATTCGAAAGGAAATTGTAATCATTGAGTACAGAAATAGAATGCGTATTATTTTGAAATATGCGATAACCTCTCCTACATATCATTCATGTGATAAATCCTCTTGTAAAATCGTATGAAGAAAAGAGAATGATCCTAAGAGAGAGAACTATCCCGCTCACTAAAAAAAAACAATTTAAAAAAAAAACAAATAAAAAAACAAATTATAAAAAATTATACATATCATGAAAATAACACAAGTTATAAAAATTACGAAAAAATTAAAAAATATTAAAATTACCAAAAATAAAAAAAGTTTACAAAATTATCAAAATTATAAAAAAAAACGAAAATTACCCCAGAAATTGGGAGTGATATTCGGATTTTAAATGTCATTTTACACAAGAATCAACAGGACTAGTGGCGGGGTTGATGTTCATGCATAGCTGTGTAATCGAATAATGATCAAAAATGGGGGCGTAAAGAGAAAACGGTGGACGTTAGTGTCAAATAGGGGTGATATTTGGATTCAGGAAAAATAAAAAATATATAAATTGTAAAAACTACATATATTTCAAAAATTATAAACTAAATAATAAAAATTGTAAAAATTATAAGAGTTATATATAATATTTTAAAAATTATATAAATTAAAAGAATTATAAAAAATATAAAAATTATAAAATCTATAAATATTATATAAATCATAAAAATTATAAAAATTATAAATATTATATAAATCATTAAAATTATAAAAAGTATAAAAATTATAAAATTTTACGTTAAAGTGTATCAAATGATACATCAAATTCGGCTTACGATCAGAAAAGTGAAAAGTGAAAAAAAAAACACTTTTCTGATCGTAAGCCGAAATTGATGTATCATTTGATACACTTTAACGTAAATTTAATATATAAAAACACGATCGACTAAAAATTAACAATCAATTATAAAAATTATAAAAATTATAAAAATTATAAAAGTTATAAAAATTATAAAAATTATAAAAATTATAAAAATTATAAAAATTATAAAAATTATAAAAATTATAAAAATTATAAAAATTATAAAAATTATAAAAATTATAAAAATTATAAAAATTATAAAAATTATAAAAATTATAAAAATTATAAAAATTATAAAAATTATAAAAATTATAAAAATTATAAAAATTATAAAAATTATAAAAGTTATAAAAATTATAAAAATTATAAAAACTATAAAAATTATAAAAACTACAAAAATTATAAATATTATGAACGAAATAATAAAAATTGTAAAAATTAAATTGAACGTTGATTTAGAATTTATTTCAAGCTCAAGACCATTTTATGAAAGAAGTTATTTATTTAGCAGAATGATATTCTCATAATGCCCTGGTAGTCTGTACATTGTACCAAAGTCTGTTGATGAGGATTCGTGGTTGAATACGAAACAGTTGTACGGACTACCAGAGCGTTATGAGAATATCATTCTGCTAAATAAATAAATTCTTTCATAAAATGGTCTTAAGCTTGAAATAAATTCTAAATCAACTTAAAATTATAGGAATTATGAAAATTATACAACAACTATAAAAATTTGAAAAATTATAAAAATTATATAAAAATTATAAAACTTATCAATGATTATAAATTGTGAAAATTATTATATAAGTGAATGGATTATGCGATAATAGAAAATAGATCTCAAGCCGAACAATGAAAAACATATTCATATTTCTGCATAGATCGACAATAACAAACAAGAGCATAAATACACGGGAGTTACACTGGGTTGGCATTTGTTGCCAAAAACAATTCTATGCAATTTTGTCCAATGGACAAAGCATAGACAAGAGCTTGTGTGGATTATGTTGATGTGTGGTCTTCGTTGATACCATTTTCGCACCGGTGTGTGTGAGCTTCACATTGATTGCTTGAAGCTTTTAACACTTAAGGTTGTGATACTGAGTGGAAAAGCAAATGGGTACTGATGATGTTGGTTTGACAACCATCGAAATGGCTATCTGCCCTGCCAGCTGTCAACATATTCCATTTTACACAACTCTTGTAAAAAAATTCTATTAGCGACAATAGAAAATAGATCTCAAACCTTACAATGAAAAACATATTCATATTTCTGCACAGATCGACAATAACAAACAAGGGCAATTATAAAAATTGTTAAAATTATAAAACTTATAAAAATTTTAAAAATTATAAAAATTGTTAAAAGTTTAAAAATTATAAAAATTACAAAAATTATAAAAACTATAAAAATTATTAAAATTATATAAATTACAAAAATTATAGAAATTATAGTTTTTAAAATGAGAATACTATATTAAAAAATTATGACTATTATAAAATTTGTAAAAGTATAAAAATATATAATTTAAAAAAATAATGTGGAAAAAATTTAAATTATTAAATTTTAAAACAGAAACTGTAAAAATTTTAACAATTATAAAATTTATAGCTAAAGTGAATTATAAGAATTTTTTAAATTATTATTATCTATTCTAATACAATAATAAAAACGTATAAAAACTATATAAATCATAAATATTTGGGACATAAACATAAAAAAAGTTGAAAACGTTTAAAAAAAAAATTATTTAATTTATATAAGTCTAGCTGGCCCGGCAGACTTCGTCCTGCCTTCAAATTTATGTAAAAGATATTGATTGCTGTTGAAATCTAATAGCGGTTGGTTTATTACTTTGACCTCTGAAATATTTCAATATAAAATGCGAGGTTTTTCCGGACAAATTTTTTACTTTATATATCTAAAAGATTTTTTTTTTTTAAACTGTTTGTTTGTTAGTTTTGGTCGATCGTGTTTTTTATATATTAAATTTACGTTAAGTGTATCAAATGATACATCAAATTCGGCTTACGATCAGAAATTGTTTATTAAAAGATTGTTATATACTATTGTAGAAATTGCTAAAATCAGGATCAGTAGGAATCGTCCATGATTTGATGAACACTTACTTATTGATAGGCATACATTCTAAAACAATATTTTTAAGCCGATTGACTGACATATAACATTTTCCGTTGGATTAATGATAACACTTTACTCCTTTTTATCTCAAGGAGTACGAATTTCCAAAAATACCTTCATTTGGCTCAAGAACCCTATTAACCGTTTGGCCTGGGTGATAGCAACAATTTTTCCCATTTTCGGGTTTGTCCTCTTAAAGTTCGAAATGCGGAAAATCTCTTTGTGAAGCTCTCTAATTCTATTGGAAATGCCCCGTTTGCAGTCTGTGTGACCATCTACAGCCCATATCCAACATTCAATGCAATTTTGGTCAAAATTTGGTTTTACCGTTTTCGCAATGTGGTGTCATCAAAATGGACATCTAATTTTATATATAAAGAGTTTTCAATAATTTTGATGTTAAAAAAATGGTTATATGTATTGTAATCAATGGTGACTAAATGACAACTGGATTCAAACATATATCCAAAATTTTCTCATGTCAAAAAACGCATTAATTTTAAGTTTGAGTAAAATCGGACAATCGATATAAATTTTCGAAATAATTCACCTACAGCCAACTCATTTATACAAAAAACATTTCTCATTATATTATTTCCTTTAATTTTAGTCAAATTGTTGTTTCGTTAACATTTTCATTATAATTCCACCCTAGCGGCAGCTACCCGGTTCATTTATACAAAAAGCTTTTTTCTTATGATCGCATAAATATACATACTAAGTTTCAGTTAAAATGGTCCATTCGTTCAAATTTCGATTAAAAATGCACCCAAACGCCACCTACCGGGTCCGTTTGTACATAAAATGTTTTCTCATGATCACACGAATATCTATTCTGAATTTCAGTAAAATTGGTCCATCCATTAGAATTTCCGAAATAAATACACACCAGCGCCATTTATCAAAAACAAAAATACATTCTGAATTTCATTAAAATTGGTCCATTCGTTAAAATGTTGATTATAAATACACCCCAGCGCCATCTACCGGGTCCATTTGTTCATACACATTTTTCTGATGATCAAACAAACATAGTTTCTGAATTTCTGTTAAATTGGTCCATTCGTTTAAATTTTGGTTATTAAGCCACCCCAGCGCCACCTACCGGGTCCATTTGTACATAAAATGTTTTCTCATAATCAAACAAATATCCACTATAAATTTCAGTTAAATTGCTACATGCGTTCAAATTTTCGATTTAAATCCACCCTAGCGCCACCTGGAGTGGATTTTTTTCTTTACGAACAATCTGCGGAAAATTTCTAGTGAAATGAAAAAAAAAAATTAGAAAAATTGGCTGGAGCAAATTTCGCAGTGATGGGTTTACATACGAGGACCATTTCATTTTTATATATATAGATGTAAAAATTATAAAACTGATAAAACTTATAAAAGTTGATAAATTATAAAATTAATGAAAAAAAATAATTTTATATTATAAACATTCGGTAAAATTGTGAAATGCCTGTTATTTATTATTGCCAATCAGGTTTAGTATTCAAAATTTATAGAATACTAGCTGGCCCGGCAGACTTCGTCCTGCCTCCAAATTTTTGTAAAATATGTTGAGTGTAGTTGAAATCTAACACCGATTGGTTTATTTTTTGACCTCTAAAATATTTCAATTTAAAGGGCGAGGTTTTCCCGGACAAATTCTGTTATTCATATATCTTACAGATTTTTATATATTATTATAAGAATTGCTAAAACGGATCAGCAGTGTCGTCCATGATGTGATGAAAACTTACTTCTTGATAGGCATATATTCTAAAACCACATTTTTAAGCCGAATGACTGACATATAACATTCTGCTCTGGTGTACTGGATGACTGTACCTTTCTATCCTAAGGAGTACGAATTTCCAAAAATGCATTTATTAGGCTCAGCAACCCCATTAACCGTATGGTCTGGGTGATATCAACAGTTATTCCTATTATCGTTATTGTCCCCTAAAATTTTGAAATGGGAAAAACCACTTTGTGAAGCTCTCTAATTCAGTAGGAAGTGCGCCATTATAGAAGTTAGTCATTCATCTTTAAGCCTTTTTGCGGTCTGGGTGACCATCTACAGCCAATCCTTAACTTTCACTGAAATTTTGGGACAAATGGGGTCAACCGTTTTCACAATTAGTGGTGATATCAAAATGTACATCTTTTTTATATATATAGACTTCTGAATAACTATGATGTTAAAATAATATAATAACTATGATGTTAAGTGTATCATAAGCTAAACACCGGCAACTGGTTCCAAACATACATTCAAAATTTTCTCATACCAAAAAAGCATATATTTTAAGTTTAAGTAAAATCGTACAATGGATATAAATTTTCGAAATAATTCAACCCCAGCCAAATCAACTGTAGGTCCATATATACAAAAAAAAATCTCATAATAAAACAAATATACATTCTAAATTTCAGTCAAATTGTTTAATTCGTTAAAATTTTCATTATAATTCCACCATAGCGACAGCTACCGGGTCAATTTATACAAAAAAAATTTTTCTTAATGTTCCACAAACATAAATACTAAATTTTAGTTAAATTGGTACATGCATTCAAATTTTCGATACAAATCCACCCTAGCGCCATCTACCGGGTCCATTTGTACATACGATTTTTTCTAATGATCAAACAAACATAGATTCTGAATTTCTGTTAAATTGGCCCATTCTTTAAAATTTTGATTGTAAACCGACCCCAGCGCCACCTACCGGGTCCATTTATACATAAAATGTTTTCTCATGATCAAACAAATATCCATTCTAAATTTCAGTTGAATTGGTACATGCATTCAAATTTTCGATATAAATCCACCCTAGTGCCATCTACCGGGTCCATTTGTACTTACGATTTGTTTTAATGATCAAACAAACATAGATTCTGCATTTCAGTTAAATTGGCCCATTCGTTAAAATTTTGATTGTAAACCGACTCCAGCGCCACCTACCGGGTCCATTTGTACGTATAATGTTTTCTCATGACCAAACGAATATCCATTCTAAATTTCAGTTGAATTGGTACATGCATTTAAATTTTCGATATAAATCCACCCTAGCGCCACCTGGATTTGATTTTTTTCAACACAAACAATCTACGGAAAATTTCGAATCGTAGATAGTTCGTCACAGCAAGCTTAGTTAACAACTCATTCACCTGGTGACTGATAATTGAGATACATAATCGCGTGTTTTAACTCATCATGCCACGGTCACCCTTAGCTTCGAACATAATACCGGCTATATAAATCGAAATAAATTCAGAGTTTATGAAAAGTTCCACTTTATTAATTGACTTCATAATCCATGGCAGTTTAAGAAAAATTCCACGTAATTAACTTACTTCATAATCGATCGCATTATTGGTTTATTTTTCTCAAATTTACTGCAATCCATGACGTAACGTAGATTCCCTTTAACAACATTGATGCAATTAACGTGAGTGATTAATTTACACCTATATCATTTGCTATTACTACACACGGCGTTACAACCGCATCTACACAATACACACATACCATAAGAGTAAAATAGTTTTTTTTTTTTTTGAAAAAAAAAACAAATTAGCAAATCTTTACCTTAAACGGCTAAACTCTAATCCCACACTCATCTCTAAATCTCTCGGTCGCCTCAGCTTTGCTCACATGCAATTGCATAACTTTTCTAAAATGGTAATAAAAAGAAACACCTCAATTTATTTGTTGTTGTGGCAGTGATGGCGGCGATACCACAACATCTAAATATTGTTGCTAATTTTAACAGCAAAAATTATTACAAAATGTCACGCATGCGCTGTTAGTGTATAGCTAGATCGATGGATAGATGGATGGATGAATGGTTGAATGAATGACTGGATAGTTGGCAACAAATTATGAATTTGATGAGCAGCATTGGAGGTGTTTTTGTATTTTGCCGATCATCATCGGCATTCATGTGGCGGCATCATATGCACGTTGCTTCTTGAAGCCATCTCTGCGGGTAAACACCCAATCAGATAAATACTCGAGCTAACATACAAACATAACAGCACTTGGGAGAGTACTATCCTCGGATTTTTACCTTTTTAAGGTGGCCTACAGATGATCAATAGTTTGGCATATTACAACAGCCGCCGCAACCAGAAACAATTCAGCCCATAAGTTAGACAAACTGCTCAAATCACATCACATCAAGCGATTTAATATCATGGAACACGCCTAGGAAATCTATTCGAAATCTTTTGCCACAATGATTTGGCAATATTTTCCTCAACGCCACAGTCTTGACCCATCAACGTTGTAATGTTTGCTTTTGACCATAAATCATCGGTACAAAACAGAAAACCATAAACATTATTAACATGATGATGATTTAGTTGTTGTTGTTGTTGTTGTTGTTGCTGCTGCTGGTTGGAACATTGTTTTGGCGGCCGACCTATTTGTAGTTAAGGCTGCTATTGTTGTTGTTACAAATGTTTGCGCTGTGATCTTATAGCGATGTTTTACTCTGCTGCTCATCTCTTGACGTTCACATTACAATTCAAGAGTACGAGTGCAATTGTAGAGTAATGGTTTTGTCTTACTTGCTCGCTATACATATTACATCGCAGTCATTGTGTTACTGCTCATGTTTTCATGTTGTTTGCTTTGTGTTTATCAGCGTCGTCTCTGTTTTATGTTGTTTGCTTAGTGTTTTGGGCCTTTTGTTGTGCAATTGTTGATCTGGGATTACAATTTAAAGTCAACACTATTACAAATCCCTTTTTCGCGTCTACAAATTTGTTTAAAGTGACAAAATTGCATAAATCGAACAGCGTGAGAGTCTTGATGTCAACGCTATGGATTTCCGCTTAAATATGTAATCAGCAATGTGTGGCAATACTTTGAAGTGCAAAAAAGTGAGAGAGAGCATGTAGACAGAGCAAAAAGGTACTTATATGGAACATGACATGAAATGTTCATGTATCTTAACAACTTTCCCATGTAAATTACATACGATCAATATAATAATACTATTATGTACAAGTTTAGACATTTTTTTTTTTACAGGAAACTAACAAATGACTTTCCCATAGTGGAATTTGTTGGCGCAGTAAATTATAATAAATTGTGCTATTGATGAAATGATGGAATATTTTTTATTGAAATATGAAATAACACACTGACAAAATTGAAACAAATTGAAGGAACTTGGACAGTGACCTAGTACATATTGTAGGTCTGGTCGTGTACAACATGACTTCCCAGTAGGAAGTGTCTGCAAGACATCCTCAAGGATCGGTGCATGACCATAGTAAATCGTCGATGACACATAGAAGACCGTCCATACAAATCGTCGACGAAATTTTCATACAAGTGTCCACTTTGTCATGCACGACCTGATGAGCGACAATGACGGTCAAATTGATGTTGATGCCTATATAAGCGACTGGTCGCCCACACAATCCTGCACGAACTGATGACCGATAATGTCGGTCAAATTGTCATTACCAGTGCTTCATATGTTTAAATCACAAAGTAGTTTGTTTGTCCCGTTACATTGTATTTTTTTGTTTGATGCACGGCAACATTAGTATTTTGTCGGTCAGGTTGTCGTCAACCGAGTGTTTTGACGACAAGTACATACATTTTTTACATGTTGTCTTGAGGACAGCGTTGACGACAAAGTCGTGCACGACGATACTTCCTACTGGGTTAATAAAATAGTGGCTAAAAAATACTTCAATATTAAATAATAGTGAAAAAACACAAAAGTTTGCGATTTCGAGGCAAAAACTGACAGATGTGATAAGTTATCTGTATAAATGTATATATTGTTAGAAAGGTCTAAGATTCTTCTTTCCAAATCCGTTAGCAAGTCAAAAGTCGTTTAAGAATTAATTGATTTTTAAGCTCATAAGTGAGGTAAAATCCGAAAATCCGGGTTTTGAACGGTAAGCCAAGATTTTGAGGGTGTTAGGAAGCTTTGGTACACAGGGTCATGTTGTACCCGACCAGGCCTACAACATGCACTAGGTCACTCCCCATGCCCCAAATGACTATCATAATGTGTAATTGGTTTTACATTACAATATTTGCTTTCCCAATACTGTTGTGACCGGCTGTGGCATGATGGTTAGAACACGCGACTACCATTCGGGAGATCCTGGGTTCGATTCCCGCCACTAGTCGTCTACACTTTTCTTTCATTGCCGGCCCCCTCGATATTGTCGACAGCAACGTCGAGATATAGTGTCGATTCAATCAGCATGTCTAGTAAAAAGCTTATCGAACTGTGACGTTCGCATATGTCGATAAACAAGTAGGTGCCGTTAGTTGTAAATCTAAAAATAGAAAGCGTGTTGATAAACAACAACGTGAGAAGCTATCTCATACCTCATTCATGGTATGTAAATGGAAATTAAGTTAAGTAAGAGATAAAATTTAGTACACAGATAGAATTCGGCACTACAGGTTAACATATGCAAACGAAGTTTTTATTTCCGATCAGCGGGCGAAATAGGCGTGGCAAGACTATATTTGTAGACCAAGAGAAAGAAAATTTTATATGTGCATAGTACTCGTCACTACAATTACAAATTTGCGATCGAGATTTTTAATTTGAATCTGTGGGCGGAGTGGGCGTGCCAAAACTGTATTTTAGTCCTACAGAGATAACATTTGGAACTGAGATAGAATTTGGCAATACTGGTTGAAATTTGCAAACAAATATACTATTTGATACAATACAAATAATTTTTGATATAACAAAAGTACATGTTAATGCAATGAAAATACTATTTTTGGTACAATAAAAGTACTTTTAATGTAATAAATGTAATTTTTTGATGCAATAAAAGCACTTTTTTGATGCAATACAAGTACTTTTTAGTGCTATAAATGTACTTTTGATGCAATAAAGGAACTTTTTTTTGGTACAATAAATGTACTTTTTGTACTCAAGAATTATTTTTTGATACAATTAAAGTACTTTTAAGTTTACTTGAAGTACTTTGGTGGCACAATAACATTACTTTTTGTAAAGAAAATTTTTTTTTTGTAGAGTAAAAATGAGTTTCGGTACAAAAAGTGTACCTTAATTTGGTACCATAAAGTTATTATTCGGTACAAAATATTATCTGGTAAAGCAAAAATGATTTTTGGCATAAAAAGTACTTTTTTGATGCAATATACCAAGTGCTATAAATGTATTTTTAAAGTGAAAAAAGTACTTTTTTTTGGTACAATCAAAGTAATTTTTGGGTAAAATTAGAGTACTTTTGGTACAATAAAAGTACTTTTTGATACAATGAAAGTACTTTTTAGTAAAAAGTACTTTTTTGGTACAACTAAGTACCTTTTGGGTACAATTAAAGTATTTTTGGTACAATGAAGTTTTTATTTGGTACGACCAAAGCACTTTTTTGTACAATATTGCTTTTTGATACTATAAAAGTATCTGGTGAAGCAAAAATGAGTTTTAGCACAATAAAAGTACTTCTAATGCAATAAAAGTACTTTTTTTAATGCAATAAAAGTACTTTTTAGTGCTATAAATGTACTTTTGATGCAATATAGGTACTTTTTTTGGTACAATAAATGTACTTTTGGTACTCAAAAATTATTTTTTGATTCAATTATAGTACTTTTAAGTTTACTTGAATTACTTTGTTGGCACAATAACATTACTTTTTGTAAAGAAAAATTTATTTTCTTGTAAAGTAAAAATGAGTTTTGATACAAAAGTGTACCATAAAGTTATTATTCGGTACAAAATATTATCTGGTAAAGCAAAAATGATTTTTGGCATAAAAAAGTACTTTTTTGATGCAGTATAACTACATGTCAAGTACTATAAATGTATTTTTAAAGTGAAAAAAGTACTTTTTTTGGTACAATTAAAGTACATTTTGTGTAAAATTAGAGTACTTTTGGTACAAGAAAAGTACTTTTTGATACAATGGAAGTACTTTTTAGTAAAAAGTACTTTTTGGTAGAACTAAGTTATTATTTGGTACGATATTCTTTGGTACAAGAAAAGTACTTTTTTGATACAAGAAAAGTACATTTTTGTTACAAGAAAAATACTTTTTGGGTATAAAAAAAGTACTTTTGTTGGTGCTTTGTGATACAATAAAAGTACTTTTTGGTACAAAGAAGTAATTATTCGGTACAATTTAAGAATTTTTTGAAACAATTATATTACTTTTTGGTTCAATAAAATTATATTTTGATATAAAAAAGGACTTTTTGTAACAAAGTACTGCTTGGTTCAATAAAAAGTATTTTTAGTACAATAAAAAGTATTTTTAGTACAATAAAAAGTATTTTTAGTACAATAAAAAGTATTTTTAGTACAATAAAAAGTATTTGTAGTACAATAAAAAGTATTTTTAGTACAATAAAAAATATTTTTAGTACAATAAAAAGTATTTTTAATACAATAAAAAGTATTTTTGGAACAAAACAAGTACTTTGTGAGACAATAAAAATGATTTTTGGTACTGTGAAATACCTTTTGCATACAATGAAAGTACATTGTGGTACTATAATTGTACTTTTTCTTTTCACACAACGAGACCTAACGTTTTTGTCGAATCCGAACGTCACATGTTTGGGAAACTTTTATTAAATATATACTGCGAAGTTGCTGTCTACAACATAGAGGGGGCCTTCGATGAAGGAAATGTAAATGACTTCCAATCATCACGCGCGAGACCTGAGTTCGACTGCTGGTTCTATCATCTACATTTCCTTTTAGATTGTTAAAGCTGTGACGATAATTGGTCTAGAGGCATAGCATCTTGTAGGGAACAAACGCACAATTTCACAAATATACAATACTGCTGAAACTTATTCCAAATCTCTATTTTTCTTTAATAAAAGAATTCTTAACAAATATGCACTTTACCAGGCCTATATTGGTAAAGATGTCACCCTATTTACATTAAGGAGAATATAAGGGACCTTGTCTTATTAAAGGACCGGCCGTGGCATAGTGGTTAGAACACGCGACTACCATGCGGGAGATCGCAGGTTCAAACCTGGTTCCAGTAATCTTAAAAAAAAAAAAAAATTCTTTCATTGTCGGCTCCCCTCGAATGTTGTTGACAGCAACTTCGCAGTATTAAGCGTCAAGTCAATCGGCGTGTCTAGTAAGAGCTTCTCAAACAGTGACGTTCGCATTTGTCGATAAACAAGTAGGTGCCGTTATTCATAACAACGCGAGAAGCTATCCCATACCTCATTCAAGGGGGGTAAAGGGAAATTAAGTTTTTTGTTTTTAAGTCTTATTAAAATAATTCCAATCTTGTTGTTTGTAGCTCTTTACAAAAATTTAGGACCCAGTGAAAGTAATTTGTGTATCTGCTTAATGTTGCTTGGTGACAGTTGAAGTTCCTCTTTATAACTAGGTGGAAAATGGTGTATAAAGTGACTTAAGTTATTTTGTCTGATGACAATAAATATCATATACAAATTGCTTTATTACTCTACTCACTTACATTCCCACACTATTTGCAGATGTTCACTCTTTTTGCACTTACTCCACATACTTTTGCTACGTTATTTTATGTTTCGATTTCTGTTTCCATGTTATTTTTTTTTTTGCTCATAAATATGATCACTCACAAATTGTAATTAGCCCATTAACACACATCATTTAAGGTGTAACTAATTTCTTGATGATATCTTAATATCAAATGATGATAATGATGATGATGATCATTTATACATTAACATAACATATTCATATAACGCTTTATTGAGGTCTTATTTGTTGTTGAAATTATTATGTTCATACCACCTTGCCCGCCACCCTGCTGTGATGGGTTTTGTAGCAGCTGTTATGTAGTGGGGGTACTCAACATTATGATGTTTTACAAAATACATAGTAGGAAATTAAGTCAGTGATGATGATGGGTTGGATGTTGACTGAACAAAGCTAATGTGCTGGTGAACATTATAAAATCATGTAATGAATATTGTTTTTTTTTAAATCATACTCAAATTACTTTAAATCGCTGCTAAGAGACAGAAATTATTAATAATATAGAATTATTTCAAAATGCTGGAATGACAATAATTTTAAAGGAAGACGGGACATTTTGTGATCAAGAGGACATTGGTCCCTATCGATAAGTTTGTAAACGGTTTTCAAACTTTCAAAAAGAAACCATGATTGTCATTTATTTAGCGGAATTATTTGTTTGCTGTTCTACTTCAAAGGACTTTGGTCCTTTACTTGCCACGCCTATGCAATATCTCATTCTACTCCAAGCAAAGCAAATTTTATTGTGTAATATTTTTGAAGACATATAATTGCCCTATATTTCATACCAGTCTGAATACATTTATATTAATCATATTCCTTATAACACAGTGCAACACACTTTTTCGGGGGTGAACCAAACCAATATCAAACGATAGCATTTGGCCTCAGTAACAAAACCCTAAACTCCATTTTGCTCCACTACGTCACAAATTTTTTTTACAGTGGTTTAAAGTTTGATTTTTTTGGTCAAAAGTCGAATCAAAGAATATGAAAAATCATCTTTAAAAGTACGTTTGGGGTATTTCATGTCTTCGGAGACCTATATTAAAACAATCAGGGGAATATTTTCTCGGAACATTTTAACCCTCTAGCTCCCACCCGTATGGGACATTTTTGGTCCAATTTTGAAAAACTGTTTAAAAGTCAACTTTGGACGGAGGTCAAGGATTAGAATCTGCGATAGAAATATTCTTCGGAACATTTCACTAAGAGTCACCGAAGACAAATAACCTCTACGAGTCAAAGGTTCCATAATAAAATCAAAATGAAATGTTACTGAAATGTTAAAAAGCCCAATTTTGAGCAAACAGAGGAACGCACTTTTTCGGGAGTGAACCAAACCAATATCAAACGATAGCATTTCACCTCAGTAACAAAGCCCTAAACTCCATTTTGCTCCATTACGTCAAAATTTTTGTTTACAGTGGTTTAAAGTTAGATTTTTTTGGTCAAATGTAAAATAAATAAAAATGAAAAATCATGTGTAAAAATAGATTTGGGATAGTTCATGTCTTCGGAGACCTTCATTAAAATTTTCCGGGGAATATTTCCTCGAAACATATTAACCCTCTATCTGCCACCTATTTTGAACATTTTGAGAAATTTGACTTTTAAGCTGTTTTTCAAAATTTATCCTAAAGGTAGGAGCTGGAGGGTTCAAATGTTCTGATGAAATGTTCCTCTGAAAATTTTAATGTATGTCTCCGTAGACATGAACTATACCAAACCTATTTTTACACATGATTTTCATTTTCTTTTATTTGACTTTTGATTAAAAAAATCCAACTTTAACCCACTGTATACAAAAATTGTGACGATTTGGAGCAAAATGGAGTTTAGGGTTATGTTACTGAGGTCGAATGTTATCGTTTAATATTGGTTTGGTTCACTCCCGAAAAAATGCGTTGCACTGTTTGCTCAAAAATAGACTTTTTAACACTTCATTTTGACTTTATTTTGGAACCTTTGACTCGTAGAGGTTATTTTTCTTTGGTGACTCTTAGTGAAATTTTCCGGAGAATATTTCTATCGAAGATTCTTATCCTTGACCTCCGTCCAAAGTTGACTTTTAAACAGTTTTTTAAAATTGGGCCAAAAATGTCCCATACGGGTGGGAGCTAGAGGGTTAAAATGTTCCGAGAAAATATTCCCCTGATTGTTTTAATATAGGTCTCCTAAGACATGAAATACCTCAAACGTATTTTTAAAGATGATTTTTCATATTTATTGATTTAACTTTTGACCAAAAATATCAAACTTCAAACCACTGTAAAAAAAATTTGGGACGTAGTGGAGCAAAATGGAGTTTAGGGTTTTGTTACTGAGGCCAAATGCTATCGTTTGATATTGGTTTGGTTCACCCCCCGAGACAATGACCATCAAATTGTGTCATAGTGTAATTAATTGAAACAAACCAGATGGTCTAGAAATACAAATTTTTACAGGACTATGTTAGATCTAATGGCAAAACATCAAACTTATACTATAAGATATTTTAGTTTAATGATTTGATATTTTGTTAACATTTTTGTTACCTAAATTCCCCTTAAAATCTTTTTACCTTCGCATCAACTTAAGGCATTAACTAAAACTAAATCCCACACATAACAATCGGACACGTTCGTCTATAAATATTATTTAACCAGCGCATAGCACATCGCATACCAACACTTCACGATATAATTCATTATACAAAATACTATAATTAAATATAACCGCCAGACCAAAAAGGTTCACGTGGTGAGCACGAAATTCAGCACAGCATAGCAAAAAAACGAAATTAAATGATGCCACCACCTTCATCAATGTTTCATAGCTTATCAAAATATTTTTGTTAAGGTATTCAATAAATTTCAAAATATTTTTTCTTCTTCTATATTATCTATCAATGATGTAAACGCTCACTCTGCATTCCACAGGAGGGGATACATCACATCATTAAAACGAAAATGTTAGAAGATAAAAAAAATACTTAAAATGTGAAAAAAAAAACATTAAGCGTGACTTACACGTGAATAATCTTTAGGAGTTTTTTTTCTTTCGATTTATTTTTTGTTAACTTAACTCTAAACATTTTGAATTTATTATGGCACATTGACAGCAGCCAACAACGAACATACACACAAACAGATAATTTCGTTTGAAATTTATATCGAAAGAAAAACCCAAAACTTATTTGAGCTCACGTTTAACCTATTTCAGAAGTCGTTAAATCGTCATAGCGAACGATGCTGCTGCATTAAATGACGTTTTGCTACTTCACGCGCCAAGATTTAATAAGCAGCGTGTTTGTGTCTTAAGTCTTTTGTTTAGACGAAATATAAGTGTCGATCGTATTGTAGAAGATTTTTAGAAGGGAATTTATTTAATTCTGTTTGATGATTAGAGATGAAGCTAGAATTAAGTAGTATTAGAATCATCTCTGAATTTCGAAAATGTCGCAATAGATTCTTCCACGAGTGTTTGTGTCTTAAGTCTTTTGTTTTTGCCGATGGGTTTTATGGAGAGAAGATTTGATTATAAATTCTTTGATGTTCGTGTGCCATTAATTACTTAATTATTTTGGGAATATCAATTAAAACGAAGGTGCTGGAACACGAATTTCTTGAAACATGACATAATAATAATGTTGGAAATTTGAAAGGTATTTCTGTGAATGCTATTGAAGGTATTACTTTAGCTTTGGAATCAAAGAAGTTTTTATTAAAAAAATTTCCACTAGTTTGTATGAGCTGGTATTTTGTTGGAAATATTTGTGAAAATTCTTTCATTATTATTCTTTTTGTAAAAGTATCGGAAAGGTTTAGTTAAGTACATTTTTAAAAGATTTTGAAGTTCTTTGAAAGGCGTTATAATCCTTGAAAGTTGAGACTCTCAGACAAATGACAAATGGTTTTTCCCATTGTTTGAAAAGAGTTAATACTTCTATAAGTCAAAAAGTTACTCTATCTAAAACAATGGGAAAATTTTAATGACATTGACAAATTTAATTATATTCCATAATTTTAAATAATCTTCTATCTTCTATTCTATATAAACAAAAATAAAATGATAAGCGTTGGCAAGCGCGTCACTTGAGAATGCGGGGACCGATTTGGCAAACATTTTTTTAAATGTTTATAATACTTTGACCAATATTTTTGAAGTTCCTGTTAACACTAAATAGCTCTATAAAAGAAATAGTAAAAATATTATTATATTATTTTTAATATTAACTTTATTTTTTTTTAATATTTTTTCTATATTAATATTTTCGATATTTTAAAATTTTTATTATTTTTAATATTTTTAATATGTTTAATATTTTTAGTATAATATAATTATTTTCAATAATTGTAATACTTTTAATAATTATAATACTTTTAATATATTTAATATTTTCGATACTTTAAAATTTTTAATATTTTTAATATGTTTTATATTTTAATATTTTTAATATTTTTAATATTTTTAAAATTTTTAATATTTTTAATATTTTTAATATTATTAATATTTTCAATATTTTTAATATATTTATATATTTTAATATTTTTAAAATTTTTAATATCTTCTATAATATAAAAATAAGTCGCTGAATGTGTTGCTAAGCGCAAAACTCGAGAACGGTTGGACCGATTTGGCTCAATTTTTTTTTCAGTTATTCGCAATTGCCAGGAGTAGGTTTTTACGAAAGAAAATTTTGAAAAACCCTCCGGAAAAGCCGGAAAATTGGAAAAACCGAAAATTGCTTTTTTGTATGGAATTTTGTGTGCAATTGTTACAAATAATTTTTCGAATGGAAAAATAAAAAAATTTTGGTGGAAAATTCCGGAAAAATTCGATAAATTTTAATACTAAAATTTTGGAAAATCCCTAGGAAACGCCGGGAAAATTGTGTGCAATTGTTACAAAATGGCTTTTCGAATGCAAAAATAGAAAATTTTTAGCGAAATACTCGGAAAATTCCGGAAAATTTAACGGGATAAATAATTTCTATATACCTATATAAAAAAGGTGTAATAGTAATTCATATAGTCGTTCATCAATTGAGAACGGCTGGGCCGATTTTGCTCAATATTTTTTTCAGTTGTTCGTAATTGCTAGGAAAATGTTTATGTGAAAGAAAATTTGGGAAAAATCCTTCGGAAAAAGTCGGAAATAGGGAAACTCGAAAACTGCCTTTTTGTATGGAATTCTTACGGAATGATTTTCGAATCGAAAAATAGAAATTTTTTTTTGAAAAATTAAAAAAATTACGGAAAAATTAAAAAAAATTAAATTTTTTTCACCGAAATTTTGCATTATAGTACTTGATTTGATGAAAATCGCAAATTGAATTTTCGTATAAAATTTTGTAAGCCATTGTTCCGTAGTGGCTTCTCGAATGGAAAAATGTTTGTTGGAAAATTACGGAAAACTAAATAAAAATTGAATTTTCTTTTTCGACGAAATTTTTTATTTTAATGTTTGATTTGATAATTTTGGACGATGTTAATATGGAATATTTCGGATAATTATTTAAAAATTACTTTTCGACGTTTCCTGTTCGCGTGTCGGCAAACCGTCTTCAATGTTTGTTTTTCCGCCGGAAAACAAATCGAAATACATTGTTTATCAGATCGCTCTTCACTAATTTCTAATAAATTCAAATAAATTACATTAAAATTTTAACTATCTGTATAAATATTACCCTGGAGCTTATATGAAGGCGTTAACTTTGGAGCGAGACAAAGTTCGCAGGGTACGAAGTTGTATGGCAGAACAACGTTTGCCGGGTCAGCTAGTTTTTAATATTTTTAATATTTTTAATATTATTAATATTTTTAATATTTTTAACATTTTTAATATTTTTAATATTTTTAATTTTTTAAACATTTTTAGTATTTGTAAAATTTTAATATTTTTTTAAATTTGAATATTTTTAATATTTTTAAAATTTTTATATTTTTTTTAAATTTCCATATTTTTAACATTTTTAAAATTTTTATATTTTAAACATTTTTGATATATTTAGTTAATTAATTTTTTATAGATTTCGCTCTATTTTTTTTTAAATATTTGATCCAATAGTGGAGTATAAGTCGGCAGGACTGGTTGAAAGTTGTAGAAGAAATTTGTATTTTTAATCAGTGGTCGACAGGGGGTCTGGCCAACCTGTAGTCTAGTCCTAGGGACATAAAACTAGATATTCGGATAGTACTCTGCAACACAAAACTTCGATCAGTAGGCGGAGGGGGCGTTGTAAAACTATATTTTAGCCCTATAGAGATACAATTTGTAACACATATAGGACTCGGCAGGACTGGTTGAAATTAGCAGACGAAATATTTATTTTCGATCAATGGGCGGAGTGGGCGTTACCAAAGTGTATTTTGGCCCTAGAGAGATAAAACTTGATACAAAGATAGTATTCGGTACAACAATTACAATTTTTCAATTAGTGGGCGTGGCCAAACTGTATTTTACTTTTGAGATGTGAAAATTGGTATACAAGTAGTTCTCTGCAATACAATTAAGGATATTAGGACGAAATTAAAAAATTTCAATCAGTGGGCGGTGAAGGCTTGGCCAAATTGTAATTTAACTCTAGAGATATAACATTTGATATTCTGTTAGTACTTTGCAACATCATTATGAATACTCAGACGAAATTTTTATATTCAGCCAGTGAGCAGAGTGGGCCTGGTAAAACAGTTGTTTAGCCCTAGATAGATAAAACTGGGTACATAGATAGTACTCGGCACAACCATTCTATCTTCATAGAGGAGGCTAGTTTCTAAGATGAGCAAGATCGGACAAAATCTACTCCCACACAAACTCACTTTTTTCCCAAACAAACTGCTCCTTTTTTTACGAAGCTGAAATTTGGCATGTAAGATTCTATCCTCCAAGAGAGCTTCTATCCTCCAAAATGACCATGGTTAGACGAAAACTACCTCCACCTTCTATACAAACTCCCACATTTTGGTGTTGTCCGTCCGTCTGCCCGTCCTCGCAGTTACAGGCGTTGTTTAATAGCTACGAAGCTGAAATTTGGTACGTAAACTTCTATCCTCCAAGAGAATGCTAAGTTCCAAGATGACCAAGATTAGACGAAAACTACTTCCACCTCCTATACAAACTCCCACATTTTGGTGTTGTTCGTCCGTCTGTCTGTCCCAGCGGATAATGCAGTAGTTTAAGAGCTATCGAACTGTAATTTGGTATGCAAGCTTCTATTTATTCAGTGGAGGCTTAGTTCTAAGTTGAGCAATAGTGGACAAAAACTACCTCCACCTCCTATACAAACACAGCCTTTTTAGGGGTGTCCGTCTGTCCAACCCCGCTATTACAGTCGTTGTTTGAGATATATCTAGCTTAATTTTGTTACACAAGCTTACATCCTCTAAGCAGTAAGCTAGATTGCACAAAAACTACTTATACCTCCCGTACAAACTGACCTTTTTTGAGGGTGTCCGTTTGTATGTCCACATAGTAACAAGAGCAGTTTAAGAGCTATCTAGCTGAAATTTGGTAAACAAGCTTGATTCCTTTAAGCGGAGGTTAACTATGAGATGAGTGAATTCGTACAAAATTACTCCCACCTTCCATGGAGAGATCCTTCAGTTTTTGAGTTTGGTAAAAAATTGGGATGGTGGTTGGGACAAATATCTGGTCAATGGTGGCTATTAAAAGGAAAAAAAAATCCTCACAAAAAAAAATTGTAAGGATTGAATAAAGAGTAGATATGTTCAGCGAAACAGTTGTGGTTGCAAAAAAAAGTGGAGGTCAGTCATACAATGGACGACACGGGCACCATTGGGGTCATTAGAGCGATGGGAGCAATACTAATAAATATTTATTAATTTTTGTATGCAAGCCCCCTTAGGGTGTGACGACAGTAGATATGTATGTTCGGGATAAATGTTAGAAAGAAAAAATTAGTACGGTTTTTTCATACATTTTAATCTTCTAGGGGCGACTCCGGGGGAGTTGCGGAATTTTCTGTGGATTTTTTTTATTACCCCAGCCATTTTCCTTCCAAAAAAAACTTTGTCCACTTTCTGGCTTATAAATTTGTTTGCCCAACCTCATAAAATTTATGATTAGAATATTACATTTTGAAATTCTCTTACCAAATTATCTAAATTTGTTACACATTTAGTTGAAACTTTGTAACTTAACATGGCAAAAAAAAAAACAAATTCCAGTCAAACAAGAAATATTTTCCGGAATTCAGAATGTTACTACAAAACTGTCTACGTAGTATCGGCAACTTTTTCTTCTATAGATAAACGTTTTAAAAATCTTTATAAAAATTCCACTATATCCATTTGTCATTCCAAACCAGTAGCTTCACATTATAAAATTATATATTATTAAGCAATTAATTTTCAAACTTTTAAAATTCTTTCTTTACTACATTCTTAAAATATTTCTGGCAATATTTCTTACCTTTTATGTCACAACCACTTAGTTTGGCTGAAAAGACAAAAAAATACAAACGACCATATATTAATAACATTATTAAACAACAATGACAACAAATAATAACAATTTATTAGAAACATAATTAACAAATTTATAGATGTGATAAACTAATCTTCAAATCAAAACACAAGAAATGATCAGTGGTTCACATACACTTTTATACACCAGTATCACCGGGTACAAAGCCATAAACTTATATAGAGTTATAAAATCAAGACAAAACATCTCAACAACTAGTAAATCATTCTTATATACATTTGAATCTGCATATAACCTTCAGCAGTCAGTCTTCTACTATCTACGCACTATATATATGGAAAACTATGATTGTCTGTTTTTTTTACGTTTAACGGCAACAGCTTACGTTAGTAGTACAATGTGAGGCGTTGTAACCTGGTTCCGTAAAACAACAAAACATTTGAAGAGGGCGACCTACAGGGCAATCGTAGACAGTAGCTCGTGTGCCCATCTGCCTTAAGACTATCGGACATGGGTATTACGATAATCTTAATCTCTTTTACCATAGTCTCATGTCTACGATACGATGCTGATGATGATGATGATGAGATGCTGTGTTGTGGTGATTTGCTTAATGCTACGCATAATAAAGCCGTTGTTTAAATTAGAATTAGCCGTTACTAATTTGAAACGATACGAGTGTGATGATGATGCTGATGATGTTGATGATAGTAAACCCCTCTAAAAGCTTAAGCTAATAAATATCATTGGCAGAGTTTTATACATTCTCTCCGACAAGTGCTACAATGTTGTGTGGCATAGCAATGTAATAGAAAACTGATAAAGTTGGAAAGAAAGCTGTGGAGGATAGTCTGATAAGCCAATCGTAAATCAGATAACATTATGGATTTGCTTGAAGTTTTGATTAAGAGTTTGTATTTCTTCAATTTGTCGGTTTATTTTAATTTTTATATCTGTCTTTATTTTTATAATGAAACTATTTATAATATTAGTTTTAATGGTGCTTTGTGGTTTCACGTTTTCAATTTGTATAATTTAAGTGGAAGTTTATTAAATGGTTATATAAAACTGATGTTCCATTAAGGTTTTAAAAATACGATAAACTAATTACTCTTCCGAGTGTAACAAATTTGAGTAGATCTAATCATATTCGTTCTTCGAAAGCACAATGGATATCGTAGTACTTGAAAAGCTGCTATGCTGGGCCATGATCTATGGATTGAGGGTTAACCTTTCAGAAATCAGATTTAAGTCTCTTCACATGTAGATAATAGGTCAAGAACTCCAGGCCACCAATACTAATCGCCGAGGAACTAAATTTCTCATCGGAGACCAAGTAACTGGGTGTTGTAATTGATTACGGCCATATTGAGAAAAACTTGAAGAGATGTCTCAACGTCTCATCTGTACGTGACTCTGTAGGTAAGAACAGGGTTACAATGTGGCTGTACATGGTGATAGTCTGACCAATAATCTCATATGATCGGTCTCAAATGAAGATGGCTGGGTAACTAATATTAGACATTAGACAGACTAAGTCCTCTACTAGGTTCCTGGATATTGATTTTCTGGCTAGAAAGGCCTGTACGATTCCTAATCACGACTAACTGGAAAATGTTCACCCGCCGTTACTTCTATGACTTAGTGGAGAATAAAAAAAATAAAAAAATTGTATGGGTCCTAATCTAAGGTTGAAAATAGAGGGTATATATGATGTGAGAAACTGTTGGAGTTTCAAAAATATTGGGGGCCGGTCATACATTTGACTTCTCTAGAGGTACCTTTGTGACATATAGAGCGGTGGGAGCAAATTTAATAAAAATTTATTTTTGTATGAGAGCCTCCTTAAGAGGTAAAGATGGGGGATAGGTTTATTATTCTTCCCAAACACACTGAATTATGGGATGAGCTGTATGAGTTGTTCATATTAAAGTGTGAAATCTTTAAATCTTCTCGTTAAAACCCGGGGGCTCGATAATGATTTTAGATTCTCGGCTACTTGGATGAATTTTCCTAGAACTCATCATAGATTTAGATTTTGATAACCGCTTGGTGATTTTTTTACTCCATACAAATTGACTCACTCTAATATATATACGTATAAATGTATATTAAATTTGTCAAATTCTAAGTCGATTTACAGATGTCCGTCTGTCTGTCTGCCCATCCGTCTCTCCCTACGATTACAGACGTAATTTTAGAGCTATCGAGCTGAAGTTTGGTATGCAAGCTTCTATCCTCTAAGCGGAAATTAAGTTTTAAAACGAGCAAGATCGGACAAAAACTACTCCCATCCATATAAACACCCACTTTTTGGGAGTCTAACCCTGTGATTACGGCCGTAGTTTAAGAGCTATCGAGCTGAAATTTGGTACGCAAGTTTATATTCTCTAAACGGAGGTTAAGTTCTGAGATGAGAAAGATAGGTCGAAACCAATCCTACCTCAAACTAAGCTTCTACTCTCTAAGCAGAGGTTAAACTCTAAAATGGTAAGATCGGACAATAAATACTCCCCCTTTTTGGGGTGTTCGTCTGTCTGTCCTCGCTATTAGAGACTTAATTTCGGACCTATCGAGCTGAAATTTAGTTTACAATCTTTTGTCATCCAAGTGGAGGTTAAGTTCTAAGATGGGCAAGATCGGTCAATAACCTCCCCCACCTCCCATACAAACACCGATTCTTCGAAGGCGTCCGTCTGTCTGCCCTAGTTTTAGAAAGATCGAGTTGCAATTTGAACCGCAATCTTATATTCTCTAAGCGGAGGGTAAGTTCTAAGATGGAAAAGATGGGATAAAATCTACATCCAACTCTTATAGAAACTTCCACAACTAATATCAAATCGATATTAAATTATTATGGCATGAAACTTGACAAAACAAATGATGCAGAATTTATTCGTTTTGGGGCTACTTTCACGTGCAGTTTTCCGAATTGAGTCCCATAATCAAGTGTTGTACTGTGTAGGTCAAGAATTTAAAGAGAATTAGGTTATTTACGCACTTAAGTGTCTGCAGTATTTGTAGTCAACTTTTGAAATAACAAGTTTTCTGTTTGCAATTTGTAATGTGTTTTATTTTTATAAGTATTTTAAATTTACTTTAAATACCCGATTTATCAAAAATACTCGTAATACTTCACAAAATACTTATGATCGTGAATACCCCTAATATTTTCGTTACAATTTTTATATGTGGTGAAGGGTAGAAAAGATATATTCGAGTCGAATCCAACGTTATTATTTCTACAGGTCTCCTGGACCAAGTTAGAGGCATTTAAATTTCCGGGATATATCAAAATAAAAAACTATTTTTAAAAAAATCGCACGAATTTTTGCATGCGGCGCTTTCACTCCCAACATAAAAATTTTCACTTTAATTTACAAAAAAAAAATTATTTTTCGCGGAATATACCAAAAAGAAAAAAATCACGCGATTTATTAAAAAAATTTTTTTGACTGCGGCGCTTCTGCAACTATCTTTACTGTTACAACTCTAATTTAAAAAACAATAATAATTAAAAGGGATATATCAACAAAACAAAAAAATAAAATTTAAAAATCATAGCTTTTTTTTAAGTATTTTTCAAATTATTCATCAATTTTCTTTTTTCAAATATTTCTTTTTGCCCTTTTTCTTGATTTTTTTTTAAATATTTCTTGAAATTGTCCATTTGTTTCCTTCATTTCTTTTAAATTGTTTCTCAATTTTTTTTTTTAATTAAAAAAATTTGAAATTTTCACACCTTTTGATGACATTTCATTTTTCTATGGAATTTTTCAATTCATTTCCTTAAATTTTTCTAATTTTTCATGATTTTTTCCCATTTGTTTTTAATTTTTTACGGGGTATTCAGAAAAAAATATTTTTTTTTTTAATTTTTCAATTTATTTCCTTAAATTTTTCTAAGTTTTTCCATTATTTTTTCACATTTATTCAATTTTTTGTTGATATATCCCGGAAATTTGAATGGCTCTAACTCGGCCCAGGAGACCCTTAGGAACTTAAAACCACCGTTGGATTCGTCTCGAAAGTATCTTTCATTTGATTACCCACACTTAGGAGGGGGTTATCATAGAACCCAAGAGGCCCCTTTTTTTGGGCCCCCAGGCCAACTTTGATTTTTGTGTTTTAGGGCGTATATGGGGGAGTAGCATTTTTTTGTTAGGCTCCCGTCCGATATTCTGCACTTTTGCCTGTTATTTTATTATTCTGCACATTGGTCGGATCTGTGATAAATTTGGCCGTAATATGAAGGAGACTTTGCTGATTTCGAATTTTTAAAAAACAAAGTAACGGATAAAATTACTGCGGTTTTTTTTTTCAAAAAATTCAACCGATATTGTGCCTATGGGGTGTTTTTGAGGTCGCTAATTTGACATCTGGAGTCAAATTTTGAAAAAACAAACAATTGCGAAATTTTTTTCTAAAATTTTTTTTTAAAAATTTTTTTTCGAAGTTTTTTTCTAAAATTTATTTTTGGACAATTTTTTATTTTTTTTTATTTGAGGCGTTTATTTTATGTATTAACAAAAAACTACGAATAGCACAATTTTTTTTGTTGATTTTCGGCCGCAAAACTCAGATTTCCGACCAATGTGAACTGTGATAGTTTTTGGAAAAAAAAATTTCCAAAACAATTTTTTTTTTATTTTTTGATTTCTTATGCATTTCCCTTAGTTTTGCAATGGTTTTAGGGATATCAATTAAAAGAAGACAATTACAGCATTTTCTTATTTGTTTTTTTTTTTTACTTTTCAGGAGAAATTTATGCAAAAAATTTCAACTCGAATTGTTATCCTTGAATTGCCTTAAAAATTTGCATTGAAAAATTTTTGAAAAAAAAATAGGGTAAAACCGACGAGTTCGGTCTTGTCTTGTTTTTTTTTCGGCATTGTTATTATTTGCTTTTAATTTTTTATTTCTATAAAATCTTCATCATCTCATTGCTTCTCTGTGCGTTTTACAAAATAATACAATTTACACATGTTCCATCGTTTTTTTTGTAGTTCAACATTTAATTTAAATTAAATTCTTCTAAATCGTTCGCAGGCCTTTGATGGCACCCTGCTGTAAGCCTAACAATATTCGTTACGTTATTGGCCAATTGTGAAATTGTTAACGAAATGTTAGGCGTATAACCTTCAACAAATTACCTCTAAAGCGACAATAGGTTGTTGAGAATCTTTTGGGAACTTAATTAATATTGTTAAAATTTAAATATTCATTAGCAGTTGATATTGTAATAATTTATGCTAGATTTAGGTTCCATATTCAATTTCATCTTAAAATGTCTTAAGTATATATTCTTATGGTTTCCGCTTGTTTTTGGATTAATTTGTATTACATTCGTTGGTCGGTTCTGTTGTAGTAATATATATGTCGGGGCCTTTGTGTAGGGAGGAGACTTATTTTCAAAGGGTAAAATAACGATTTTTGTAATGGAAATCTTTGGCAAGGGGAATCTTTAGTAAAATTAATAAATGCTAACACGATGACACAACACAAGCAAACAAAACAATAATTGGGCATGTAAAGTTAAGTTTACATAGAAGTACACAGCAATTATGAGGCCTCTTCGTCAAAGTGACATTATAGGGGCAAGTATAGTACAACTACATAAATTCGGCCCTGTTGACTTCCTCAACTTCTAGTTAGTTAGGAATTTGGTTATGGGGTCACATACATATACACAAAAAATCTTCTACTCCCTTTGACACAATAAAAATCACACTTATGAAATGAAATCAAAAGTTTTTTTTTATCAAATGTATCACAATGGACTAAAGATTATTATCTGAAAGACAATCAGTTATATGTGATAATAGTTTTTGTTGAAACTAAACAAATAAATAAACGAACAAAAAAAATCCCAACAAAGAGTCAGCTTAAAAAACATAAATGATTGCAAATCGTCAATCTTTTGTTTATTACGAGAAGGTTGATATGTATGTATCAAACACACACACACACACACATATCAAACGTTAGCGTCTTAATGAATTCAAATTAATTTTCAACTTTAAAGAGGTTGCATTATTTATGCGTTTAATTATTACTTTTTGTTTACCAAGAAACAATTACTAAATAAAATAAACAGAAAACAAAAAAATGTTGAAAAAATTTTTTTTTTATGTTATCAAAGATCGTTCCACAAAAGTTATCCACAAATCTCAGATTGTTGTTAAGTTTGTATGTTTCTACAAATTGGCCTCTAATGCACTTGCAGACAGCAAACAGGGCGATGTTTTATTGAAATCTTAATAACTTTAACATTAATTAAATTTATTTGTTTAATGTTGCGAATAGTCACAACACCCTTGGGTCGGTCAGCATCATTATTTGCATAACAATCATTAAATTGTGTTGCTGATATATTTAGCTATATAATTGTTTGTTTGTTATCTTGTTCACCTCCCTACTAACTCTTACTCCGTTCGTCTCTCTATAGCAAATATTTCAAAAATTTAACAAAATTGTTTACAATGAGCTAGCCGCCATACCACGTGTCTAATTTCCTACTTTAAAGCCTTGTTAAAGTGAATTAATAGAGACCAGTTTTTTTGGGTCCGTCTGTCCGCCTATGCTGTTTTTTGTGTGTCAGGTCAATAAAATGGGTTATATTCACTTGAAACAAAAAGTAAAATCAATTTTTTGTTGAATGAAAACACAACACAAGAAAAAGGTTAATGACATTGAATTTTGTTGCTCAGTGTGTGTGTGTGTGTGTATCGATGTGTCTGCAGACAATAATTTGACATGATTTTTCATTTTGTTAACAGATTGTCCATCTGGCTGATCGCTTGTAAAAGCCCCCTTAAACTTGACCTACACAGCTAGAAAGGAAAGCAACGCCGGCAGCAGCAGCAGCAGCAGCAGCAGCATCAGCATTAGCTCCCATACAATTGTTGCCGCTGGTGAATGTAAACAAAATTAGCAGATTATAAATAATGATAATTTTGTTAACTTAATAATCTTAGAGCTGGCGGCAGTTAATGTTATATTTTTTTTTAGAGCCTAACCTCTAGGGGAAAATAAGACAATTTTGTTAATTACAGTTGTCTTGAAGAGTCGATAGGTTATAATGAAAATGTAGCCTTAATCGGTAATCGGGGTTTCATTTATGCTCGTACTTAACTTAAAAACTTAATTTTCCTTTAATTTCCCTTAATTTCCCTTTGCACCCCATGAATTAGGTATGGGATAGCTTCTCGGGTTGTTGTGAATTAACACGCTTTCTATTTTTAGATTCACAACTAACGGCACCTACTTGTTTATCGTCGAATGCGAACGTCACTGTTTGAGAAACTCTTACTAGACACTACGATTGAATCGACGCTTAATACTGCGAAGTTGCTGTCAACAACATTCGAGGGGAGCCGGCAATGAAAGAAAATTTTATTTCTTTTTTTTTCTTTTTTAAGATGACTGGAGCCAGGTTTGAACCTGCGATCTGCCGCATGGTAGTCGCGTGTTCTAACCACTATGCCACGGCCGGTCCCATTTATACTGTTATTAAGATAAAAAAAACACGCAAGCCCATAAGTCATAGCTGATCACCTTCCCAAAATCATCAAATCATAATCATTTTCATTCTTAGAACATATCTACCCTCTATCATCAAGCCTTAAGGTGTTTGTTTTATGAAATCAGCTCCTGCCGCTCCCATGATGCCTTCTGGGTGGTTATGTATGACCGACTAGACATGCCGATAAACTCGACACATGATACTGCGAAGTTATAGTCGACAACATTCGAGGAAAGCCAAAAATGAAACAATTTCTTTTATTTTTTTTTAAGATGACTGGAGCTAGGAGTTGAACCTGTGATCTCATGGTAGTCGCGTGTTCTAACCACTGACAACATTCTAATATTTTGCAGCTTGCTGATTGGAAGTTATGTGGAAATAAATTTGTTATTAAAAATATGGCGTTACATGTTGTAAAATATAAATACTTGTAAATTTTCGTAAAGATCGGAGAAAGTTTACTAGGATATTTGCCCTCTAGTCATCCAATAAAATGTATTTAAGTTTTTAGTTTTGCTTTTTCGTGTGTATGGAAAGCGCAACTCCAAATTACATAAGCAATTTTAAAATTTCACTGTACAGGCCAGAACGTAACTGAAATTTCACTAAAATTTTAACACGTGACGTGTTACGCTGCTTATTCTCTTCCCTCCTAGACAATAATTGCTATAACTTGCTAAGCCATAGTTTATTTTAGTTCATCGCCAATATTTATAAATTTATTTATTTGCAGTTAATTTTTGTTAAAATCCCAATGTTTTATAAGCATATGTACGTTTCACTTGGCTGATTTTCTTTTAACTTTTTTTTTATTTACAAATTAACATTAAATGTTGCCGTTTAAGTGCATTTGTTAGAGCTTATTTATACAAAAGCATCTCGTTTAAATCAAATGCCCAGAAAGAAAAAGAGAAAAAGAGAGAGAGAGGGAGTGGAAACATTATATAAAGATGCCGCCCACCACTTGACAGCATCTTCGTTTATGTTGGTAGCGCGAAAGAATCAAAGCTTTGTTGTAAAATTTTTACTACTACAAAATGAGCAAATATTTATGTGTACAAATAAAATAAAATGCACTGAAATATGCGAGTATATTTATGTTCCCCTCGCCAGCCAGCTAGCCAGGAAATGCTTACAAATCGCAGTTATTAAGTTGTTAAATAAAAACACAAATAAAAGTTTTGCTGTTTTTTTTTGTTTATGTTACTTACCAAAGAATATTTGTCAATTATGCATTTATGCCAATACAGACAGATGGTTGACTACAAATGGATGACAACAACAAATAAATCTTGTTAAATATTTACGATAATTGACAACTATGTTGTTGTTGTTGTCGTTGAAACTGTTATGAGTGTTGTGGAATGTAATTGTTAGTTGCATGGAGTAGGCAACTATCAGATAAGTAATTAAGACATATGTGGGTAAGAGTATTGAGATACTAAGAGGTCCTTGAGTATAAACGCAGACGCACGATAATTATTCGAAATTTTAGTACTATTACTTAATTATTTAAACATTTAATTAATTAATTAATAAAGTAATTAATTAAATGTTTAAATAATAATTAATTGGTTGGTTGGTGTGCGGGCATCTCCATCTTCGTGGAGAACGCTTAGGTCCTTATGGACCCATTGTGACACCCGTTGGGCATTTGCGCCATCCCTTCAACCTATGCTATCAGCGCGTGTGCTGCCTGATTGCGTTGCCATTTGTCGATTAGGTATCCGGAGTTTCGATCCAATCCGTCCAGTTAATAATTTTACAAAAGTTGTTGATCCTTCCGGCCGTGGCATAGTGGTTAGAACACGCGACTACCATGCGGGAGATCGCAGGTTCAAACCTGGCTCCAGTCATCTTAAAAGAAAAAAATAAATAAAATTTTCTTTCATTGTTGGCTCCCCTCGGATGTTGTTTGACAGCAACTTCGCAGTATTAAGCGTCGATTCAATCGTCGTGTCTAGTAAGAGCTTCTCAAAACAGTGACGTTCGCATTCGTCGATAAATAAGTAGGTGCCGTTAGTTGTGAATCTAAAAATAGAAAGCGTGTTAATTCACAACAACGCGAGAACCTATCCCATACCTCATTCATGGGGTGCAAAGGGAAATTAAGTTTTTAAGTTTGTTGATCCTTCCTATTTCCAACGATGCAAGTTCCTCTACACCATTTAGGAAGGGTTTCCAGTCTCCTTCTGTATAGCGCTGGGCAATCACATATAATGTGGCCGGTGGATGGTTCACTGCTGCCGCAGTAGTTGCATTCGCTTTTCGTTGCGAATCCCATTCTGCTCGCATGTCTGCCTATGGGTCCTTCATTCTTCTATCTGTGGTTTGCAATTCCAAACGTTAGATTTCCAATGGTACTTTTACAGGTGGATATAGGGCGAAGTGCTACGTGTTCAACGTCGCTTTCCTGCAGGGCTGAGCCCTGTCTGGCCTCTTCGTCCGCTCTGCAGTTGCCCTCGATTCCGCTGTGTCCGGGTATCCACGTAACCAGAACTCTGTTATTTCTGGATATCTCGTTAAGAGATTTCCGGCTGGCACTGACCACTTTCGATTTGATGTCACTGGACTTCAATGAGTTTACCGCCGCTAGACTATCCGTGAACAGGAGAATATCCTCCTGTGATATCTTCCTCACGTTGATCATGTCCGCGGCTCGTTTAATAGCAAGTACTTCCGCTTGGAAAACGCTGCAGTAGTCTGGAATTCTCGATCTTATACTTAGGCCTAGATCCGCGGAGTAGATACCATAGCCGACCTTGTCATCCAGTTTGGACCCATCGGTAAAGATGTTTATTGGTCCATACATTGCGTTCTCGTTCTCTGCCCACTCCTTTCTAGTGGGCGTTTTGATTTCGTAGAGAATGTTTGATTTCCGTGTATTGAGCACGTAGTTAGTTTCAAGTGAGATGTTGATATGGTTCAGGATCCTTGAATGTCCTATGGAGGGATCCCAATGTTCAATCTCGTTTAGTCGAATAGCTGATTTGAGAGCGGAGCATTTGCAGCTCAGATCAGGTGGTAGTAGATTGAGTATCGTGTAGAGAGCCTTAGATGGGGTCGATCTCATACATCCGGTTATCAGGAGACAAGAGGATCGTTGAACACGATCTAATTGTATAAATTTGCTCTTCTTGTAGAGCGCGTACCACCAAACTATAGAGTCATATTGTAATATTGGCTTCACTATAGCATTGGAAATCCAAAGTGTTACCTTGGGTTTAAATACCCAGGTTTTTCCGATAGCTTTACGGCATGTATACAAAGCTATGAGTGCCTTGTTGGATCTGCTTTCAATGTTCTGTCTCCAATTAAGCTTCCTGTCTAATATAAGGCCCAGGTAGTTCGCCGTATCGGAGAAGTTGAGTTGTTTGTTGCCCAGATAGATATTGGATGTAGCGGGCGATTTCTGTTTCCGACTGAAAAGGACTAGTTCTGTTTTGACAGGGTTCGCATTAAGTCCTCTAATGGCACACCAGTTTGCCAGGATGTTGATATAGTCCTGCATCCTTTGTTCGAGACAAGATAAACTTCCCCCAGAGACGCAGAGTGCTATATCATCTGCATACGCTACTACTGTGCATCCTTCCGACTCCAACCGTTTGAGAACGTCGTTGACGGCAAAATTCCACAATAGCGGCGATAATACTCCCCCCTGAGGGGTGCCTCTTGTCACCCTTCTAGTGAGGGTGTGATTTCCCAGCTTTGAGGTGATAGTTCTCTTTATTAGCATGTTGCGAATCAGTATAAAATTGAATTTTTCTTTAAAGTTTTAAACTGTTTTTTTAACTTTAGCTTCTAAGTAAGTATTTGATATACTTTAACTCAATTATTATATATTTTCAATTTATCGGCACTCGATCGGGCATATAATCTGATTATCATACGATCATTGTTGGCAACTCTGTTTCGTCCCTTTTGTAGATAGCAAGGTTTGTGTCAAGGATTGTTAGGTGTTGTTGTTGTGAGTTTTACCGCAAAATTCCACCAGAGATGGCACCAGCTGGCTTGTTGATTTATATGAGATGTTGAAAGCGTCTAGGATGGGTTTTGTTGGCTGGAGAACTCGAAAGTATTTGAAAAGTAATTAATTTTTCATCGATGTTAATTTGGCAAGTGCCCCGGCCGGGAATCGAACCCGGCACCTTCGGATTGCTAGTGTACGTCGCTTCCACTGAGCTATCGAAGGCCACACCTTAAACTGGTCGAACATTATGACGACATTAAGTTTCATTATGTCTTCCAATCTCAAATTCCTAAAATTGACCGATATTTTACGTTATGTAATTAGTTTAACTTTCAACTAAAAGTTAATGCTTAGCCAACGAAAAACTTAACGAACTTTTTTATTTGAATTTACATTCTGCCCAACAGGTGCGACATTGATGACTATGATAATGCATGAATTTGTGTTAAATAAACATCATTACCAACATTTAAACGGCCTATTAATATAAATGCCCAAGAGAGAACACAAACAACTTCTAGGGTTGTGGGTGTGGGTGGTAACTAACGTCAACAAATACACACACACACACACACACACACACACACACACACACACACACACAATAATAAATAACAATCGTCATAATCCAATCATTATAATTTGAACTTTGACTAACGATACAATAATCAAATGCAAACTCACAACACTCAACCCACAATTATCGAAATTAATTGGATGGGAAATTTTATACAAAGCTAACAAATGAATAAATACATTTCAAAGAAATAACCGTGACAAGGATAAAACAACACACAGAGGGTGGCTCTAAGGAGTCCAAGAATATGTTGGGGCGTACATATGAAAATATATTAAGTGGTTGTATGAAAATAACGTTATTTTGTAAAACAATTTCCCTATAACTGTTACAAATGCTTTACTGCCTTATTAAGCATATCATTAAAAATATCAAATGTAAAAATAAATATAGAATTGTTATGATAGTATGACCAATCAATCCATCAATCAATCACTCAACAAGTGTTGTACAAATTGTTCAAAACAAACTAAACGAAAAAAAAGAATGCCCATTAAGGCGCCCTTTTGCGTGTTGAACACTTGAATACTTTGTAGTAATAACTTGAGTATTTTTTGATGAACTTAAGTTACAACAATTGTTGTATAAAAATATAAAACGACAGGCAACGAAAGACAGACACAACCAAGGGGGCCAATCATACATGGTGTAGGATTGACACCAGAGTTTTGTGTTGGACTACTACTTGTAATACACAAATATCTTCATATGCAACTTATTTTCATAACCAACACTTGTGAGCCCCCCCCCACTCTTGTCTATGTGGCCCACTATATGTGGTCCGTAATCACGAATCTTTTGTAAACACTTCACAGTGTAATAAACCAACAACAACAAAGTGATAAACAGTAATGCCAACAACCTTAACCCTTAACCTATGTGATGAATATGATATACGCACTATAGCAATACCAGTGATGATCAGCTCCGCTCAACATAGACATGAAGGTTTCATCATAAAACAAATATGTAACTTTAAGAAATTTTGTTTATTATTAATCATATCTTATAGACAATATGTAAATTATTATATAATAATTTGTAATCGTTTACGTATTGCTTAGGTTTTTTGTCTAGTCATTTTGCTACGCCGAGGTAAACAATAAACAATTTACAATTGTAACACTTCATGTTGTACACGATACGATGTGATGCGATGGCCACTTGTAAGTTTTTTGTTTTTTAAAATTATCTTATCAACAGTTTTATTTTCCGAAGATGTTGTAGGCAGATGCCCACAATTAGTTTATGTGTCTGTGTTAAATTATAATAATAATGATGGTGATGAACCAGAAACCAAAAACATATTTTTGTTTCCAGCTTCTTTTCATTCACGTGGATTGGCATCTTCATTATATATCATCGTTATGATTGTCAGGGTCAATAGTTGTCTTTAAGTATACACTGGAGGTATACAGCAGGGCACTTGTTTGAAAATGCGAAAGAATAGAAAAAATTTTTATATATTAACAAAAACAAAAAAAAAACAACAAAACACAAAATTCTTTAGTTATATTTTAGTTTTAAGAGCGAGATAGAATTTATTTAGATATAGTTTCCTGTTTGTAATAGATTCTGAAGTGTTCTTAAAACTAGTAAGATAGTGTTTTCGGTTATGCCGAAGCTTAAGTACCCATTTGTAAAAATGGTGATGAAACTATTTATTTGCATTAAGAATATATTTTTTTGAATTTTGTACCCCAAACAAAGGGGACGGTACTTTAAGCCACTCACATTCATTTGTTGTCAACATTTTTTTTCTGATGTATCAAATACAAATCTTGAATTGCTTATAAAAGCTGCGAATATTGTAATGTATTAGAATAGAAGGCTACATACCAAATTTTAGCTCGATATTTCATAAACTACTGCTGTAATGCCAAGGACAGATAGACGGTCACCCCCAAAACGGGGGAGTTTGTAAGGGAGGTGAGAGTAGTTTTTGTCCGGGGACAGTCTTCCGAAAAGAAGCAGTTGGTATGACGGATGTAGATAGTTTTTGACCGATATTGCTCATCTTAGAAATTAACCTCTTTGAGGATAGAAACTTGCATTCCAAATTTCAGCTCGATATTTCCTTAACTGTAGCCGCAATCACAGAGGCAGACAGACGGACACGCCCAAAAGGGGAGGATTTGGGAGGTGGAAGTAGTTCTTGTCTGATATTGCTCCTCTTGGAACTTAACCTCGGCTCAGATGATGAAATTTTGTGTACCAAATTTAAGCTCGATAGCTCTTAAACTACGGTTGTAATCCGAGGTTGAGGCAGACGGACCCTCAAAAATGGTCCGATCCGATCTTGCTCATCTTGGAGCTTAACCTTCCCATTAGAAGACATAAAAAAAACTTAATTTCCCTTTACACCCCATGAATGAAGTATGGGTTAGCTTCTCGCATTGTTGTGAATTAACACGCTTTCTATTTTTACATTCACAACTAACGGCACCTACTTGTTTATCGACGAATGCGAACGTCACTTTTTGAGAAGCTTTTACTTGACATGCCGATTGACTCGACGCTAATACTGCGAAGTTGCTGTCGACAACATTCGAGGGGAGCCGACAATGAAAGAACATTTTTTTTCTTTGTAAAATGACTGGAGCCAGGAGTTGAACCTATGATCTCTCGCATGGTGGTCGCGTGTTCTAACCGTGGCATAGTGGTTAGAAACCAGACTGGTCATGTGGTAATTAATGGAAGGCATGTCCTTATTCTGATGTTCCCGTCGAACAGTGTTGCATGTTGCGAAATCTATGACCACAGCCGCAACGACCAGTACGGGTTATAAAAAACCATGCTCAGACAATCCCTGGTACGATGAAGAACGTCGCGAAATGTCTGAGGAAAAGGATGCTGCATACAAGGCAAGATTGTAGCTAATGATAATGGGTTCGCTGACGGAAGGATATAATGAGAAGAGGAGGTCGATGAAACGCCTCTTCAGGAAGAAAGACCGTCTATAGAAAGCGAGGATAATGAACATTACAGGGATAGAGGTAAAGCCCGAAAATTCTACCAAAAGGTAAAAAGCAAAGGTTTCGGAACAAGGATCCCCACCTGTAAATACAGGGTTGGCAGTCTGGTGACAGTGTGTTGCAAGGCTTAAAAACAACAAAGCTATGTCCTGTGCTTAAGCAAGGTGATCCAAGTGTGTGTAACAACTATCGCGGGATAAGGCTTTTACCCATCGCATACATGGTCCTGTCAAAAGTGTTATGTGAGAGAATAAAGACCATCATAGTGAACCTGATTGGACATTATAAGAGTGGTTTTAGTCCTAGTAAATCCACGACCGACCAGATATTTACACTACGACAAATCCTGGAGAAGACCTAAGAAATGCAAATCGGCACCTACCATATGTTTATCGATACCAAAGCTGCATTCCACAGTCCAACATATCAGAAATTATTAGATGCTATGGCTGAGTTTGGTATCCCCCCGAAGCTGATACGATGTTGCGTGATGACTATGACACGAAGTCTTCAGTGAGTCAGAGGCAAAAATCTGTCAGAGCCATTTTCTACGAAGCGATTATTGAGACAAGGCTACAACCTGTCATGAGATCTCTTTAACATAATAATGGAGATAATCAATGATCATTGATCATGCGAAAGACTGCGACAGATACAATCTTTTACAACAGTCATTTTCTGCTCGCATATGCCGATAATATAGATATCATTGCCCGAGGACTGTGGCATGTTACTACAGTCTTTTCAGGCATTGAAAAACAATCGGCAGAAGTTGATCTAATGATAGATGAGGACAAAATCAAGTTATTTGTTTCAACTAACAAAGAGTCTACTCGAGTCAAAGAGGCAGCCTTGAAATCATTAGATGGGCATTGAACCCAAACCGCTGCTACTAAGCTCTAAGCAAGCGAATTAATAACAAAGCCATCTCTCGACAACCAAAGATTCAACTCTACCAGACACTGACACTGTCTTGCACAACCGCGCAGTTAATAATGATGGGTCCGTCGTGTCACACATGCCGATGATATAGATATCATTTGCCCGAGGACTGCGGGATGTTACTACAGTCAATTCAAATATTGAGAAGTAATCGGCAGAATTGGGTCTAATGATAAATGAGGACAAAATGAAGTTATTTGTTTCAACTAACAAAGAGTCTACTCGTTTGGGACGTTGTGTTGACAACGTTCACTATATCTCATTAACTAGATGAGTTGGTCTTCCTTGGCTTCGACGTAAACAAAGATAATAAAGTTAGCCTGGAAATCAAGAGATGAGTAGTGATCACAACCGCTGCTACTATGCACTTAGCAAGCGATTTAATCACATAGCATTCTTTCGACATACAAAGATTCAACTCTACCGGACACTGACCACCCGTCTAGCTGTACGGCGCAAAATCTTATTCTGCGAGTATTTGAGAGAAAAATACTTCTAAAGATATTTGAACCCATCATCGATAACGGCAAGTATCGTCATCGTATGAACCATAAGCTGTATAACCACATCGACGTAGTCGAGTTCGTTTAAACTCCAACTCGAAAAGTTTTCGACAACAACCTCGATGGCCGGCGCAGGAAGGGGACACCCAGCATTCGTTGAATGGACGAAGTGAATGAGCTGTTATATAAGTTTTGTATGACGAACTATCTACGGAGCGCAAGAGACCAAAGCGCTTGAAATTCTCTTCTACGTGCGGCTACTGATAAATTAAATTCTGTTGTTGCTGCCGAATAAGAAGAAAAAAAACCTAAACCCTTTTCATATATTAAATTTTTTTTTAAGTTAATTTTTTTTTAATATGTTTTTCATTGTTCGGTTTGAGATCTATTCTATTATTGCTAATATAATTTATTTTTAAAAGAATTGTGTGAAATGGATTATGTTGACAGTCCATCGGACAAAATTGCATAGAATTGTTTTTGGCATCAAATGCCAACCCAGTGTACCTCCCGTGTATGTATTCTCTTGTTTGTTTTGATCGATCTATATTTCGTCTTGTAAAGTTTCATTATAATGGATATATCTGTGCTCACAGATCATAACAGTACTAACGTTCACCAAAAATTTTGTCGCATTATAACAGTTTCGATTTAAGACACACTAATGTATTACCATTTGTCACATTGAGATGTATTGGAAACTCCCAATTTTTCGAAAGTTGTAGACAATTTCCATAACAGCGACATTTTGAAAAAAACCTCTTAATAGCCAAAATTGGCTATTATTACCACCTAAATCACCAATTTTGGCGTGAACCGGTTTTCCTTTTGACCATAGATGCAACTACTACCGTTGCTCGATTTTGTTTGTTTATATTCACTATAAATTATTTTACTTTTGTCATTTTCCTATAAAACTTTTAGCGCATTTCTATTAATAACAAATGCTTTTAGTTCCATTTAAAATTCATTGCTCTTTCACTGTCTCCGCGCTCCGTATAAGCGGCTTTCTTCAAATCTACGCTTATACAATCATCATCATTTGCTTATGGTTGCTGATTTACATCAAAATTTGCAAACCGTTTAAATTATTTTGCAAGTGGAAATCAATTAAAAATTCGAATACATACAATATATTTTAAAAATTTTTAATCGGGTCTCTCTTTGGCTCATTAATCAATGGAGACGGTCTCTGATTAACTACCTGCAGAAGATATCCCAATTCATTTTAAATGATATCAAAAAACAAAACACAATTAGAAAAATAGAAAAAAAGTTAAAATAAAATTTAAATAAATGACAGGGGAGAGAGAAAAAAAAACAACTACAACAAATCCAACTATATCTACAAATATTAGAAAAAAGTTACTAATAACGCAAAAAAATATTCAAAACACTCCTACTAATTTATTAATCTTTGTATGGTGCGATGGCGAGTAAAAGAATTCCTAAAATACAAAATTAAATCTAATATTTTGATAATGTCCCATGTCTAAATCAGATCCATTTATAACCAGTGTCGAAGAGAATGGTGGTGGTAGTGGTGGTGGTGATGGTAGCTTAGTTGTTTGGTTTCTTGTTTCACTCAAGATTTGTTTTGTTGGATTCTGTCTGTCCGTCCGTCGTTTTGAATTGATATTATGTTTGTATCAAGATGTAAATAAATTAGAATTTTATTATTTCTATATTTATGGCCATTTGAGTATATTTTTGTTGTCTGAAAAAAAAACGTTAGCCGATCGATAGCAGCAAACACTGAAACCAAATCCAACCAAAAATTTGGTTTGTTTTTGATTTGATTTGGAAGCGAGTTTTAGCTGCTGTTGATTCCGGTTCGACGCCCTTTCACTTCTAAGAAGTTTTTTTTTCTATATTCAAAAAACAAAATCAACTAGAAACTGCATTACTTTGTATAGCTATCGTTGGTGTCTGGCTGGTAGTGTTACCAAAAATATCGGTTTGTCACAAAAGCAAAATGTCGTCGTTGACTTAGTCAATTTAATATGGGGGGAATTTCTAAACAAATCTGGTTATAAATTCGGTTACGTTGTTGTTTCTCGAACGCTACTTGCAAGATCCACCGCACATTTATTTAGGCAGATAGTCTGCTTGATAAGTTGTATATAATTATCATTTCACATCGGGAAAGTAGAATCATGGATCACATGTTTGCTCAAGCTCCAAGTGATCTACTAATAACATGATGAGTTAGTGTTGTAGTCTAAAGAGAGCAAGAGCTAGACTGGAAGTTAATAGAAGCCTTTTCAATAGAGAAATAATTGTCAGTGTTCTTATCCTTAAAAATAGTATATTGAGATTCAGCATTTGAATTTATGTTTCCAATCTATAGAGTATTCTTTGGGTCTCCTTCGGCCACCACAGTCAATACAGTCGCAACTGTTTATATTTGGTCGACTTGCAAAAATTGTGGCCAAAAATGTATTTCAAAGCTTTTAAGTGCATTTTGTTGTGTTTATTTACAAACAGTCGAGATAATAACCTAAAAAACAAAAACGCTGAAACAAACATATGAGCTCGCTGTGTGGCGTTCTTGTTTCAGTTGCTAAGAGGTTTACGAGACAAAAAACTGAATGTTAAGTTACAAAAAAAAAAAAAAAAATACAAAATTACACCCAAAGAAAAATAACTTTTACAAAATAGAACATTTTTAAGAAATTAATATTTTTAATAGTTTGATTATTTATAATGTTTTTAATATATTTAATATTTTTTATATTCTAAATATTTTTAACATTTTCTTACATTTTAATGTATATGTCACTTTAAATACTTTTAATATTTTTATTATTTCAAAAATTTTTAATATTTTTAATATTTTTATATTTTTAATATTTTGGTTGGTATGCAGGCATCTCCTACTTCAAAGGAAAACACTTAAGTCCTTATGGACCCATTGTGACACCCGTTGGGCATTTGTGCCATCCCTTCAACCTATGCTATCAGCGAGTGTGCTGACTGATTGCGTTGGCAGTTGTCGATTGGGAATCCGGAGTTTCGATCCAATCCGTCCAGTTGATAATTTTACAAAAGTTGTTAATCCTTCCGATGTCCAACGATGCAAGTTCCTCTACACCATTTAAGAAGGGTTTCCCCAGGGAATGTATAGCGCTGGGCAATCACATATAATGTGGTCGGTGGATGGTTCACTGCTGCCGCAGTAGTTGCATTCGCTTTTCGTTGCGAATCCCATTCTGCTCGCATGTCTGCCTATGGGTCCATGTCCCTTCAGGAAGGTAATAATTTTCCTTATCTGGTCCCTCTCAAGACTTACCAGGTACGATGCACGTTTCGCGTTGTATTCTGGCCAAGTCATTTTGGCCTTTCTACAGGTTTCTTCATTCTTCCATCTGTCGTTTGCAATTCTAAACGTTAGATTTTCAATGGTACTTTTACAGGTGGATATAGCGCGAAGTTCTACGTGTTCAACGTCGCTTTCCTGCAGGGCTGAGCCCTGTCGGGCCTCTTCATCCGCTCTACAGTTGCCCTCGATTCCGCTGTGTCCGGGTATCCACGTAACCAGAACTCTGATATTCCTGGATATCTCGTTAAGAGATTTCCGGCAGGCACTGACCACTTTTGATTTGATGTCGCAGGACTTCAACGAGTTTACCGCCGCTAGACTATCCGTGAACAGGAGAATATCCTCCTGTGATATCTTCCTCACGTTGATCACGTCCGCGGCTCGTTTAATAGCAAGTATTTCCGCTTGGAAAACGCTGCAGAAGTCTGGAATTCTCGATCTTATATTTAGGCCCAGATCCGCGGAGTAGATACCGTAGCCGACCTTGTCATCCAGTTTGGACCCATCGGTAAAGATGTTTATTGGTCCATACATTGCGTTCTCGTTCTCTGCCCACTCCTTTCTGGAGGGCGTTCTAGTTTCGTATAGAACGTTTGATTTCCGTGTATTTAGCACGTAGTCAGTTTCGAGTGAGATGTTGATATGGTTCAGGATCTTTGAATGTCCGATGGAACGATCCCAATGATCAATCTCGTTTAGTCGAATAGCCGATTTAAGAGCGGAGCATTTGCAGCTCAGATCTGGTGGTAGTAGATTGAGTATCGTGTAGAGAGCCTTAGAGGTCTATATTTTTATATTTTTATATTTTTATATTTTTATATTTTTATATTTTTATATTTTTATATTTTTATATTTTTATATTTTTATATTTTTATATTTTTATATTTTTATATTTTTATATTTTTATATTTTTATATTTTTATACTTTTATATTTTTATATTTTTATATTTTTATATTTTTATATTTTTATATTTTTTAATTTTTATATTTTTATATTTTTATATTTTTATATTTTTATATTTTTGTATTTTTATATTTTTATATTTTTATATTTTTATATTTTTATATTTTTATATTTTTATATTTTTATATTTTTTAATTTTTATATTTTTATGATGGGATTTTTTTCTTCGAGTGTATGTGATTGCATATATGCTGCGGTGTCGAAATTTATTACGCTGAAACCAAAGAAAATTCAAAACGGCTGCACATTTAGTGGAGTATAAATCTATGGCAACACCAAAAGACAATAACAATAAATACAAAAATGCAAACAAAACCAATTCAGAGCAAAATTGAAAACGTCAGCGTAGCTTTAGTCAAAGAAATAAAACACACACAAAAAACGGGAAACAGAGTTCGTCGTAACTCAGCTCAAAAAAAAAATAGGAAGGAAGTCAAGTCTGATGTATTTTTTTTCTCACTTTGCATTATAGATTTTAAGAGATTTTTTTTTTTCTCTCAACTGTGTCTTATTGTGATTTTGTTTCTTTTTAGGTTTTCTTTTCAAGGAAATATGTGTGGAAGAAAATCATATATGGACAGCAGGTCAGTCGGTAAAATTTTTATTTAATATTTTGTTGCGATATTAAAATGTTATAGAGAGTTTTGAATGTATTTAATGCCTTAAAGCATAAAATTATAATATTCCTAATGTGACATATAAATATTTTTTAATATTTATATATTCTTTTGCACGTTACTGTTTTAAAGTTCGTCATATCCGAAAAACCCTCCCTCTGCCTTATACAGAATTGCAACCTATCCAACATCTTCATTGTTAGCAGGAAATGCAAAGATGCCCTCTCGTGCCAACAGAAAAAAACTACACTCTGTTGAGCCTCTATATCATATCTTAGTTTGTTTTGCGTGCAAATATTATTTTCGTAATGTCTACAATTAAATAAATAAATTTAATTTTAAGTTTTTCCTTAAACTTTTCATATATACATATAAAGTTGATTGTAATTTACGAAATCTTTATTTTATTTATTCAAACAAATTCAAAACTTAATGTTTATATACTGTTAACACGAAATTGTATTGGTCATAACGAGTGGCCAATAACGTTGTCTAGCCATGATTGCCTTGGAGCAATTCATACTTTAAGGCTAATGTGCTGGGCGATATACATTCAAATATGACCACCGAACGAACGAACGATCGATCGACCGTCTGCAAATTGCCCAAATGGAACTTTACATATCACATAAAGTGCTCATAGGTATCTGTATACACATATGCCTAATGTTTACACTTACACACACATACTTGAACGCACATAGGAGATATGTAATAATGTATGTAGATACTTTGTAAATTGAGCAATATTTGTTGTATACTGAATTACAAATATGTATTATGTATGTACAACGTTACGAGTACAACATACACACACTCTTACATACATATGTAGCAAATGTTTTCCATACTATACTATACTACATATCAAAAGCGGCCGCTGTTGCTGCTGCATGCAACTACTTTAACTTCAATCGTCAATGCCACCATATGTTGCAACTGCTAAACCATGCCACTCGACACGTATGAATGGATGGGTATGAATACAATTTGCACGTTTTCCAAAAAAGTTGCCCAAGAAAAACTTTAACAATAAAACTCCTTCCAATGATTTTCATTTACAATATTGGCTGAAATACAACAACAGCAACAATACAAAACAAAACGAAAAGGAGTGCATACATAAGTGCATAATTGTGAAATTTTGCAAATAGTTTTATGTTGTGTACAAAAACAGATAATAATAGTAATAACAATTTGGATTTGAACTAAAGTAAAGTGTGAGATGGGCACACAATTGCCCACATTTAAGACAAAGGGGTACTTTTAGTTTATAGAGGATTATTATTTTTTTTTAATTGTTAGCTTTGATATGATTTTATTTTGGCTCTTGATAGTCTAAAATAAGCTGTGGTTGAAAATATTTGTATGTGTTTGACACTTCATAATATTGTTTATGAATTTGGTAAACTTTTTCAGGACAAATTTACCAAAGAAGTCATATTATGAATATGAGCCATAATTGTAAACTGAATGTAGCAAACACGAAGAGAGACAATAGCATAATTTCGAGCATGTAACTTTAAACAATATTCTACTGGTCAATTTATTAATTATAAACATATAAAAATATAAACATTTAAAAATATACAAATATAAAAATTTAAAAATATAAGAATATAAAAATACAGAAATATAAAAATATAAAAATATAAAAATATAAAAATATAAAAATATAAAAATATAAAAATATAAAAATATAAAAATATAAAAATATAAAAATATAAAAATATAAAAATATAAAAATATAAAAATATAAAAATATATAAAAATATATATTGGGCAAAAATGGGTTAATATCGTACTAATGTTACCTTCGGTACTTTTGTTGTACCGAAAATTAATAATGAATGTGTTTACATCGTTCGGTGTAAGATCTAGTCTATTATTGCTAATAGAATTTGTTTTACAAGATTTGTGTAAAATGGATTATGTTGACAGCTGGCAGGGCAGATAGCTATTTGGATGGTTGCCAAACCATCTCATCAGCACACTTTGCTGTGCCTTCTCCACTCTTTATCACAATCTTAAGTGTTAAAAGCTTCAAGAAACCATCGTGAAGACCAAACACACCGGTGCGAAAATGGTATCAACGAAGACCACACGTCAATATAATCCACACAAGCTCTTGTCTACGCTTTGTTCATCGTATCTTATAAACTACAAGGGGTATAAAGACGATATTTTGTATGTGTTGTTGGTACAGTATGAATTATAGCCAGAGTGGAAGAGGGCTGTGCCACGCCCTATTTAAAAGAACGCCCTGTAAATTTCACTGTAAAAAAAAATAACGTGAACTTTTTCGAACACGTTTTAAAGAAACTTTAAATTAGTCAATTGTAAAGATAATTCATACATTCGTTTTTTCAAGAACCTAGTTCATTGTCAATGTCCTTGAAAATAATTTTTTAGCAAATTATGATTACACAAGGGAACAAAATTGAACTTTTTGAGTGTTTTTTGGAATCCTATAGCTGTTTTTTACTAATTTGAAGTCGCTGATTTTAAATCTAATCTCCATTTTTCTCCATCAGCACGAAATTTTAAGTTACAGGTACTAATCGTATTTTCGCATATTTTCCAAAAAATTATAGTTCAAAAAATCATAATTTTTTTTTCATAAGCCGAATTTTAAAATTTTGTTTTTTTTTAAAAGATATCGTTGTTACCTTTGAAAAAAATCAAATTTTTTAATATTGGGGTGAGTTTGGTCATTTGTATAAGAGGTACCAGAAGGGGTATGGCAACGGTTTCGGTTTTTTTAGGGGTTATCTACTTTTACAAGATAAATAAACTGACCATATTTAGATATCCTCCGGTTGTCTGTTTGGCAGCTATCGAAGATATATTAATTATCCGAAAATAGGTAATTTTTTATGGGAGGTACCAGAAGGGGTGGGGCTATTCCGCCCATTTACAATCCCATAAGATCGTTTCGAAAAATATTAATACTGATAAATTTTCATAACGATCCGTTAAGGGTTGCTCGAGTTACACTTTCACAAACATTAATAAATTTTATTTCTGTATGGAAATCGCGATTATTGTAAATTTAGTTATCTCAGTAAATTGTTGACTAAATCAAAAGTTGTGCACAGATTTCAATGAAATAAAGCTCATTTGATTCAAACTATATTAAACTAAATGTTTTAAGACCAACACTGTGATTTTTGTTGCATTATTTTTTTTATGAATTTTGAAAAAAAAAATTTTTTTTGTTTTTTTATATTACAACGATATCTCTGAAACTACTAGGCCAAATTAAAACAATGTAAGCACGGGTTAAAGATAATTTTATTGAGGAGATTAAGTTTTTTTTTTAATTGAATATGGTGAACCGTTTTCAAGTTATTTAAATATTTGTAGTGGAAGTATCTTAGTAACGGTATATCGCGAAAAAAAACCTTGCTCCCTTGAGTTATCTTTGATGTTGGTATAACTAGATGTAAAATTAAGAACTTTTCTCAAAATTTAACAAAACAAAAAGTAGAGTAAAAAAAATATAATTTTTTTTAAGGATAAAACTATTTCACGTGTGCCCTGTCAATGTAATTGTTGTGGTGTTTTAAGAAAAATGATTTTTGGTCTGCAAAATTATATCCCAAAAATTTACGCATCAAAATTTTTAATGAGGTATTAACTGCACCATAAAATAAGAAAAATTAGCAATCAATAAAATATCGTAAAAAAATTATAAAATCGTTTAAAACTCTCCACATCATTCAACTAAAGAGTATCAATATCGACAAACATATCATATAATTCCCTAATGTTTTTTTATTTTTATATTTTCCTCAATTTCAATCAAAGACATTATGCGGAAGACTACACACGCTTGTAAAACGAACGTGTAGACATTTAAAAAGTTGAAAATTAATAGGTTTTTTTTTATTATTAAAATTTATAGCATGGTACAACATTTATAGCATACATTAAGCCTGAAGTTGACATACGGTTATATACTTTCAAATGCCATAAAGCAGTGACATTTGTCATGAATATTTAAGCGCTTAAAACTTAGACACCGAAAAAAGAACGTCTTATTAATAGCGTAGGAGTTAAGTTCTAAACAAAAAAAAACTTATCTAATTTCATAAGAAAAAAATTATGTTTTGTTAAACAAATTCCACAGATCATTGAGCTTAGAATTTGTGGATGGAAAGACGGATGTGTTAAGAGATTAAAAGTAGGGGGACAAAAGGCAGAAAATAAAATTGGCTAGTTTGGTATTATGTTCTATTTTATTGTCTTGTAATCTGTTGATTTTATTTAAATTTAGTTTAATCTGTTATGTAATAAATTTGTCTATATTAGTAATTTGATTATATAACTTTTTATATTTATGTTGTCACACAGACCGGATATGATGTAATGGTTGAGAGTTATGACTGTATGATATCAAAAAGTTGGAAAATAGCAAATGATCGCAAAATTTTTTTTGGTGGAATTTTATGAATTGTCATGTGTTTATAAGATTTGAACATAAATGGTATTCATAAATTTTTAAATTGTTTAGACATGTTTATGACAAAGCCTATAGCTTGAAACATTTCATAAAGATCATTGATCTCCTTCAACGCTATATGAGCAACCAGTAAAAATTTTCGATCATATTTGATGATAAATTTTTTTGCAGATTTTTTCTAAAATTAATACAGTTTTTTTTTTAAATTGCAACTCTCGTATACAAAACCAAAACCAATTCTTAGCTGCTTAACAATTTAATTCGCTCAAATAACACAAATTAATTTTAACCTTAATTTAATGAATTTCACATGCTTAAGTTCCATTCCATTCCCAACTATGTATAGTGATTGTGGCCAAACGCCCCCCCCCTATCTAAGAAAGCTGGTCATGAACTACAGCAATAGTAATAAAGCCACAAAACATTTCAAATTATTTCGCTAATAACTCAGCATATCCCCACCTCTCCCCTCGTAGAAAATTATAAACAATGCAAAACATAGACAATAGACCATTTCATTTTACCAATTTTTTCGAAAAGTCATTGGGATAATATATTTTCTAATTCTACTTAAAAAAACAAAAATTTTGGTATATAAAACTTGAAAATTGATCGACGTTTAGGGGTCGCGCAAAATCGTTTAAGGTTTTTGGCTGCAAAAAGGCATGTTTCAAAAATACTGATTTACTTATATGATTAAAAGTTTTGATACGCTTGACCGATTTTAATCAGATTAGACTTGTTTTAAAGGTAATAATATTTCACACATTTTCTGTGAAGACATCAAAACATTTTAGATAATAGTTTGAGTTTAATAACCTTTCAAACCTAAAAATTTTTAAATTTTAATTCAAAATTTACCTACTTTGGCCCATTAAAAAATTTTTTTTTTTAGTTTTAGGTCTAATTTTTGTATATCTTTAAACGCACAATTGCCAAACACTTTCTAACGATACTTTTGATGTATGGCAGGACCATGCAAATGACATATGTTCAGCAGCAGCAATAATAATCAATAGTGATAAAAATTAAACGAAAACTGTGTACTATGTATATTTTTAGTAAGGAAAACGATTTAGGTAATTAAAAAGAAGACTTTTTTTTAAATTGGATACGATAACACCTTTTGTGTTCTTTTTGTATGTTTTATTGCGTTTTTAGATGACTTGTACTAATTAGTTTTGCTGTTTATTATCCTTCGTCAAAGTGTTGTTCACAGTTTTAATAAGCCCAATAGCAATCGTTGACAACGCTGATGTTTTTCACAATTTCTTTAATCCGTTTACAATTCTCATTCTTGGGCCTCATTCTCATTCTTTGACGGGTGGATAGCAAGAAAACTGCTGTCTACTCCAATAATATTGAAGAATTTCATAGTATTTTCTGAAATCATTTTTGTAACATTTCCTTCACAATCTTGGTCACCAGGATGCTTTAATGCAGATGTAATTTTAATTAAAGTTCCTTCGGTATGCGTGGGGTCGAAAAGAAAAAAGCCGAACGCGATGTCACTTATATACCATAAATGCCACACAAAAGTTTTGAGTGCAACATTTGCTATAATTTCAGTTGATTTGCGGTATTTTTTTAGGATTCTATCAACAAAATGTCGTTTAAAGGGGCTTGTGTTGCAAGGGGACACGTAAACCAGTTTTAAATGTAAATTTTGACCACAAAAATGTTGATATGAATTAATCCATTTAGCTCATCACTAGCGAAATAGTAAAAATTTCAGCAACAATTAAAAATTCTATTCATTATATTATACATCAAAAGTATCGTTAGAAAGTGTTTGTCAATTGTGCATTTAAAGATATACAAAAATTAGACCCAAAACTAAAAAAATAATTTTTTAATGGGCAAAAGTAGGTAAATTTTGAATAAAAATTTTAAAATTTTTAGTTTTGAAGGGTTCTTAAACTCAAACTACTATCTGAAATGTTTTGATGTCTTCACAGAAAATGTGTGAAATATTATTACCTTTAAAACAAGTCTATTCTGATCAAAATCGGTCAAGCGTATCACAACTTTTAATCATATAAGTAAATCAGTATTTTTGAAACATGCCTTTTTGCAGCTAAAAACCTTAAACGATTTTGCGCGACCCCTAAACGTCGATCAATTTTCAAGTTTTATATACCAAAATTTTTGTTTTTTTAAGTAGAATTAGAAAATATATTATCCCAATGACTTTTCGAAAAAATTGGTAAAACGAAATGGTCTAATAGACAAGTTATTTGTCTACATACCAATAATAATAAAAAAGCTAAAAAAAAATATTATTGATATTTATTAATGTTTTCGCAAAATTAATTTTAATAGATTTATTTATGTTATTATGTTTACCCCCAATGCTGATATATCAATAATCCACTTAAGCACTCAAATATTTCTTAAAGACATTTATTATTTATTTTTTTTAACATTTTGCCTTTCAGATAGCAATGATTTGTTTTAGAGAAGAGGGAGAGAGGTGCTTAGTGAGACTTTGAATACTTTGAGTGAAAATGAAAATAAAAACGTTGTTGGCATTAAGTTGGGGTTAAATTCCTTAATATGCAGTCATAGCAATTGAGTTAATAGATGCTCAATAAATTCAATAGAATATTAAAATATTTTTCTAATGGGTTCGAAAATATTCCTATGTAACAAAGGACTAAGGACTATTCTTAGAATAGAAGAGATAAATAAAATAGCTACAAAACAAAAAATATAAAAAATACATAAAATAAATTTAATTGCTATAAATTAAAAAAAAGTATATAGATACAAATTTAATACCAAAAATACCATCAGGGTTATGTTAGCCCAACAACATAAGCCACAGTTTTGATTGTAAGCCTACAATGACAGTAATGCAACAAAGGGTGAATGTAGTCAATATTTGAAAAATTTTCCTTAAAAACTTATATAAGTGTGTAAATGTATTAAATTTTAACAGTATTGAGAAAAAATTTAAAAGATATTAAGGACATTGATAAGGGCATTATATTGCGGTATGGAGTTTTTATCAAGGACTTTGGCAATTTTCGATGTATGTACTTAAATTTTTTTTTCATAATTTCAAGTCGACATCGCGGGTAACATTTATATATTAAACTGCGGAGTTTACCATGACCTTAGTCTATTTCAATATTCTTGAAAACTATACCAAAAAATAAAAATGTCCCTAGAGTTTAGCCAAAAAAAATTCAATTAATCATTTGTATGCGGTTACTAACATTTCGCTATTCTAAGGACCTTGTTCTCTTTCAATTTGCTTGAAAATTTTTCCATGATTTCAAATCATTATTTTTTTGTATCAAAGGGCTATTTCCCTATGTTTTTGCAAATTAAAAAAATTTTATAAATCATTTGTATGCAGTAGACAACTTTTTCGCTATTTTAAGGACCTTGCTCTCTTTCAATGTCCTTGAAATTTGTTTACCAAATTTTAACATTATCAAAGCGATTAAAATATTAAAATATAAAAAGGTGAACTTTTCTATAAAAAATTTACAAAAAATTTGTGTTTTAAGCACATTGTTCCCTTTAAATGTCCTTGATTTGTATACCATCACCCTTAGGGATGAGGGTATATATCATTTGATACGAAAAAAAAGTGCAACGCATTAAAGGACACGAGTTATACCCCAAGTATCCTAAGACCAAATTCGTTTCAGGACTTTTTAAGACGATTGAGCTGGCTGGCTGATCAGCAGGATAACTCGAGTAATCCTTAACGGATCGGTATAAAAATTTGCCAGTATTAATATTTTTCAAAACGAACTTATGGGATTGTAAATGGGCTGAATAGACGCAGCCCTTTTGGTACCTCCCATACAAAATTACCTATTTTTGGAAAATTAATATTTCTTCCATAACTTCCAAACGGACAATTGGAGTATGTTTGTTTTATTTATCTTGCAAAAGTAGTATATTGGTCGATAAATTTATGTTGTGATATGAAGCAAAACCTCAGAGAACCTAACTATTTGACACAACCCCTATTGGTACCTCGCATACAATCACCCCTTCTGTTACCTCCCATACAAAATGACTCTGTTTGGAAAATAAATATTTCTCCCATAACTTCTAAACCGGCACCTGGGGGGGATAATCAAATTTGGTCAGTTAATTTATCTTGTAATAGGAGGCAAAGCCTCAGCAACCCTAACTATTTGGCAAAAATCTATTAATTTCAATAACTCAAGACTTAAACAATATCTTATATTGGGTGATGGTATTTATCAGTCAGTTTACCTGACTGAAATTTCTGTACTGGTTTTTTTATAATTTTAGATTATCGTAAAATAGTATCACACAATTTAATAAATATAATTTTACATTTTTATGGAAAACAAATAATACGAGGAACATGTAAAATTTTTAAAAATTTTACCAAAAATTTCATATTATTAAATTCTACAGCAAAATGGAGTTTTATTTTTTTTTGGCTATTTTAAGGATTTTGGTCCATTTCAATTTTTTTCGTAATTTCTGGTTATTATTGCAATGTAACATGTAAATTTGTGAACATTTCACCAAGATTTGGAAATAAATTATTTTATATTTTTGGCATTTTAAGGACCTTTTTCATTTTAGTCTTTGGAATTTTTTTCATAACTTCATTGCGGGCAACATTTTAAAAAATAAAGGCAAAAAAAATTAGGTAGACTTTTCCAAAAACTACAAAAAAGTATATTTTAAGGCGAATTTGCCTTTTTTGATACTTCAAGGATCTTTTCGCTTTCAAAGCAGTTAACAATTTATCCATTATTTAGAATAACCATTGCGGTTAATGAATGAATAAATAAATTAAATGTGTTCACATTCACCAAATTTTAGTCGTCTGAATCGTAAAGGAAGCCTTGTTTTCTATTTCAGGGACCTTAGCTATTTTAAATGCCCTTGATTTTTTCTAAATTGTATACAAACTTTTTGGGACCGGCCGTGGCATAGTGGTTAGAACACCCGACTACCATGCGGGAGATCACAGGTTCAATAATTGGCTCCAAACATCTTAAAAAAAAAAATTCTTTCATTGTCGGCTCCCCTCGAATGTTGTTGACGACAGCAACTTCGCAGTATTAAGTGTCGAGTCAATCGGCATGTCTAGTAAGAGCTTCTCAAACAGTGACGTTCGCATTCATCGATAAACAAGTAGGTGCCGTTAGTTGTGAATCTAAAAAATAGATAGCGTGTTAATTCACAACAACGCGAGAAGCTATCCCATACCTCATTCATGGGGTGTAAAGGGAAGTTAAGTTTTTTTTGTTTTAAGATTTTTTCCATAATATTGGTTTATTATTGTGATTAATATACTTAAACATGTTCAATTTAGTTATTTGGAAAAAATATGTTCAAATTAGTTTGGAAAGTGTAGGGATCTTACGCTCCATATTTGTTGATGTGCCAATGTTCTTGTCCTGTTGATGTCACTGAAAGTTTTTCCATAATTTAGACCATCAGTGCGTAGAATATTTTTAAATAAACAAGTCTGACTTTTTCCAGACATTTGGAAGCAAAATTCAAATTAATCATTTGCATTGCGTAGTAGGCATTCCTACATTTTATAAGATATTGTCATTGTCCTTTGAAATATTTTCATAATTTTGGATTAATATTGCGGTTAACATACTTAAATAGAAGAAAATTTACTTTTCCCAGACTTTTTGAAATTAGTCACTTTGAGACGTATTCGACCTTTAGACTTTTTCAAGGACATTGTCTCCTTTTAATACTCATAAAATTTTGTTCATAATTATAGTTTACTAGCTTTCCCGGCTCGCGTTGCTTCACCCGAACTTACAATGAATCTACTTATGAATATTAGCAATGCAGGTAAAATACAAGCGATTTATAAGACAAACGAACATCCCATTTATGTCATTGTAGCTTTATCCTATTGGTCTGAGTGATAGTACCACTTTAGTTCCTTTTTCGTATCGCACAGTTGGACTGATAACTCCTCTAATTTTATAGTAAGCATGCCAATATACGATTATAGTTTGAGCCGTTTGGTTTGGGTGACGGTAACATTTGTATCTCTTTTCGGCCTTTTTACGCCTAAATGTTGGAATGTCTAAAAACCCCATCTGGCGGCTCTCTAATTCTATAGGAAGCAGTTCTATGTACATTTTTGTAACTTTGCCTTTAGGCATTTGGTCTGGGTGATAGTACCACTTTTCCCCTTTTACAACCAAAGAACGAATTTCGAAAAATTACTTCACATCGCACAACTAAAATATTCACTTAAATTTTTGCGACTGTACCTTAAGCCGTTTATCACTTTTTAGCCATTTTTACCCCTTAAAGGTAAGATTTTCAATAATATTCCTTTGTCTGGAGGGTTGATGGTATAACTTGTATCCCTTTTGGTAATTTTTACCCCATACGAGTTTCCAAAAATTCGTTCTTAGCTGACGTTTACTTGAAAAAGCGAACAACCATCCCAAATTTCATCATCCTTTTTACAGACAGAAGACAAATTTATAGATATTGATTATGATAATGTTATTACAATCGTTCTATTATATGACCGACATAAACATTTTTTCAAAAGGGCGTGCCACTGCCCATTTCCTTGCGAGACCTTATCCCCCATGTTCCATTTACATATGTAGGAAATCTTATCTTCATACCTTACGTGGCTCGTAAAACATGAACGATTGTAATTTTGGTTTGAGTGGGCGGTATCACGCCCCTTTGTCTAATTATGTTATCTTGTAGCCTATGGTAGAGTCCCTACTGACACAATGAAAATTTCATCGCAATCAGTCCATTTATTTCGCCCAGATAACGATATTTCCAAAAGGGGCGTGGCACCGCCCATTTTCCAGCGAAACGTAGTCCTCTTTGTATCAGTAACATATGTAGAAAATCTCATATTTATACCTCTAATGGCTCTTGAGATATGACCGATTGAAATTTCGTTTTTTGTGGGCGGTGCCACGCCCCTTTGTCTTATTATGTTTTCATGTAGCCTATGATGGACAGTATCAAACATAGAAAATTCAATTGCAATCGGTCCATTTATTTGGCCAATATAACTATTTTTAAAAAAGGGGTGTGGCACCGCCCTCTTTTCACAAACAAAGTATTTTTTCTTATACGACCGATATAGGTTCCAAATCTCGACTTCGTACCTATAATGGTTAAAAAGATACAGTTATTGTAAAATTCCAGTTGTATGGGGAGGTGCCACGCCCATTTTATCCACTTGCGGTCCGAAAAGAAACCTGCATTCTAAATTTCACGGTTCTAGCTTTAGCCGTTTGGGCTGGGGAGTGATCAGTCAGTCACCCAAGCCTTTTATATATATAGATAACGTCCTTTTTTTTTATTAAAATCAGAACTTGCCTAAATTGTATACAAACTTTTCCAAAAAGTCATTTGTAATGTAGAAGGGAGTATTTTTTTACTAATAGTGTCTTTGTTCCAGTTCAATGTCCTTAAAATGTTTTCCGTAATTACATATTATAATTGGGTATAACATTATTATACATATATAAAAGTGTGAAATAAAACATTTGCAACAAACTTCAACTTATTTATATGAAGGGCAGAGGGGACTTTTTATCGCTGGTTAAAGGATCTGGTCCTTTATTACCATGACGATGCAATTATTTTTCATAATTTTAGATTATTACTGCCATTAACGTATTTGAATAAAATTTTAAAAGAAGTTATTTATAAAGCGGAAAGGACATGCTGTTTAAAAGGACCTTGACCGGTTTTATGCGGTCACATCCATTTTATAATACTGAGCCTGAGCCTTATATGAGATAAGAATATTTTTGTGTATATATTAACCCTTCAAAAGGGTGATTCTTCATGGGATCTGAGAGAAGTTTGTGTCCGATCTGGCTCATCTGAGAACTTTGCCTTCGCTTAGAGCAAAGTTAAACTACGGCTGTTATCGGGGGACAGACAGACAACCCCATAAAGTGGAGGTTGTAGGGGAGGTGAAAGTAGTCTGAACTCACTCATCTTAACCTCTTTTTAGAAGATAGAAGTTGGCACACCCAATTTCAGCTCAATATATATTTAACTACGGCTGTTTTTGGTGGGACTGACAGACGGACAACCCCAAAAAAGTGGGAGTTTGTGTGGGAGTTAGAAGTAGTTTTTGTCCGATCTTGCTGAACTTTGAACTCAACCATTTCTTAGCCCTTAAATCACAGGGACAGACCCCACAAAAGGGTCAGTATGGATGAGAGGTGGTAGTAGTTTTTGTTCAATCTTACTTTACTTAGAACATAACCTCCGCTTAGAGGATAAAATATTGCATCATCAGCTCGATATATCTTAAGCTTCGGCTATAATAGCGAGGACGACAGACTGACGGAACGACATTTTTTAATCGTGTCAGAATTCGACGCTTATCATTTATATATACATATATTTTGTCATACCTACCACGCCTTCTTCATTCACAACAACGCGAGAATCTATCCCATACCTCATTCATGAGGTGAAAAGGGAAAATAAGTTTTTTTACCACGCCTTCTTATGGAGTAGTGATACGCCCTTCGGTAAAAGGACATTTTTTTTTAAAAATAATGTGGCTATAAAATGCGAAATTTGTCATTTCTATGATAAGGCTTTAATTTTCGACGACAGTTATTTTCCAACGCCCTTGAAAAATTTCCAATTATTACAGATTGTCATCATAGGTAACTTTGTAAACAATTATAAGCTAATAATAAGGATAAGTGATTGGGTTGCTTCTTCAAGAACCTAGACTATTTTAATGTCCTTAACATTAGTTTCATAATTTCAAACTATGATTATTGCTTTCATATAAAAGTGTGAACTTTTCAAAAAAAAAAAAAAAAAAATACAAATTAGTAAATGCGAAGAATATTTTTATTTCTATTTATTTTATTTTTTAAGGACTTTTTCAGAATTTGACATTATTAGTGCGGAAAACATAATCGATTATAAAAGCGCGAATTTTTTCCAAATCTTATCTTGCAAGGTCCATTCAAGGACACTATGACCCTTCACAGTCATTCAAAATTTTTCCATAATTTCGGATTGTAATGCATATAAAAAGTTGTAATATAAAATTGTGAAATTTCCTCAAAAATATACAACAAAAACTTAATTAAAAACTTTAATTAATTATCGCGTTCTTTGTTGCCTTTCAATGTTCTTGAAATTGTTTTGCTTTAACGAAAAAAATTTGAATTTTATACAGGTTTCTACAAAACATTTATTAATTAGCCATTTGTATAACGGTGAAGACTATGAAATTTCAAGCCGAGGTCCTTTTAATTTAATTAACGATTTAATTAATTAGAAAAGGGCTGTTTTGCTAATTCAGGCACTTTTTCGCTTCTCAATCTTCTAAAAGTATTTCCATAATACTAAATGCAGTTTAATACTAAATGCATAAAGGATGTTGTCCAATGTCCTTGTAAATTTTATTTTCCATATTTTTAGATAATAATGCCGGTTTGTTTATAATCAAATTAGTTGCGAGACTTTTAATAGTATAGAGCAGTGCCAGGCAGCACATAGCCTCGCAAGTCCGGCAGTAATTGTCTTTTTTATACAAACAACAGTCTGACAGTCTATGGTCAACCTTTGCTTGAGTTTTGTGAAATAAACACCACGCACTCTGGCTGCACATTCACATACACAAACACATAATTTTTGTGTATGTGTGCGTTTGGTTTTGCCTGGCACTGGTCTAGAGCAAAAAGTTTAATCACTTCAGTAGGGTCCACAACGATGTCCCCTAATCAATATATGTTTGGTCCTCAGTGTAATCTATTTACAGTTATTCTAAATCTAATCCCAATTTCTTTGCATTCCATATGACAAAAATCACATTTGACAGTTAAATACAAATACTTATAACAATAACGCCATATTTAGGCTAAATTATATAACAAATAATATCTAATCATTCATGACGTCTATGTCATGATTAGCATGTATGTACGTATGTACATTTCTACGCCTACTCATATTTTTCATATTATGCTATTCCTGCCCTTATGACTTTCTCATGAATCATTTTATTTTCATTACTCGCAAATATCCCAGCTCCGTTATGATAGTGTGTGTGTGTGTGTGCAGTTTAAATTGATACTTGGAAAGGCATTTTTGAAATATTTTTTGCATTTCGATTGATTGATGATTATATCAACAAGGGCTAGCATATGAGTAGGGTGTCCAAAAAAATGAAAACAAAAAACTGATTAGAAACAGGGTTATCAAAGTTATCCAAAAAATTTGAAGTTTTTTTTATATACCAGATGTTGGTCTTAATTTTTTTTTTAAATTTTTTTATAAAGCCAAAAAACGGAACTCTCAAATTTTGCATTTAAAAATATTGTTTTTTTTTTTTTACAAAATCAATATAATGGTGAGTATTTATAACTTTCGAAATATATTAAATTTAAAATTTTTTTTTTCAAAATATAAAATATTTTTAACTTTCAAAATATGTTGAATTTTGTTATCGTAATTTTAAAACCACAATTTTAGATGCAATAACTTTTTCTACAATAATTTAATGTAAGAATTTATTAACTTACTTTTTGACATCAACATTTCACGAGTCCTTCCTGCTTTAAGGATGTTTTTCGGCACTTTAAAGAAAGTTTTATCCAACAATTTTTAAAGATGATTATTCGCTTTGCCTAGCATACCCTATTTGGCATATGCCAAATTTTCAGCACACGAGGACTTTTTCATCATTTTATGAAATTTGTTTGAACTATGACCTTTATGAAAACAATTTAGATTGATGAGTATTGTATGGAAAATCATGTGCACAACAAAAAAAAAAAACACATCACGTACAAAATTACATATTCACAATGTCACAAATAGATATTAGTATTTACCTTACATAGGTACAATGAATCGTCAATATTGACATGACACACATACATGACCGTGTTGACATGTGTAACACAGAATTTTTCATTTGAATTTTGATACAAAAATAATTATAAAAGGACAATTTATTATTGAATATCATAGATTAAAACTGAGAATTGACACATCATTAGATTTTACAGTGAAAGATGGATGTCTGAGTGTGGTTAACATTAGATTCTTGATAATCTGATTTTATCTGTAAATTCTAAAATAAGTCAATAATCAGAAAATATAATGACGCAAATATCAATAACTTATACCTTATAGAGAAATAGAGAAACAGGTGCATATGTAGAACTTTTCGGCTACTGTCCCATGTTTCTTTTTAGTGGTCTAATTCCTATCAAAGCTTAGATTAATCTGGCATCATCAGCAATTCCTTTATCTACCACAGGATTATAGAACCTTATAGAAGAGGGATACTACAATTAATCCAACACATTTATAAAAAAAAACCATTAAAATTTTTGCAAAAAATACTATTAAACCACTAATTTCTTAGCTGTTATATCAAATGATACAACACCACCACTACGACGATGATCAATTACATTTCAAACAACCAAAGGCAAAGTGGTTAAATGTTGTATAAATTAGATAACAACAACCGGCTTGCTAATCATTATATCAAAGTGGTAAAAAAAATCATATATTTCTGCTGTAAAACAAACCTACAAGGCAGCTGGCAAACATGATAGCACAGTGACCAGCAAGATAATCAAACAATATGAAGATGATAAAATTTCACTTCACTTTAACGTTTTTTTTTCTTGAGTTTGCTAAATACCTTTGATAAATGTATAAATACATACATAGTCACACATACATATACATATACATATATACCAATGTATATTTCTATATATGTGTTTAATTGATTATATCTTAACTTGTGTGCCTGCATCTCTAACTAAATATCAATTTGTCTTTTTATACAAAAGCAATTTGTTGGACCGACTGCTTGCCGGCCTGCTTGCATACGAGTTTGTCTCTGTATGTCTGTGCTACCTGTTCGTTTTGTCACCAATAACTACTAACACCACCACCTGAATTGTTTGAATTTTTGAGTTTGCGGTTTCAATAATAACGTTTATAATAATAATAATAACAATATAAAAATTGTGTCATTTTTGTTGAGGAGTTTGCGGTCAATTCATTCATTGCATGAAGTTTAACAACCAATTTAAATTGTTGGTTGGCACCAAACTAAATGGTAGAAAATTATATTGAATAAACAATTTGTTGTCTGGCATCGAGACGAGCCACATTGGAAATATGTGTCATTTGGTGAGACTGTGACTGTGTCGTAGACATAATTTGTGGTTAACTAGGGAAGATTTAACATATTGTTGGGATTGTGTGATAGAAATCTATGTTCGATATGGGGAAAAAAGTAACTATATTTTGTTAACAGGTTCTAATTTAAGGTAGATCGAACTCGAAGCGTTGTTTAGAGAACTGTGCATCAAAATTGAGGTCATTATCTGGGGCATGAATAACTCATTTACAATATGAATGCCTCAGGTCATTATATTTAAATTCCAGGAAAACAGATCCCCTAGACCTAACTTTATTTTTATGGTCTGGTAAAATTTTTAGTTTGAACTAAACAAATGTTTAACAAAATATTGCTCAGAAAATTTTACTCGTGGCACTGTATGGATAGTAAGTGTCCTATTTTTCTTATTGTTTTGCAACATTTCGATAAAAAGATATTTCAATGAAATTTTATCGGGGATTTTTATGTTGATCCTTTTCATCCTTAACTTGTGAAGTCTGAAAAGTGACTTCATATAGGACATTATAACGTTTAAATTATCTACAATAACGTTGCTCAGAAAATTTAACTCGGGGTGTTATTAGACAAATAACCATTCCATTAAAAAAGTCAGACCTAGGGGTGATATGTCCTCCCGGAATATTAATATACTTACCTAAGGCTTTAATCATTAATCATTCACCGCCAAAAAGTAGTTGCATAGTGAAATTGGTAAGGTTGCAGATACATTTTTTTTTAAAGATATGTAAAGAAGTAGACGTTTGCAGTAGCTAATGCGCCTTGGCCAACTTTTCGTGTCACCTGCTTGCAAACATTTTTCAGTAAGATTGAGGATTGATGTATTTGTTTTGAAATCTAGAGATCAGTATGACAGTGCAAACTATTTAAAAATTTGAATGATGTTGTACCCTATAAATGTACTTAAAACCTTAAACATAATAAAGGGTGATTTTTGTAGAGCTATAGGAAAGTTTTTTTTTAAAAAAAACACATAAAATTCAGAAAAATGCATGAAATCATTATTTGAATCGATAGTACGGTCCATATAATTTAATGTTTGAAGATTATTTCATGCAAATGTTGACCGTGACTGCGCCTCAAATGGTCCATCCGCTTAGTCCAATTTTGGCATACGCTTTCTAACATTTTGGCCGGTATCTTATGAATAAATGATTCAATGTTGTCTTCCAATGCGTCAATTGAAGCGGGCATGTGTGTATAGACAGGAGCTTTAACATAGTCCCACAAAAAATAGTCTAAAGGCGTTAAATCGCACGATCTAGGCGGCCAATTGACCAGTCCCGAACGTAAAATAAAATGTTCACCGAACTCGCCTTTCAATAAGTCCATTGTTAAGCGTGCTGTGTGGCATGTGTTACCGTGTTGTTGAAACCACATGTCATGAAAGTCAATCTCATGCATTTTGGGCAAAAAAAAAGTAGGATATCATCTCACGGTAGCGCTCACCATTCACAGTTACGTAACGATTCGCATCATCTTTGAAGAAGTACGGTCCAATGCTGCCACCAGGTCAAAAACCGCACCAAACTGTGATTTTTTCTACATGCATTGATAGCTCTTGCAATGCTTCTGGCTGATTTTTACTCCAAAATCGACAATTCTGCTTATTAACGTACCCATTGAGCCAAAAATGAGCTTCGTCGCTGAACACAATTTTTCGAAAAAAAGTGGATCTTCGGCAAACTTTCCAAGATCCCATTTACCACAAATTCTACGTTGCGGTAGGTCGTTCGGCTTCAATTCTTGCACCAGCTGTATTTTGAAAGGCTTCACACCTAAATCGAGAGGCCCAATTGGTGCGACGAATCAATAACACTATGTCACAAAATTTCAAAAGTTTCTGTATCCCGGACATTTAATAATATATTTTAATGTAAAATTCCACGCTGAATTCAAATCTGCTCTCAGATATGTGGAAAGTAGAACAGTTTTTGAGATATGGTCAAATTTCCATTTTTAGTGTTTTGAAAAAAGGTAGGTCTATTAAAATGTAATTTTCTCTGGTTTTTGTTCACCGATGTCACCGAGCTGTGACGAAAATAAAAGATAATAAAATTATTTATTAAAAAAACGATAGCTGATTAAAATCCTATCATAAATGACGAAGTTATGGCACTTTAAAGTTAGATTTTTGTAAAAATTTTAATGATTTTTCAAGTTTTCGCTGCCTTTAATTAAGTTTTTTTCCGTGTTTCCGTAAAATTTGCTCCGGTTTCAGACCATTACATGAAAGAATAATATGTTACAAAAATTTGTTGCCCTTGGTCATCAAAATCGGTTGAAAACTAAACCCTACATTCACAATTAAGTACACATACCTCTTCTTGAGAGTAGTAGTAATTGTTGTTTTGCTTACTTTCCGAAAAATAACTCTACATTTTTTGTTAAACAAGTCACATAGGAAAATCTAAAAAAAAAAATTGGGATATTTTCCCAAATGCTGCAAATGCGGAAGTATTTTTCATCCGATTTTGATGACCAAGGGCATAAAATTTTTGTAACACATTATTCTATCATGCAATAGTTTGAACCCGGTGCAATTTTTACGGAAACACGGAAACAAACTTAATTAAAGGCAGCGAATACTTGAAAAATCATCAAAATTTTAACAAAAATCCAACTTTGAAGTGCCATAACTTGGTCATTTGTGATTAGATTTTAAACAACTATTGTTTCTTTAAGAAATAATTTGATTATCTTTTATTTTCGTCACAGTTCGGTGACATCGGTGAACAAAAACCAGAGAAAATTACATTTTAGTAGACCTACCTTTTTTCAAAACACTAAAAATGGAAATTTGACCATATCTCAAAAACTGTTCTACTTCCCACATATCTGAGAGCAGATTTGAATTCAGCGTGGCATTTTACATAAGGATCAACTATTTAGAAGCCGGGATCAAAAATTTGTTGCATTGTGTAATTGATGGTCATCATTAACACTGGCCGATACAGCTACGATATTTTCTTCACTTCGCACTCTACGTAAGCGTGTTGGTGGTTTAATGTCCAACAATGTAAATTTGGTGCGAAATTTAGTCACAATAGGCCAAATAGCCGCTTCAGTGGGTCGATTAAACTGGCCATAAAATGGAAGAAGCGCGCGATGAACTTTCTTAACAGAGCACGCATTTTGATAATAAAATTTGCAAGCGTTGTTCGTTTGTAAGACGATTTATGGTTAAAATATAGACCAAACTGAAGATGTTTGACAGTGAAATAGCTAAAAAATCACACTTTAGTAGTTTATCACAGTGGATGTTAATATAAAATTTCTCCAATCATACAGATAAAAAATTATTATTTTTTTGGGGAGAGTGACTTTTTTCGATTCTTAAAGACCGAACCAATTTCAAAGTCCTTAAAAAATTTTCCATAAGTTTAGATTAAAAAAAAATTGTGTGAAAAAAAAACAAATTATTTATTTTTAAGGAGGTGGTAGCTGTTTTGTTACTTCAAGGTCATTTTTCCATTTCAATGTCCTTAAATTTTTTTTCCACAAAAGCGATTACCGGTTTGAGTAACGCACTAATATAAAAGGGATACAATTTTCGAAAATGAGGAAATGATGAATGGATGAGGATGATGAAATTTTTTCCAATTTTAAAGAATTTAGTCCCTTTAAATGTCCGTGATGATTTGTCCATAACCTCAGATTATTATTTACTGAAATTTTCCCCAAAATAATAATTTTTTAAATAATTGGTATTGGAGGTTGCTGTTAGGAGTTTTTGAATAATTCAAGAATACATCTCCTACCAATGTCCCTGAAAAATTTTCCATAGTTTTGAATAATTATAATTTTGATTAACATACTGAAATAAAAAAATTAGAACTTATTTCAAATTAATAAAAAATATTTTAAAAATACACATTTGTATGGCACATTTGTATTGTTTGTATTGCTTAGAATTTAAAAGGACCTCTATATTTTGATATTATAAGCGCGGCTAACAAATTTAAAAATCCATTTTGTATACAAATAAAAAAAATCTCCAAATTTATACAACAAAAAAAATCAAATTAGTCATTTCTTTTACGTATGGAACTATTTCAAAAACTTTGTCCCCTTACTATGTCTTTGAAAATATTTTTGATATTTTTGATGATAATTATGTTTAAAATCGTGATGAGATGAAATTTTTATTTTTATTATTATTGCTATTTCAAAGAATACGTCTCATTTCAATGTCCTTACAAAATGTAGCATAACTTCAGATTGTTAGCGCAAGTTATAAATTATAATAAAAGAAAGCGAACTTTACCAAGCTAATACAAAATAAATTCTTAAAATGGAAATTTCTATGGCGAAGGATCATTTGTTGCAATTGCAAGGAGCTTGTCCCCTTTTAATAAACTTGCAAATTGTTCACTAACTTCCGACAGTCATTGAAAATTGCATGATTTAACATAAAAATATTTTCGACACCATTTTTAATGAGAAATGGACTGTTTCATAATCTGAGGACCTATTTCCTTTCAATATTCCTGAAAAATTTTCTGTTGTTTCTTGCAATCATTTCGAGTGACATAATTTAATACGCAAAATAATACCAAAATATTCCTACAATAGTCATTTGTATAATTAGAGAAACTTTGTCGATTTCAATATCCTTGAGATTTTTTTAGAATTTCTGATAATTATTACATAATTAATTACATAATTAAATATAGACTTAACTTCCCTTTACAACCCATGAATGGAGGTATGGGATAGCTTCTCGCGTTGTTGTGAATTAACACGCTTTCTATTTTTAGATTCACAACTTACGGCAGCTACTTGTTTATCGACGAATGCGAACGTCACTGTTTGAGAAGCTCGTACTAGACATGCCGATTGACTCGACACTTACACTGCGAAGTTGCTGACGACAACATTCGAGGGGAGCCGACAAATGTTAGAAAATTAAAATGACTGGAGCCAGGAGTTGAGCCTGTGATGTCCCGCATGGTTGTCGCGTGTTCGAACCACTATGCCACGGTCCCATTGTGAGCAACACACATTCAAATAAAAGGGCAACATTTTCACAAAAATTCAGAAAAAAAATAAAATTCAAGGGCTTTTTGTCTGCTTCCAATGTCCTCGACAATTTTCCATAATAATACTAGTAAAAAACAGTGAAAATTTTTGTTAACTTATAACAATTTTTTTTAAAAAGTCCTTGTTTGATTTTAAAAAATTTAAAAATTTTATTGATCTTGTCCCCTTTCAATATCGTTAAAAATTTTTCCATAATTTCAAATTACTATTGTGAGCAACACACTTGCATACATATGAACAAAAATTTTCAAAATAATAATATTCGCAATTATAAGGTGGATTGTTCTTTTTAAAAAATTATGGACCTTACCCCTTTTAACGTCCTTGAAAGTTATTTTATAATTCTAGAATATGATTATGGATACAAAATTTAAATATAAATGCGGTAACTTTAAACAAAATTTTACAAAAATTCATTTTAGACATTGGTTTAGAGATTGGTGTTTTTAATAATAAAGGATTATTTTCCCTTTCAATGCCCTTAATATTTGTTCTTAGTTTCGGATTATCAAATTATGAAATTTATATTATAAAATTTTCGAAATTTTGTGCAAAATTATTTATAATTACTTTAATGTGTGTGTTATGACACATTTTGTTGAAATTTATAGGACCTTAACCCTATTACCGCTGTGAGTAACACACTTAAAGAAGATACAGCAATGTTTCTCATAAAAAAAAAACTAAAAAAAAAACAAATTAGACATTTTTAAGGAGGAGTGATACTTTTAAATGTTGTAAAATTAGTCCCATTCAATTCTTTATAAGCAATTTCATAATTGCAGATAATCATTGTGTGTAAATATTTAAATTTAAAGAATTCAACATGTCCACAAATTGTACAAAAAAAAAAAAATTTACATAAGTAACTTTTGTTTTTTTTTTTGCATTTTCAAGGACTTTGTACCATTTAAATTTCCTTGCTTAAATTTTCCACAATTTGCATGCACCATGCTTAAATACGAATGAGCGAACTTTTTCAAAATTGTATAAAAAAAATTCATGTTAGTCGTTTTTAATTATTTCTGGTTAATTTTTGGTTATTTTTCGTCCTTTTTTATATTCAATAGTCAAATTTATCAAGCTCGAGGATTTTTGGATTTAGTATATTATGTTTTTATTTATAAATCCTTTAGGTTATAATTTTAAATACCACACTTAAAAAATAAAATGTAATTTTTCTGAAAATTAACCCAATAATTTTAAAATCATTTGCATGGCAGTGGAGCCTAATGCCTTTAAAAATGTTTCCATCATTTCAGATTATAATTGAAAGTAGCATACTCCAAACTTATTATTTTGTGCTATTTCAAGGATATTCAGTGTTTTTCGAAATGTGTTCTTAATTTCTGATTATCTTTTCAGGGACCATACTTAAATACAAAATTGTGAATTTGCATCTTACATAAAAATGTTGACATTTTCCCAAATTTATTTCAGATATCATTGCAGTTGGCCAATTTTAATATGAAAGTATGTGAAAACTTATCCAGACCTTTAAATTTAAATTGTATACAAAATAATTTATATTAGTCATTTGTGTAGCGGTGGGAACTTTTTCGCTATTTCAAGGAACTTGTATCCTTCTAATATCTTTGAGGAGTTTTTCATAATATCTGGATAGTTGCAAGTAACTTACTTCGATAAAAAAATGGTGAAATTTCGATCAACAAAAAAATATATTAAATTTGTCTTGACCCCATTAAAAGTCCTTGAAGAATGTTCCATTATATCAGTCAATCAGTACAAGTTACTTACTTAAATATATCCGAGTTGACTTGTAACCATTTTCCTTATGTCTTAAAATCCTGAGAACATTTATTTTTAATACCGATTTGTATATTTACGTATTGCAACTGTTTAAAAACTCGTACTACCTCCCACTTGTGTGCTTATTACGATATTTGAAATTAATATCACGGATCAAGGAGAACGGACAACTAGATTGAATCATCGACTTAAATGCGTCACAAACAGCCTCGATGGTTTAACTTAAAAGTTAGCATTATTGCAAATTCTGTTCTAGAATTCTAGAATAAGTTAAGAGATTCATGTCTGCCAGTGGGAGAAAGCCACATAACTGGATATCAGTAGCATGACAGTAAAACAATAAGCCAATTAAAAAAAAAAAAAACATAAATAAAAAAAAATGTTAAACTAAAAGCCGTGACTCTATAACGAATAATAAAGTATAACATAACATGTGTTAAATGTTATTTGCGTTCGACCTTTCTCCAAATTCTTTAAATCTGTATGTTGTTATAAATAAGTCGAGCTTTATGTATGGACTAATGAGTACGAAATTTATATACTATTTTTATAGTTCGGCACAACAATCTTATGCTAATTTGGTTTTTCTTTAAATCTTCTTGTTATCTAGGCCATTTCGAATAAATTTTTATACTTTAATAAGTAATAAGTAATATATTTGTTTAGGTAGATTTATTTCACTTACCTTATTGTAGACGTTGTTTCGGTTTGGAGTTTACATATCAGTTTTTAAGGCTTACATTTGTTAAAATTTATTTACATTTATTTAAAAAATTATATTCCAAGGCTTAGCTGTATAACACTTTTTAACACTCACAGTATAATGATTATTATTTTAACATCGATTTAATTTTAGCCTGAAAATTAGAGAGAATATAATTTCATTTTATAGTAAAAAAAAATATATATATGTTAATTTTTTTGCAATTTTAATTTTGCACAATTACACAGTAGTCACTTTATAAGGGGCAGAGGAGGAGTACCCGATTAATTGGCTTTTGTTTATATAAATTAGTGTCCGGCAAAATCGAACGCACGCACACTGAAATATTATGTGATTGCGTATGTGAATGTGCAACAATCGTGTGCAACACTTAAGCAGTGTCTCACCAGAGTACGTGTGAAATGCTAATAGTGTAGGTGTGAATAATACGATAATTGCGGGCCCGCGAGGCTATGGGATGCCAAACACTGTTATACACAAAAGTTTCTTTTTAATATTGTAAAAAAATTTTAAGAATTAATTTTTTTAAATAGAATATAATTTGGAGCTTTTTAAAAGTATTTGCTTGCAGATTCGAGTACGTGAGAATTGCTAATAGTGTCTGTGTGAATAATACGATTGCGGTCCTCGCGAGGCTATGAGATGCCTAACACAGTTATAGACAATAATTTCTTGTTTTGTTTTTAAATATTGGAAACAATTTTTAAGAATTATTTTTTTAAATAGAATATATTTTTGGACTTTTTTATGTATTTGCTTAATTTATAAAAAAAAATTCCTATGTAACCAATACTTAATATCATACTGGATTTAAGTTTAAAGTACTAAATATTTTATTTTATTGTAAAAAATATTTCGTTGTCAAAAAGCTCAATGCGCTTTAAGACATAAAAGCCAAAAATTGCTCGATGACTTTGCGAGATATCGGAAGTTATTCTAACAAGAGTCATCGAAAGTTGGACCTCCTGCCAAACCAACTATGTCATAGATGCGGTCAACATTGTAATGAATTATTAACTCTAAAAAGTTAATGCCAGAGTTTGTTCTTTGATATTATAATAAAGTCGGCGTCATCCAATTTTATTTAAAACATTTTAAACAAAATTCAAAACAAAGCTTCTAAATGAATTACCCTTTGTATAGTTATTTTTGTAAATTTTAGTTATTAAAAAAAATAGCAAAAATTTAAAAAAATTAATGTTAAAAATGTATTTTATAAAAAGCTAGATTTCCAACTAAAATTCTAAATAAAAAAATTTGCTTTGAAATTAGATTATCTTCTTACCCATAACTTTCAGGCATTTACCGCAAAATAAATAAAAAAGTTGATTTACATTTTTAATTTTTAAAAATAAAAAAGGTAATAAGATAAATAAAATATTTGAATTTCCCATGAGCAAAATGACCAAAAAACAAAAAAAAAAAAGATAAAAATAAAAGCTAGTAAAGCGGTTATCTTCGGCTATACCGAAGCTCAGATACCCTTCACCATTTGTAAAAATGTTGATAAAACTATATTTTATTAAACTTTGTACCACAAAGCAGGGGAGTTGGTGAGAAGTAGACGTTACTTTAAGCTTCACAAATCCATGTTTTGTCAATAATTTTTTTTATCGATTTTATTCGATTTACCGATAAGTTTATGAGTTGGAGCATATTTTTATGAATTTTGTAACTCCCCAAAAATGGGAATTTGTGTGAGATATGGGGGTAGTTTAAATTCCATCATGTTTATCTTAGAACTTAACCTCTGCTTCTGGATAGAAGCTTACATAGCAAATTTCAGCCCGAAAGCTCATAAACCACAGGGACATACAGACGGACACCCCCAAAAAGGGGGAGTTTGTTTGGAAGGTGAGAGAAGTATCCGTCCGATATTGTTCATCTTACAATGCAAGCTCCTATTATAAGATTAAAGCTTGCATATCAAATTTTAGCTCGATATTTCCTAACCTACCGCTGTAATCGCGGGGGCAGTTTGGCGGACACCCCAAAAAAGGGAGAGTTTGTATGGGAGGTGAGGGTAGTTTTTGACCGACCTTGCTCATCTTAGAAAGTAGCTTCCGCTTAGGGGATTGCATCATGCGTACAAAATGTCAGCTATACACCTCTTAAAAAACGGCTGCAATCGCAGGGACAGATCTCAAAAAGGGAGAGTTTGTATGGGTGGTGAGAGTAGTTTTTGACCGATCAGCCTCATCTAAGAACTCAACCTTCGTTAGAGTAGGGAAGCTTGCATACAATATTTCAGCTTGATTGCTCTTAAATTACTGCTGTAATCGTGGGGACTGACATGAGGACACCCCCCAAAAAGAGGGATTTTGTATGGGAGGTGGGAGTAGTTTTTTTAACCGATCGGTCTCATCTTACTACTCAACCTCCGCTTAGTGTAGGGAAGCTAACATACAAAAAAAAAATCAGCTTGATTTCTCTCCAAAAAGTGGGAGTTTGTATGTGAGGTGGGAGTAGTTTTTGACCGATCGGGCTTATCTTAGAACTTAACTTCCGCCTTGACTCAGATTCGATGCTGATCATTTATATATATATATATTGTCTTACCCTACACGCCTCCTTATGGGCGTTACAAATGAAAGAACAAAATTAATATACCCTTCACTCTGTTCATGCATAAAAATTTGATTTGGAATTATAAAAAAAAATTTCTATAAAAAATTTTGGGAGTTACAGTACAATTTAATTTTTCGAGTTTGGGTCATTTTGCATATAAAAAATTTGCAGATGTGAAATATATCCCAAATTTTTTTGTTGAATTTTTCAAATAAATGGGCCCCAGTACATTTTTGGATGAATGTTTCGTTGGGGTATTTTTTGTAAATTATTTGGGGGATTTTTCAAAATTTTTGGGGAAATTTTCATTTTCACTGAGTTTTGGGTCATTTCTAAATTTTTTCGCTCAAATTTTTTTTGGGCTTTTTTTATACAGACAACAAAATTTTAATATTTTTTTTATTTTCTTATATTTTGAACTTGTACTAGATTTCACAAATATTTCCATATGCTTTGATTTTTTCAAGGGCATCGCAAATAACTTTCCAATTTTTAGGCTTTAAACTAAACTCGCTAACTAAAAAATGTCATAAGCATTGTTTGCTTTAAATTTTGGACAGTTTTCCAAATAAACTTATACTCAAGCACAAATAAATTAAATTTATGTTTCGAATTTCGATTTTATGCACAAATTTGTAAATATTTAATTGAAATGCAAAACTTTCTGTAAATATTGAATTTGACGCAAAGTTTAAAATTCAAAGTTACAAGAAGCAAAAAAAAAACATGATGAACCCATGCTCATCTTTATACATATGCTTCATTGGTTTTATAGCTTGTATTTTTTATTTATTTTTTTCATATTTTTGTTGTTTGACAAATATCAGTGAAGCCGGCATCATTACCATCATCATAGTGATGACGACGATGCTTGTAAGCTACATACGGTTTTTAGGTTTGCCGTTTTTTTTTTGTACGTTGAAGATCAGCAGCTTCACCGCCAAACTCCATCATCGTCATATTTATTCATTCATTCACTTTGTATTCACACACATGTGCTGTGTTTTTGTGATGCGTCTCTCTCCCTATCTCTCCGTCACTCTGCCCCTTTGTGTGCGTTTGTGTTTTTGTGTATATTATGCAATTTTTATTTTCTATATACATATATATCTGTATAAACATTGTGTTGTTGTTGATTCTCTTTATAGTTTTTTGTTGTTGTTATTTTTGCCATTTTTTTTTTAGCTTTTTTGCTTCTTTTTATGTTTTCTTTTTACACTCCACTGTGATCACTCACACACACACACACACACTTTTTTTATGGTTTTCTGTTTATATTTTAAAGTTTACATTTTTTCTTTTACGAAATTTCATTTTAATGATTTCTTTAGAGGCTCTAAAATGATGCGTTCCGATGACATGTAAAATGGCACAACAACCACAGCAACAACAAACAATATACAAAACGGATATAATTAATATTTTTTTGTTTGTTTTGTTTTCTTTGTTACTATGTGTTGACTTAATTATTTTTTTTTTATTATGATTTTGAGAGTTATCATCTGGTCGATTTAAATTTAATTATGTCACATTATTTTCGGGCACCCCGCTGAGATGTCTGACTAACTGTCCTACTAACCTATAATTGGCAAGGTTTTTTTCTGAACTGTTTTTGAGGCAGTGGTTCTTTTGGGTCAAATCGTAAGACTCTGCAAAGTTCCTAACGAGGAGGCCGCCGATTAAAGAAATGTAAATGGCTGAGACTGGAATCGAATCCTGGTCTACAGCTTGATAGTCGCGTGTTCTAATCAATATATCACGATCGGCCTAAGACAAATTAAATTAAATATTTTCTTTAGCATTTATATCTACTAAAATGAAAAAAAATCTCCTTACATCTTTAAAAAAAACATGTTGAAAAAATTACCTTATTTACATTTTTCTAAAAATTAATTTTCTGGAAAGATCAGATTGAAATTTATAGATTTCATTTAAAATTGAAGAATAACAAATCAAGATTTTTATACCATCACCCTTAGGGATGAAGGTATATATCATTTGATACGACCCAAAAGTGTAACACATAGAAGGAATGACTTTAGACCCTAGGTTTCTTTGAACCAAATTCGATTCATGACTTTTTAAGTCGTTTGAGCCATGTCCGTCTGTCTGTCTGGTGGCTGTCCGGCTGGTTCGCACGATAACTTTCGAAAGACGCAACCAAATGTTTTGAAATTTTGCACGAGTTATTATTTTCTCAAAACTACTAACGGTATTGCAAATGGGCTACATGGCCCGCCCCTTCTGGTACCTCCCATACAAATACATCATTCCGCCCACTTTAGAAATTGAGTAATAATATTAATACACCCTACGGGATCGTCCCCAAATTCTGTATTTAGTAAAGCTATAACAGGATAAAGTTTTGGAAAAAATTTTGAAAGCCTAACCACGCCCCTTCTGGTACCTCCTATACAATTCTACATTTCCGCCCACTATAGAGATGGAGAAATAATATCAAAAAATTAAACGTGATCGTACCCAAATTCTATTTTTAGTAAAGCTATAACAGGATAAATTTTTGGAGAAAAAAATTGGAAGTCTAGCGACGCCCCTTCTGGTCCCATACAAATGTACCACGCCGCCCACTTTAGAGATGGAGTAATAATATCAATATTCTCGACACGATCGTGTCCCAAGTCTGTATTTTATTAGGTTATAACAGGATAAAGTTTTGGAGAAAAAATCTGGAAGTCTAAACACGCCCCTTCTGGTACCTCCCATATAAATGTACCTTTCCGCCCACTTCAATGATGGAGTAATAATATCAATACATCTAACGCTATAGTGCCCATACTCTGTATTCAGTAAAGCTATAACAGGATAAAGTTTTGGAGGATAAACCTAGAAGTCTAGACACGCCCCTTCTAGTACCTCCCATAAAAATTTAACACTCCACCCACTTAAGAAATCGAGTAATAATATCAATATAATATCATTTTTTTTATTTTACTGAGGGTGATGGTATATGTAAGTCGGGTCGCCCGACTGAAACTTTCTTGCTGGTTTTCTATTTTAAAGCCTAATATATTTGAAAATAAAGAGCACATGAATCCACGGACAACGATTTGTCAGCTATTCGTGTAGAGCAGTGCCAGGCATCCCATAGCCTCGCGAGGCCGGCAATAATAAACGTCATCGGCGGTGTTTGATTCTAAGAAGTCAGTCTCTGCATGTGCATTATGAAAGCAACTCCACGCATGCTAGTTTCGCATTCACATACACAAATACATAAAATTAATGTGTGGATGTAAATTACTCATTGGAAATATTATCCGATTGCAGTGACATGGTAAGTCGTGTGCAGAGGTAAGTCGTGCATTTTGTGCAAAGTTATTTAAAACCATTAAGCTACAGGGTTTTCCAATGAGTGGTGGTATTGTGAATGGCCCGCTTTTTCGGTAGATGTCACTTTTGAAGCTTTTATTATTTGGTCGTCGTGAAGCACCATGTCGGACCGCAATACAGAAATTGGTGGAAAAATGCGAGATGTTTGGACAAGTTAGTTATGTGAAGAATAAAACCCGTGCACGTCGCTCAAGAACAACTGAGAATATAGCTGCTGTAGCCCAAAGTGTTGAAGAAAACCCAGGTTTGTCCATTCCTCGTCGTTCTTTGGAATTAGGCATTCCACAAACGTCATTACACCGTAATTTACCATAAAGACTTGGGTCTTAACACAAGAACTCAAGCCAGCCGATCATCAACAACGTCGTGTCTTTGCTGATTGGGTCCTTGAAATGCATGAAAATAATCCGGAATTCCATCGAAAAATCATCTTGACTGATGAGGCCCAGTGGCTACGTCAACAAGCAAAATTGTTGCATCTGGGGCTCAAAAAACCAAAGAGTTATTGTTGAGAAGCCTTTCCATCCTCAACGTGTGACTGTTTGGTGCGGTTTATGGCCCGGCGGTGTAATTGGACCTTACTTTTTCGAAAATAAGGTTGGTGCAACAGTTACGGTGAATGGATTGCGCTATCGAGAGATGATTAATGATTTTTATGGTCAGAGTTGCGTGGTATTGATCTGCACAACGTTTACTTTCAACAAGACGGCGCTACGTGCTACACAAGCAACGAAACCATTGATCTTTTACGGGAAAAGTTTTCGGACCGTGTTATCTCTCGTAGAGGTGATCACAATTAGCCACCGAGATCTTGTGATCTAGCACCTTGCGACTTCTTCCTTTGGGGCCACGTGAAAGATAAGGCCTACGCCAACAGCCCAGCGGCGATTCAAGACCTCAAGGATAAAATTCCTGGGGCTATCGAGGACATAGGTCAGCGACTTTAAGATTTGGTTATGGAAAATTTTATGAAAAGTAAGTAATTTAATAATAAGAGATTTTTTTTGTTACCAACTAGCCTCAATAATGCCCAAGAGGCGCTGAGGAACAAATTTGATTGTATAATTGTTATAAAATTGTCTAATAAAAGAAAAAAAAAGTATATGGTCCTGTAAGCGTGCTCGTGGTGGCCATTTGGCTGATGTTATTTTTCATTATTAACGACATACCTTCATCTTTATTTCGAAATAAATATCCGATAATTTATCTTAAGAAGTGGCATTTTTCTTTGAATACCAAAATAACACTTCTTATTGGAAAACCCTTTATGTTGGCAGATTCATTAAGAGTTTTTACACTGTAACCTTACCCTGCAGAGTTACTATATCTCTGAAAACGTCTGACCGCACGTTTGAAAGTCCTATCTCCAACCGTTAAAGCTCCACTAGCAGACAAATAATAACACATAAGCAATTTCATTTCAAATTTGGTTAGATTAATAACTTGAGAGTTAAACAATATCATACATAGGTTGAGGGTATTTATTTGTGAATTTCACCTGACTTAGATTTCTGTACTAGTTATTATTGTTATTTGGTATAATTTTATTTATTTTTTATTGTTATTTTTATAATTATTTATATTTCTGAAAATTTTAGGTTTTTTTCACTTTCTATATTAAATTGAAATTCAAAACTTTTTATTTAAATTTTTTTTATTTTATTTCTTATTATCGTAATTATATTTTTCGTTTTTTTTTTTTTTAATTAATTTTAGTTTTTGTAAAAATTTTTAGTTATAGTTTTTTTTCTTGTGACTGACTGGTTGTAGTTTTTTTTTATATTTATCATTTTCAATTATATTTTTTGTGTTGTTTGTAAAGTTAACATATTTTTTATATCTTTATTTAAAATTTTATTGTTATTTTTATAATTATTTATATTGCTGAAAAGTTTAGGTTTGTTTCACTTTTTAGATTAAATTGAAATTCAAAAATTTTTATTTAAATTTTTTTTTTATTTTATTTCTTATTATCGTAAATATATTTTTTGTTTTTTTTTTCATCTAATTTTAGTTTTTGTAAAAATTTTTTGTTATAGTTTTTTTTTCTTTTGACTGACTGGTTGTAGTTTTTTTTTATATTTATCATTTTCAATTATATTTTTTGTGTTGTTTGTAATGTTAACATATTTTTTATGTCTTTATTTTAAATTTAATTCTTATATTTCCTTATAGTTTTGATTTTCGTATATTTATTTTTGGTTTTAGTGATATTTTTTTAAATTTTAATTATAGTTCAGTTGTTATTTTTTATCCTTTGTTCAATTATTATTTTTTTTATATATTTTTATTTGTTGTTTTATTTGTTCTTTTTCAATTTTAAATTTTTATTTATACTTTTACGTTACTTTTACTTTTATTTTTATTTTTTACATTTTTATGTTTATTTAATTTTACATTTTACTTTAATTTTTGTGTTTATTTTTTAATATTTTTTTTTTGGATTTTTAATTTTTAATTGAAATGATTTTTTTCATATTTTTATGTCTAGTTTTATCCTTTTACTGTTTTTCTTTAATTTATATAATTTTTATTAAATTTTTTGGGTTTGTTGTCATTTGAACATATTTAATTTATATTTTGCCTTATTTTCATTTTAATATTAACTTTTAATTTTTATTTTCTAATTTTTTTTTAAGTTTTACTGAAATTTTTAAAATTTTATTTTTAGTTCAATTGTGTTTTTTATATTTTTATTCAATTATTAGTTTTTATATTTTTATTTCTATTTTAATTTGTATTTTTTTTAATTGTTATTTGTAACTCAATCAATAAAAAAACATTCTGACCGCCATAGCCAATTTGGTGTATTGTTTTAATACACTAAACAAATTGATAGTAATTTTTTTTTATTTTTTATAGTTTTATGTTTATTTAATTTTAAATTTTAAATTTAATCAATTTTTTTGTTGGATTTTTTTTTTAACTTAAATATTTTTTTTATTTTTATATTTATAATTTGTATTAAATTTTTTTGTGCTTGTTGTTATATTAACATATCTAATTTAAATTATTTTTATATCTTAAATTTACGTAGCCGAATTTGATGTATCATTTGATACACTTTAACGTAAATTTAATATATAAAACACGATCGAATAAAACTAACAAACAAAGAGTTTAAAATTATTTTTATATATTTATATTTATCTTTATTTTAATTTTATAATTTTGTTCTTTCAGTTCGATTGTTATTTTTTTATAATTTTGTTTTATTATTAGTTTAACATATTTTTATTTGTATTTTTTTTATTTAATTAGTATTTATACTTTACTTTACTTTTATTTTTTATATATCTGTATTTTTATTTTGATTTACTTTTAATTTTTTCATTTATTTTTACTTCTAGTATTAATTTTTATTTTTTTTTTTGGATTTTTATTTTTTTTATTTTTTTTTTTTAATACAATTAATTTCTTTTATAATTGAATGTCTAGTTTTATTTGTATTTTATCTTGATGAACATCGCGAGTACAATATTAAGTTTTCTTCAAAATGTGATTCACTTCTGGGTCATAAGGAGTATTTTCTATGCCTTTCTTTACAATATATGCAGGGGATTTTTTAATTTTGTATTTTTTGAGACATTTCTTGAGCTACAGAACATGTGTAATATTTGAGATTTAAACCAATTTCTATTGTTACTACTTGAATTATGAATTACTATTTGATTCATGGGAGCAGATTTTAGTCTATTAAGTCTTAATAGCTCAAAAATTCCCTACATTCCTAAATTGAAAAGATTTCATCTGAAATCTTTGTCATGACATCCAAAGACTAAAACCAATTTAATTTCCCATTTCTCCTTTGCCAATGACCCTGGAAGATTATCTTAGTAAACACAACTCTTTGGCACATTATGAATGCTTTCATGATATTCCGAATTTTTCAGTTTGTGTTTTATGCGCACAACATTTTCTTCCTTCTTTGCTGCATATTTCTTGTTTGCCATTTGGCAATGGTTGCATCTCATCGGTCGCAAACTCTTTGCATTAGTCCCGCTGTTTGGTTTGTCCATCGTCTCGTCCCCGTGGTCTTTCAGACTTTATACTCTTGATTTACTGTCCGGTTGACCAAGTTTTTTATTTTTGTCTTGTCCAGATTTTTGCTTTCTGTGTTGCTGAGTTTTTTTTTGCACTCTCGTTTTTGTTGTTGTGTTATTTGAGCCGCTGCGATGTAAATGGATGGACATCCAGCACATCATGTTCGGTTATTATATTATATGATATTTATCTCAAGTTCATTTTGTGTGTTAATCGCTGGAGTTGTTGCTGTTTTGGTTTATTTTGTATATATTTTGTGTGTTTCTTGTTGTTATTGTTGCTGTTTTCCATTTCGTTTTCATCGGAGCTGTTTCTTTGTTTATTGCAATTTTCACTTTTTTATGGGTAAAATTTTGTAGTGGTTTTTCTTATTTTATTTAATAATTTTTTTTTGTTTTAATTTTTTTTTACACTTTAACAATATATCACTTTGGCTTAAGTGAGAAATTTTAAGAATTTTTTAAAATTTTGTTTTAACCAATTTTTCTTATTTTTTATTTTCTCATAAACAATTCGATTTGTTTAAATTAACTTACTTTGCTTTAAAACTAAATTTCAATTTTATATTTTTTCGTTTGATTCTTTTTAGTACGAAACCGTCCCGTTTGCGTTGTATTCCGGTCCGTTTTGTTTTTTTTTATTATTTAATCGTTTTGCATTTTTTTAAATTATTTTTTTTTTGTTGCTACTTTTATGTTTCTCTTTAGTCGCCGTCGTCGTTTGTGTGTTTTCTTGTGTATCGCTTCGCTTCAAAACCGCCGCGTCTTTTCGTTGCGATCAACAGAAAAGAACTGAAAATTGTTTTAACAATTTTTTTAGCTTGGGCTTCGCCGATCTCCATCCAAAGCGATCGATAATTTTTGTTGTATTTCGGTTTGTTTTACCATTGTTGTGTTGCTCCGTTGCGATTGTCTTTCGTTTCTTGGGTCTTTTGTTGGCTTCGTCGACTCTGAGATATGCTCGCAGCAAGTCTGCTAAATGTGAAGACGGGTGTGTAGAGTCTGCGAACTTGTTCGTTTCGAACTTAGGCGGCGAGTGCTGACTTACGCAGTCTCTCGTGAAGATGATCTCGAGTGTCTGGCAAAGAGAGTCGAAGCATACAAAGAAAAAATAAATAGTGGAATTGCAATGACCAAAAATGCTGTTTGATTAACTGGCGGTGCAAAAAAGGGTATTTCGAAAGGCTGCTTAAAATAATATTACATTAAAATGATATTAATAATATTAAGAACATAAAAATATAAAAATATAATAATATAAAAGTAAAAAAATATAAAAATATAAAAATATAAAAATATAAAAATATAAAAATATAAAAATATAAAAATATAAAAATATAAAAATATAAAAATATAAAAATATAAAAATATAAAAATATAAAAATATAAAAATATAAAAATATAAAAATATAAAAATATAAAAATATAAAAATATAAAAATATAAAAATATAAAAATATAAAAATATAAAAATATAAAAATATAAAAATATAAAAATATAAAAATATAAAAATATAAAAATATAAAAATATAAAAATAAAAAAACATAAAAATATATATAAATTAGAAATTCTCTTGTTTTGTGTTGTTGATCTATATGTGTAAATAATGAATGTGTTTTCATCGTTCGGTTCAAGATCTTTCTATTATTGCTAATAGAATTTGTTATACAAGAGTTATATGAAATGGATTATGTTGATAGCTGGCAGGGCAGATAGCTTTTTCGACGGTTGCCTAACCATCTTCATCAGTACCCTTTGCTGTGCCTTCTCAACTCATTATCACAACCTTAAGTGTTAAAAGCTTCAAGAAACTATCGTGAAGCCCAAACACAACGGTGCGAAAATGGTAATAACGAAGACCACACGTCAACATAATCCACACAAGCTCTCGTCTATGATTTGTCTAAATAATAAAATACTACAAATTTTAAAAAATTTTAAAAATATTAAAAACATTAAAAATATCAATAAAATTCAAAATCCTAAAAATATTGAACATATTAAAAATATTTTAAAATGAAATATATTAAAAATGTATAAAATATAAAAAAATAAATATAATCAATATATAAAATATATTAAAAATATTATAAATAATATTATGTTTCTTGCAGAGGCACAATTTACAATTTTTAATTAGATTTATTTTGAGTTGATTATAAATCAACGATTTCGATGACGCTTTGGTTCTGTTTTCTGCTTAATTAAGAAAATTAAATATAAGGCAAAAATAAAAAGTTTCTGCTGGGATAAAACATAGAGATATTGTAAGTGGTTTAAGTGTAATGGCGAATAAGTGGACATTAGCGGGTCAAACTGTGCTCAGTCCATTTTTTGGTGAAATGTGAAATTTTAAATTTGAAAAATAAAAAATTCAGATTAGAAAATTTTTAATTTTTATTAATATTTTTAATATTTTTAGTATTTTTAATATTTTAAATATTTTTTTTTATTTATATTCATAATTGTAATTTTAAGCTTTGTAGCCGATATGAAAAAAATGACAATAATACAACTTATTTTAAAAATTTCTCAGACAAAAAACCTATTTTTTTAATTCAATTCTATTTCTATTCCACTTATACAGCTACTCTTTTTTAATAATTTAATATTTTATTATTTTAATATTTTTAACATTTTTAATATTTTTAATGTTTTTAATATTTTTAATATTTTTAATATTTTTAATATTTTTAATATTTTTATTATTTTTATTATTTTTAATATTTTTAATATTATTAATATTTAAAATGTTTTTAATTTTTGAATATTTTTAATATTTTGAATATTTTTAATATTTTTAATATTTTTAATATTTTTAATGTTTTTAATATTTTTAATATTTTTATTATTTTTTAATATTTTTAATAATTTTAAGATTTTTAGTATTTTTAATATTTCTAATATTTTAAATATTTTTAATATTTTTTTTATTTATATTCATAATTGTAATTTTACGCCATGTGGCCGATATAAACCAAATTACAATAATACAACTTATTTTAAAAATTTCTCAGACAAAAAACCTATTTTTTTAATTAAATTCTATTTCTATTCCACCTATACAGCTACTCTTTTTTAATAATTTAATATTTTATTATTTTAATATTATTAATATATTTAAAATTTTTAACATTTTTAATATTTTTAAAATTTTTAATATTTTTAATATTTTTAATATTTTTAATTTTTTTAATATTTTTAATATTTTTAATATTTTTAACATTTTTAATATATTTAAAATTATAAGTATTATTAATAATTTTATTATTTTTAATATTTTTTATATTTTTGATATTTTAAATATTTTAAATATTTTAAATAATTTTAATATTTGAATATTTTAAATATTTTTAGTATTTTAAATATTATTAGTATTTTTAATATTTTTAATATAAATAACATTTTTAATATTTTTAATATTTTTAAATTAAATATTTTAAATATTTTTTAATATTTTTAATAATTTTAAGATTTTTAATATTTGAATATTTTCATTATATTAATATTATTAATATTTTTAATTATTTTAATATTTTTAATATAATTAATATTTTTAATATTTTTAATATTATTACTTTTTTTAAATTTTTAATATTCTTAACATATTTAATATTTTTAATATTTTTAATATTTTTAATATTCTTAATATTTTTAATGTTTTTAATAATTTTAAGATTTTCAATATTTGAATATTTTTATTATTTTTATTATTTTTATTATTTTTAATATTTTTAATATTATTAATATTTAAAATGTTTTTAATATTTGAATATTTTGAATATTTTTAATATTTTTAATATTTTAAATATTTTTAGTATTTTAAATATTATTAGTATTTGTAATATTTGTAATATTTATAATATTTTTAATATTTTTAATATTTTAAATATTTTTAATATTTTTAATATTTTTAATATTTTTAATATTTTTAATATTTTTAATATTTTTAATGTTTTTAAAATTTTTATTATTTTTATTATTTTTTAATATTTTTAATAATTTTAAGATTTTTAGTATTTTTAATATTTCTAATATTTTAAATATTTTTAATATTTTTTTTATTTATATTCATAATTGTAATTTTAAGCCATGTGGCCGATATAAACCAAATTACAATAATACAACTTATTTTAAAAATTTCTCAGACAAAAAACCTATTTTTTTAATTAAATTCTATTTCTATTCCACCTATACAGCTACTCTTTTTTAATAATTTAATATTTTATTATTTTAATATTATTAATATATTTAAAATTTTTAACATTTTTAATATTTTTAAAATTTTTAATATTTTTAATATTTTTAATATTTTTAATTTTTTTAATATTTTTAATATTTTTAATATTTTTAATATTTTTAACATTTTTAATATATTTAAAATTATAAGTATTATTAATAATTTTATTATTTTTAATATTTTTTATATTTTTGATATTTTAAATATTTTAAATAATTTTAATATTTGAATATTTTAAATATTTTTAGTATTTTAAATATTATTAGTATTTTTAATATTTTTAATATTTTTAATATAAATAACATTTTTAATATTTTTAATATTTTTATATTAAATATTTTAAATATTTTTTAATATTTTTAATAATTTTAAGATTTTTAATATTTGAATATTTTCATTATATTAATATTATTAATATTTTTAATTATTTTAATATTTTTAATATAATTAATATTTTTAATATTTTTAATATTTTTAATATTATTACTTTTTTTTAAATTTTTAATATTCTTAACATATTTAATATTTTTAATATTTTTAATATTTTTAATATTCTTAATATTTTTAATGTTTTTAATAATTTTAAGATTTTCAATATTTGAATATTTTTATTATTTTAATATTTTTAATATTATGTTTTTCAATTGTTGACCTCTTAATTATAATATTGGGATTTGGTTCGGCTATAGGGTCTGAATTTAAAGACAATTTTTATGTTGTGCTTTTATTCCATTTATTTATTTCCGATATTTCGACTAACATCGTTAGTCATCATCAAGGTTATAAAAATCGGCAGCTACAATAATACTGTCTTGAGTCAGCTTCTGTAAACTACTAGGTTATAAACAGATTATTATAACCCTGATGATAACTAACGATGTTAGTCGAAATATCGGAAATAAGTAAATGGAATAAAAGTACAACATAAAAATTGTCTTTAAATTCAGACCCTATAGCCGAACCAAATCCCAATATTATAATTAAGAGGTCAACAATTGAAAAACATAATATTAAAAATATTAAAATAATAAAAATATTCAAATATTGAAAATCTTAAAATTATTAAAAACATTAAAAATATTAAGAATATTAAAAATATTAAAAATATTAAAAATATTAAATATGTTAAGAATATTAAAAATTTAAAAAAAAGTAATAGTATTGAAAATATTAAAAATATTAATTATATTAAAAATATTAAAATAATTAAAAATATTAATAATATTAATATAATGAAAATATTCAAATATTAAAAATCTTAAAATTATTAAAAATATTAAAAAATATTTAAAATATTTAATATAAAAATATTAAAAATATTAAAAATGTTATTTATATTAAAAATATTAAAAATACTAATAATATTTAAAATACTAAAAATATTTAAAATACTCAAATATTAAAATTATTTAAAATATTTAAAATATTTAAAATATCAAAAATATAAAAAATATTAAAAATAATAAAATAATTAATAATACTTATAATTTTAAATACATTAAAAATGTTAAAAATATTAAAAATATTAAAAATATTAAAAAAATTAAAAATATTAAAAATATTAAAAATATTAAAAATTTTAAAAATATTAAAAATGTTAAAAATCTTAAATATATTAATAATATTAAAATAATAAAATATTAAATTATTAAAAAAGAGTAGCTGTATAGGTGGAATAGAAATAGAATTTAATTAAAAAAATAGGTTTTTTGTCTGAGAAATTTTTAAAATAAGTTGTATTATTGTAATTTGGTTTATATCGGCCACATGGCTTAAAATTACAATTATGAATATAAATAAAAAAAATATTAAAAATATTTAAAATATTAGAAATATTAAAAATACTAAAAATCTTAAAATTATTAAAAATATTAAAAAATAATAAAAATAATAAAAATTTTAAAAACATTAAAAATATTAAAAATATTAAAAATATTAAAAATATTAAAAATATTAAAAATATTAAAAATATTTAAAATATTAAAAATATTAAAAATATTATAAATATTACAAATATTACAAATACTAATAATATTTAAAATACTAAAAATATTTAAAATATTAAAAATATTAAAAATATTAAAAATATTAAAAATATTCAAATATTAAAAACATTTTAAATATTAATAATATTAAAAATATTAAAAATAATAAAAATAATAAAAATAATAAAAATAATAAAAATATTCAAATATTGAAAATCTTAAAATTATTAAAAACATTAAAAATATTAAGAATATTAAAAATATTAAAAATATTAAATATGTTAAGAATATTAAAAATTTAAAAAAGTAATAATATTAAAAATATTAAAAATATTAAAAATATTAATTATATTAAAAATATTAAAATAATTAAAAATATTAATAATATTAATATAATGAAAATATTCAAATATTAAAAATCTTAAAATTATTAAAAATATTAAAAAATATTTAAAATATTTAATATAAAAATATTAAAAATGTTATTTATATTAAAAATATTAAAAATACTAATAATATTTAAAATACTAAAAATATTTAAAATATTCAAATATTAAAATTATTTAAAATATTTAAAATATTTAAAATATCAAAAATATAAAAAATATTAAAAATAATAAAATTATTAATAATACTTATAATTTTAAATATATTAAAAATGTTAAAAATATTAAAAATATTAAAAATATTAAAAAAATTAAAAATATTAAAAATATTAAAAATATTAAAAGTTTTGAAAATATTAAAAATGTTAAAAATTTTAAATATATTAATAATATTAAAATAATAAAATATTAAATTATTAAAAAAGAGTAGCTGTATAGGTGGAATAGAAATAGAATTTAATTAAAAAAATAGGTTTTTTGTCTGAGAAATTTTTAAAATAAGTTGTATTATTGTAATTTGGTTTATATCGGCCACATGGCTTAAAATTACAATTATGAATATAAATAAAAAAAATATTAAAAATATTTAAAATATTAGAAATATTAAAAATACTAAAAATCTTAAAATTATTAAAAATATTAAAAAATAATAAAAATATTAAAAATTTTAAAAACATTAAAAATATTAAAAATATTAAAAATATTAAAAATATTAAAAATATTAAAAATATTAAAAATATTCAAAATATTAAAAATATTCAAATATTAAAAACATTTTAAATATTAATAATATTAAAAATATTAAAAATAATAAAAATAATAAAAATATTAAAAATATTAAAAATATTAAAAATATTAAAAACATTAAAAATATTAAAAATGTTAAAAATATTTAAATAATAAAATATTAAATTATTAAAAAAGAGTAGCTGTATAAGTGGAATAGAAATAGAATTGAATTAAAAAAATAGGTTTTTTGTCTGAGAAATTTTTAAAATAAGTTGTATTATTGTCATTTTTTTCATATCGGCTACAAAGCTTAAAATTACAATTATGAATATAAATAAAAAAAAATATTTAAAATATTAAAAATACTAAAAATATTAAAAATATTAATAAAAATTAAAAATTTTCTGATCTGAATTTTTTATTTTTCAAATTTAAAATTTCACATTTCACCAAAAAATGGACTGAGCACAGTTTGACCCGCTAATGTCCACTTATTCGCCATTACACTTAAACCACTTACAATATCTCTATGTTTTATCCCAGCAGAAACTTTTTATTTTTGCCTTATATTTAATTTTCTTAATTAAGCAGAAAACAGAACCAAAGCGTCATCGAAATCGTTGATTTATAATCAACTCAAAATAAATCTAATTAAAAATTGTAAATTGTGCCTCTGCAAGAAACATAATATCAAAGCGAAGATAAATTCCACTCAAGTTTTACGATATTTTATGTGAGTTTTAATTATCAACGCCAAAAAGTATGCAATGCGTTTTTTGTGTTCTACTTAATGGACAGCCATGCAGACACAGTGAGGGGCTATTAGGAAAGTACAGCGAGTAAATATTACTGGAGGGAGAAGACAATAAATTTAAATGGTTTCAAAGCAAGGACAAATTAGAGATGTATGGGATGTACAGTGGTTTGATAGAAATTTTCTGTTGTTTAATGTTACTTATAATATTAATTTAAAACCAATAACAACAAAAAAACCACTGTCTTCTTAAGCGATTACTTGTGTTTGCGTCTTGTAAAGCTGTGCTATCGCGTGTAATATATCTTTTCCGCTGTAATGACACCAATAATTTTGATAAGAATTAAGTGAATTTGAAACGTTTTTGTTTACGCTCTCTTACTCTCTTCTGTCGTGTAATAAAGAAACCAAATCTTTTACCAGTTTTTTACTGTCTGGTTTTGCATTTGCCTGGAAATAACGTTGTGCGTAAGCAAAGGATATAAAAAATAAAACGTTTTCTTAATTTTCCGTCATCCTTTGCTCCGTGTCACACTCTCTCCCTGCCACATGGCATTTGAAACGGCCCTTCCAATCTTTGGCCATTTTAAAAATATATTAGTTTACATTATTTATACGCGCCTTTTATGACATTTTTTCCCAGCGTTTTTTCGAATTAGCATTCGGTCTATGGCTAAAGGGCAAACCACTGGCCTGGTTTGACCTTAATGCTCAATCGATATTCACTGGTTTGTGGGACATAACGCATTTAGCCTGTGGAGAAAAACCAATTCAACTTTTTTGTGTCCTTTATAATAAAATTTGATTATGGCAGGATGTTCTAAATGCCGGTAGCCGGTTTGGTTGGTTGGCAGGAAATCGTTAAATTCATTTGAGCGTAAAATGTTAGTGTCCTTGTGGGGCCTTTTGGTATTTTACACATTTCTCATCATACTGCACTGTGAGGGTAAGCGGCGCAGCGTTTGTTCTCCTCGACCACTGGTCGGTTGGGGAATTTGTTGTTTTTTTCGCGTATTGAATCTGCAAATTTAGTAATTAATGTTATTAAATGTTATATTCGCTCAATTAAATCTATAGCGTTGAACAAAACCATTTGCTGCAAAATGATTAACAAAATGTTCATTATTTAATTTGCAGAGAAGAGAGAGAGAGACAGACTTCCCCCCCCCCCCCAAGTGGGGATGTTATGGAATTTTTATTTGGCGTTTTGTTTCGTCTTTTCTATGTTATTTTTTTTTATTGAATTTGGTTGGCATTTATTACCAACGAGCTTTATTTTTATACAAAATTGTTCGTCAGAGCTGTTGTATTTTGCTGAGCAGTGCTAAATGTGGGTGGGTTGGGGTGTTACATAAATATCTCTTGATTGGTACTATGATATCCGTATAGAGTAATTGAATTTTGCGTAAGATTACGTTAAGCACTGGAGAACAAGGAAGGAAATGCTATTCCCATGTAATTGAAGTGAAATCCGGGGATGTCAAAATATTTCCGTACAGACGACAAGCACATTAAATTTTAATTTCATTTAATTGGTCCCCTGAAATTTCGCAAATTACTACAAGTGATTATAGAGAAGACCAATGCTTAAAATTCAACATTAGTCTTTAATAAATTGAAAAAAATTTCAAATACATTTTTTTAAAATATCTTCAGACGGCCTATAGTAATTGCTACCAATTTACATTAGATGACAAGTAATTCCAACCGAAATCTTAAATTCCAGTATACAATATAAAATAATTCTTTTTATTAAAAATATATCTCAATTTATATCTTGTTTTCCTAGAAATAGCGACATAACATTTTTTATTTATATATCACAGTGTTACATAAGCCTAAATATAGCCTTAATATATAAACCTTAATGAAAAAGTTACATATGACACCCATTATCTCCCATGTGAAGTAGATCCTGCACCTCAACACAAAGCCAAAATTGCCACCCCCTACATATCTCGATGAAAAACACTCGAAGAATGATGGAATTTTTAAGTCCGTACATCTTAATGAAATTCTTACTTACACTTCCTTCAATGACACTTTATTTTTAATAAACGTCAAGTTCGCAATGTAATATAGCGCGTTAACTTCGGGATTCACTTTTAATATTTCACATAACCTTTTTTTCTTTGTTTAACAAACAAATATTCTTTATTGAACATTGATTATTGTCAAACACTTTTTGTTTCCATCCTGATATCCTTAAGGGGCCTCAACTATATACAAAATAATATTCAAATCTCATTCGTGTACTATGTATGTATTGTATTGTTACATTATATTTATAACATTGAGCATATGTCAATGTATAACGTGATTTTTTTTGCGCTTTCTTTGCTGTTGTAATAAAATATTAAAAAAAAAATCAAATTAAATATTCATTTTGCATGTAAAATCGATGTCACTCACAAAGGAACACATACGCATTCATGTCACAGACACACACACACACACACCACAATATGTAACTTTTACCAGGGTGGGTCAGTTTGATAGGATTGTACTTTCCGAATTTACTTTTGCTTCACTTGAGTTCCAACGCTTTTTACAAGTACTAAGGATAATGATCTACAAAAATTACACTAGTTTATAGCAAATATAATATCCTTTGAAAATTTTTTTTTGGTTTATTAAGGACTGCTGTGGCGGTTTAGCTGATAAGTTCGGTTCCAATACGGTTCCAAAATGTAATCAAGAAATAAGCGACGAATTTTAAAAACGTGTAACATAAAAAACCGGTTGTGAAAAATTCGTTTTCGAACCGGTTTTTGGGGAAACCGTATCCATTATTGATTTTTTTGTATAAATATAGTTATATGGTAAATCGGTTATAAATATTTTGGTATAAAAACAATTTTTTAAAAACCGGTTCCCATAACAGGTTTTATATACAAATTAATTTTGTCGAGCTTGATTATTTGAAAATATTATCAATATATAAATTAATATTAAGAATATTTTCGATGTCGGCAACGAGACGTTTCTCTTAAACCTGGTTTATGGGTACCGTGTGTAAATAAACGACGAATGCAAAACATGGCTAACTTAATAAACCGGTTAAGAAAAATTCGGCTTAGAAACGGTTTTTTTAGAAACCGGATTCTTTAAAGGTTTTTAGTATAAATAAAGATTCATAATATAATCGATGTCAATGAAAAAACCGGTTTGTATTATTGTCAATGTATTAATTTTCAGAATTTCGACTGCGTCCATAAAAAATCGGTCTTCAAATACATTTTTGTGAACCGTTTTCTTAAAAATTTAAGAAAGAAATAAGCGACGAATTTTAAAGACGTGTAACATAAAACACCGGTTATGAAAAATTCGGTTTCGAACCGGTTTTTGGGGAAACCGTATCCATTATTGATTTTTTTGTATAAATATAGTTATATGGTAAATCGGATATAAATATTTTGGTTTAAAAACAATTTTTTAAAAACCGGTTCCCATAACAGGTTTTATACTTAATTTCCCTTTGCACCCCATGAATGAGGTATGGGATAGCTTCTCGCGTTGTTGTGAATTAACACGCTTTCTATTTTTTTTAGATTCACAACTAACGGCACCTACTTATTTATCGACGAATGCGAACGTCACTGTTTTGAGAAGCTCTTACTAGACACGACGATTGAATCGACGCTTAATACTGCGAAGTTGCTGTCAAACAACATTCGAGGGGAGCTGACAATGAAAGAAAATTTTATTTATTTTTTTCTTTTAAGATGACTGGAGCCAGGTTTGAACCTGCGATCTCCCGCATGGTAGTCGCGTGTTCTAACCACTATGCCACGGCCGGTCCCATAACAGGTTTTATATAAAAATTAATTTTGTTATTATTTTTTATTCGACCTTTTTTACAAATTGATAATATTTTCAAATGATATGACCTCGAGCTTGATTATTTGAAAATATTATCAATATATAAATTAATATTAAGAATATTTTCGATGTCGGCAACGAAACGTGGTTCTTAAACCTGGTTTATGGGAACCGTATTTAAATAAACGGCGAATTCAAAATACGCATAACTTAATAAACCGGTTAAGAAAAATTCGGTTTAGAAACGGGTTTTTTTGGAAACCGGATTCTTTATAGGTATATAAATATTCTTATATAAATATTCATAATATAATATATGTCAATAAAAAAACCGGTTAATATTATTGTCAATGCATTAATTTTCAGAATTTCGACTGCGTCCATAAAAAAAATCGGTCTTTAAATCCATTTTAGGGAACCGTTTTCTTAAAAATTAAAGAAAGAAATAAACGATGAATTTTAAATACGTGTTACTTAAAAAACCGGTTATGAAAAATTCGGTTTCGAACCGGTTTTTGGGGAAACTGTATCCATTATTGGTTTTTTAAATAAATAAAGATTCACTATATAGTCGATGTCAATAAAAAAAACCGAGTAGTATATTTATCAATGTATTAATTTTAAGAATATAACATAACAAAAATCGGTCTTTAAAAACTTTTAAGGGGAACACTTTCTTAAATTGGTAAGTTTAAAATGTGTGTGAAATTTAAGATAGCGGTTATGAAGATTTTGATTTTGATTATGTTAAGGTTAAACATTTTTTTGATGGCGATTAAAAATCTTTGCAATTTAACGAACCAGTTATGTGTTTAATGAAAAATTGGGTTTGACCGAATCCTAACACCGGTTTTACGTGTTAATTCAGATTTACTGATGAAGAAATCCGGTTCTGAAATCTGGTTTCAGTTACTGGTTTGAAAAGCCAGACTTCCCAGAAAACCCGGTAACAAATATGTCGTTTTAGATTGTGTTTAAAAACCGGTTGTTTATATACTTAACTGGTTTATAGTACCGGTGTTTTAAGAAATGAAATTTTGAAAGGAAAGTTCAAAATACATGCAACCAGTTATAAGTTTTATGATAAGCTGGGTCTGAACCGGTTCTTAACACAAGTTTTACGTGTTAACTAAAATTTACAGAAGAAGAAACCCGGTTCTGCAATCTGGTTTGGGAAGTGGTTTGAAAAAAAAACAAGCGTACCAAATACGAATAACTTGTTAAACCGCTAACAAAAATGTCGTGTTAGAAATTGTTTTACAAAACCGGTTTAATATACACTAAACTGGTTTATAGAACCGGTTTTTAGGTAACGATGTGTTCAAAATACTTATAATTTGGCAAAAAAATATGAGTTTTATGAAAAACTCTGAACCGCATCTTAACACCGTGTTAATTAAGATTCACAGATGAAGAAACCGGGTTTTGAAATCTGGTTTGGAAATTTGAAAAATTATGTGTTCAAAATACTTGCAATTTGACAAAACAGTTATGAGTTCTATGAAAAACTGTGTCTGAACCAATTCTTAACACAAGTTTTACGTGTTAATTAAAATTTGCAGAAGAAGATACCCGGTTCTGAAATCTAGTTCTGGGAAAGTACTAAATACGATTAACTTGTAAAACAGATAACAAAAATTTCTTTTAAGAAATGGTTTGAAATCGTTTTACAAAACCGGTTTTATATACACTAAACTGGTTCATAGAACCGGTTTTTTCGGAAACGATGGTTTTAAAATACTTGCAGTCATGAGTTTTATGAAAAATTGGGTCTGAAAAGGATCTAAACACCGGTTTTACGTGTTAATTAATATTTACAGAAGGAAAAACCCGGTTCTGAAGTCTAATTTTGGGAAGTGGTTTGTAAAAAACCAAACGTATAAAATACGAATAATTTAAAAGACCGCTAACAAAAATTTCGTTTTAAAAATTGTTTGAAATCGGTTTAGAAAACCGGGTTTTTATATGTCAAACTGGTTTATAGAACCGGTTTTTTTTTGGAAAACGATGTGTTCAAAATACTTGTAACTTGACAAACCAGTTATGAGTTTTATGAAAAACTGGGTCTGAACCCGTTCTTAACACTGGTTTATGTGTTTTTTAAGATTTACAGATGAAGAAACCCGGTTCTGAGATCGGGACTTACGAAGTAGCTTGCGTCCTAAATACGAATAATTTGAAAAACCGGCAACAAATATTTCCTTTTTCGAAATTGTTTGTTTTAAACTGGTTTTTTGGGTATCGATGATTTCAAAAAAAAAGCAGTTTGACAAACCAGTTATGTGTTTTATGAAAAATAATATAATATTTTATGGAAAATAATATAATATTTTATGGAAAATATAATTTGCATAATTTTAAAAATCGGTAAAAAAAATGTGTTCAAAATTTTGTCTATGCCAATTAAAAAACCGCTTCTTAACTGTTCAGTTTGTAAGAAATTGGTTTACGGGAAAATTGAGATCAACGTTTTTTTTGGCGTCAATAAAAAACCGGTTCATGCAACAAGTATTTTGGAAGGGGTTTAAAAGGGTTCAAAATGCGCATTTATTGAAAATCAGGAAATAAAAATTTCAGTTTATAACCGTTAATTTAAGTTTCACACTTTGTCGGCGTCAATTAAAAATACGGTTTTTATGTTCGATGTATAACAAACGATAATTGCAATATACGGGTAATTTGATAAACCGGTTATATAAATTACGAATTAGCATCAGTTTTATGCAAAAATTTACATTCATAATTAAGATCAACGATTTTTGGGCGTCATGAAAGAAGACGGTTCTTGCAATCGGCTTTTGAGAACCGGTTTCCAAAAAAAAAACATACAATAAAGAAAAGTGTATCAGTTTTTAATTTAAAAATCGGTAAAAAAAAATTTTGGTTTTAAACTGGTGAACAAAATCACTTTTATGTATAATTTTCGATTCAGAATATTCCAGACAACAGTTAAAAAATCGGATCTTAAGTGCGGCTTGTAAGAAAGGGCAGGTTTAACTGACGGGTAATAAAGTTGAACCGATGAAAATTTCGGATTATTGTTGGGTTTATGGAAAAACTAAGACTGGTTTTAAAGATAAAAAAACTTTTCGGCGACAGTAAAAACCGGTTCTTACAACCGGATATTGGGAACCGGTTTCCCGAAAACCGGTACTGAAACTAAAATTTTGTATAATCGCATTATCAAATAACTCATTTTTAATTCACAGGCTTTTGAGAACCCGTTTCCGAAAAAAACAATAAAGAAAAATGTACAGATTTTTAATTTAAAAACCGTTAAAAAAATTTTTCGGTTTAAGTCCAGTTTTTTAAAACTGTTGCCCAAAATCACTTTTATGTATAAATTACCTTTCATAATATTGTTGGCTTCAGTTAAAAAATCGGATTTTAAGTCCGGTTTGTAAGAAACAACAGGTTATATATACACCAATTTGGTGTATAGAACCGGTTTTTTTTTTTTTGGAAAATTATGAGTTTAAGATACTTGCGATTTGACAAACCAGTTGAGTGAGTTTTATGAAAAAATTCCTTACGAGATAACAAAATCACTTTATTGTATAAATTACGTTACAGAATATTGTCGACTTCAGTTAAAAAATCGGATCTTACGTCCAGTTTGTAAGAAACCACGGGTTTAACTGACGGGTTATTAAAATGAACCGATGAAAATTTCGGAATATTCTCGGTTTTATGGTAAATTAAGACTCGTAATTATAATCAACAATTTTTCGGCGTCAATAAAAACTGGTTCTAGGAACCGGATATTGGGAACCGGTTTCCGGAAAACCGGTACAAAAACAAAATTTTTTTTATAATCGCCTTACCAAATAAGCCTTTTTTCACTCTCTGTTTATTTTGAATCGATTCCCTTAACTGTTTTTATATATCAAATATCCCAGTAGGAAGTGTCTGCAAGACATTCTCAAGGATAGGTGTACGACCATAGTAAATCGTTGATGACACGTAGGGGACCGTCCATACAAATCGTCGACGAAATTTTTCATACAAGTGTCCGCTTTGTTATGCACGATCTAATGTCACCCACACAATCATGCACGACATAATGACCGACAATGTCGGTCAAATTGTCGTTACCAGTGCTTAATAATTTAAAATAACCATCTGAAGTAGTTTTATTGAAAACGTGCGATACATGAACCATCACGCACTGCTGTTTCCAATAAACTGAATTTTTTACTTCTACTTTCCTCTCTTCAATTCTACGTCGTTATTGTTCCGTGGCATTGAACTTTTTTGTTTGATGCACGACAACATTAGTATTTTGTCGCTCAGCTTGTCGTCAATCGAGTGTTCTGACGACAAGGACATACATTTTTCACATTTTGTCTTGAGGACAGCGTTGACGACAAAGTCGTGTATGACGATACTTCCAACTGGGATATAATCATAAAACGGATTTTTGAGAAAAGGGAAATTTGAAAATCGATAACGAAAATTTTAAACTACAATTTGGGATTATTGAAAAACGATTTCCAAAACCGCTTTAGTGCATAATTGTGCGTCTTACAATTTTGTTGGTGTCGGTAACAAATTTTCTTTTTAACATTCTGAAAGAACCGCTGATCTAGACAAACCAGAGGTAAAGGTACTTACATATATATATATTTGTATTCGTCAATGAACCTGATTTAAGGACATTATGAAATAAAGAAAAAATTTAAGTTACAAACAACTCCTGCTCCTCAGATTTCAAAACAGCTGAAAATATTCAAATAATTTTAGTTCACAAACAATAATTCGATTACTCATTCCTCATACGCAGCAAAGCTTCTAAGATATTTCCTCTGATGTCTAAAAAATAAACATTTCAACACCTCCAATACACACACACAGACACTGGCAAAACAAGCAACTATGTATGTAACTTACATATCACGAACTCTGATGGAATCTGTATATATGTATGAGTGTGTGTATGTGTATATGTATGGGCGTGTGTGTCTATGAGTAATGGAACACCTTTTTGCAAATAATTATTTTTCAATGTAATTTGATTAAAATGAAACGCCACGAAATCAACGACACTGACAATGGCCACACTGCTGATGACGACACTACGACCGGATCCTTGTCTATGACAGCGACAGCAGAGCTAACACAATAACAGGATTTGTCCGACGATGGTTCGTTGGGGGTGTAAAGTCAATGCTTTAATATGACCTTGAGCTAGTGTGTGTAAATGTGTGATATCATTGGAATGAGAGTGAATGTGTAAGATCATAGTTCATGTACTCATCTAACGTGGACGCGGGCGTAAGCATGTATGTTGGATACTACAATTTGTCTATTGTTGTTGTGTATTATAACTATTACTGTAGCTGTTGTTGTTGCTGGTACATGTTACACGATATCCTTAAAGTCCATCATGGAACAAATGATTTTACGCTAACAAGGAAATGGAAAATGAAAATAAGAATGGGATAACATATAAATAAAAGAAAACAAAAGAGAGAGGGAGAAGGAGTGAGACAGAGAGTGAGAGTAATGTAGCTTACGGCAGTAGGGGATTATTTTAATGTCATAGTCACAGAATGTGTATACAACAGCACTTAGAACGGTAGGAGTATGAGAGGGGGCGGGGGTGGTATAAATGTTGTGACAAATATATGAGGAAGTCTTTGTCTGTGTTGGCCCTCTCTCCCTCACTCTGCCGGCTTTAGTAGGGATATGTGTAGTTGTATAGTTGGTTGTCCTGTTGCTACTATTGCCATTAGTTTGCCAACAGTTTGTTGTAATTAAGGACTTAAGACGCGACGATTATGTCATCTGTGATAGATTTTCGTGCTAGTGTGTGTGTGTGTCTGTTCTCTATTTATATTCGCATTTTCTACTTTATTGAGGATTTGTTTGTTGTTAAAGTGTTTTTTTTGCGTTGTCGAAGAACGAAAAGTAATAAAGCAAGTCATAAGAAATATTGAATGGCTTCTTTAACTAATATGACACACACAAACATACCCATTTATATATAGTTGTATATGTGTGTATAGAAATACATTTGAATATGAATAATGGATAGGTCTAAGTGTGTGCGTGTGCTCTTGTCCTCGACGCATCAATCAATGAACGAGGCAGGAGAGATAAGATAAGGAACAGCAGCGTGTTGGTAAAAACAAAAGATTTAATGGTACGGAATCAGTGTTTAGTATTTCAATTGTAAATAATTTTTAAACGTATTCAAGACTATAGTAACATTAAGACGAAATTTATTTAAAGACTATATTAGACAATTGAATCATTTTTCTATGGACGATAGGCTCAATGAATTGTCACTACAATAACTCGAAGACATTTTTTGCAATTCAAATTAAAATCTAAATAAATTGAAGTAAACAATATTCAACGTAACGTCGTTTAGCAACTGATGGCTGCTATCGTGATGACAAAGTCCGCGAACATTTTTATAAATTTTCAATTTTATTTGCCTTCAATATAAAATGCAAACTTTTCCAAAATTTATAAAAAATTTTTGTATGTTATGTTGATTACGGACTAGACGATTTTGAATTTTAAATGACCTTTGAACCTTTTACAATTTTTTTTTCATTAATATCAGATTGTGCATTTTTTATTTTAAATTTCCCTACAGTTATGCAAAGGGTGTTGTCCCCCATTACCAAAAAAAGTATACCATAAGCCATAATCCGACTCAATTCCCCAAACTGATCACATTATCCCCCTTGATATATTAATTTTACTACCGACATTAGCTACTTATCGTATAGTCTCCATTGCAATAGCAAACACTAAAGGCTGTCATGGATAAAGAATAGTAGAAGCAGCAGCAGAGTCACTGGAATAAGGTTTAAATCCTATTAAACAGAGCACAAAATAGAATATTCGCCACAACTTACAGACAGCGACGAAAAAGCGCAAACACACAATAAAATGCCAGTTGAAGAGGAGAGGAGAGAAGGGGGCACCTTAAACGACGACATAAGAAAACTTTACACATGACTGCATCCTACAACACCAAAACTCTTGCACACACAAACAAAGAAAAGCCAAATAAGGACAACAACTAATACTCTAACACCAACACCACCACACGTATACAGAAAAAAGTTGTGACGTCAGTAAAATATAACAACAACAACAACAGCTAAACAATACGACAATAACATCATGCAAAAAACGAATCATCTACCAATACTACTACTACCATAATACAATTTTGTGTACTAAGCATTGACCTATACACGCACACACTACACTTTGTAAGGATATACGACGGACATACATAGAAGGATAACAGCAATTTGATGGATAAAATGCCAGCTACATTGTGGTTGTCGTTGTCGTACACAGTGATGTCATTAAATTGAGTGCAAACACCATAATACCCATTTCATATTTATTATACAAATATTTGTTCTCTTGCCTCTATAGTGAGAGAGAAAGATTTCTCTTGTGATGTTGTTATATTACTCTTAAATGAGAACAACAATATTGCTAGAAATATACAACATTCACAAACATTCAAATATTTAATATTGTAAAAAAGTAAAAAATATTTTTATTTTTAATTCATATTTATAATATTTTTAATATTTTTAATAATTTTAATAATTTTAATAAATTTTAATATTTTTAATAATTTTAATAATTTTATTAATTTTAATAATTTTAATATTTTTAATAATTTTAATATTTTCAATAATTTTAATAATTTTATTAATTTTAATATTTTAAATATATTTAATATATATAATATTTTTAATATTCCTATTTTTTTAATGTTTTTAATATTTTTAACGCTTTAACTAGTTTTAATATTTTTATTATTTTTTATTTATAATATTTGTAATATTATTAATATTTTTGTTATTTTTTTATTTACAATATTTGTAATATTATTAATATTTTTAATAATTTTAATGTTTTTAATATTTTGAATGTTTTTAAAATTTTAAAGATTTTTAATATTTTTAAAATTGTTAATGTTTTTAAGATTTTTAATATTTTTAATGTTTTTATATTTTTAATATGCTCTTGTTTGTTATTGTCGATATGTGCAGAAATATGAATATATTTTTCATTGTTCGGTTTGAGATCTATTTTCTATTATCGCTAATAGAATTTGTTTTACAAGAGTTGTGTGAAATGTATCATGTTGACAACTGACAGGGCAGATAGCTTTTTCGATGGTTGCCAAACTATCATCATCAGTATCCATTTGCAGTGACTTCTCCACTCATTTTCACAACCTGAAGTGTTAAAAGCTTCAAGAAATCAATGTGAAGCTCACACACACCGGTGCGAAAATGGTATCAACGAAGACCACACGTCAACATTTTAATATTTTTTATATTTATATATACTTTATTTTTTATTTTTATATTTTTATATTTTTATATTTTTATATTTTTAAATTTTTATATTTTTATATTTTTATATTTTTATATTTTTATATTTTTATATTTTTATATTTTTATATTTTTATATTTTTATATTTTTATATTTTTATATTTTTATATTTTTATATTTTTATATTTTTATATTTTTATATTTTTATATTTTTATATTTTTATATTTTTATATTTTTATATTTTTATATTTTTATATTTTTATATTTTTATATTTTTATATTTTTATATTTTTATATTTTTATATTTTTATATTTTTATATTTTTATATTTTTATATTTTTATATTTTTATATTTTTATATTTTTATATTTTTATATGTTTATATTTTTATATTTTTATATTTTTATATTTTTATATTTTTATATTTTTATATTCTTATATTTTCATATTTTTATATTTTTATATTTTTATATTTTTATATTTTTATATTTTTATATTTTTATATTTTTATATTTTTATATTTTTATATTTTTATATTTGAATATTTTTATATTTTTATATTTTTATATTTTTATATTTTTATATTTTTATATTTTTATATTTTTATATTTTTATATTTTTATATTCTTATATTTTCATATTTTTATATTTTTATATTTTTATATTTTTATATTTTTATATTTTTAAATTTTTATATTTTTATATTTTTATATTTTTATATTTTTATATTTTTATATTTTTATATTTTTATATTTTTATATTTTTAATAATTTTTGATATTTTTATATTTTTATATTTTTATATTTTTATATTTTTATATTTTTATATTTTTATATTTTTATATTTTTATATTTTTATATTTTTATATTTTTATATTTTTATATTTTTATATTTTTATATTTTTATATTTTTATATTTTTATATTTTTATATTTTTATATTTTTATATTTTTATATTTTTATATTTTTATATTTTTTTATTTTTAATAATTTTTGATATTTTTGATATTTTAAATATTTTTAATATTTTTAATATTTTTAATATTTTTAATATTTTTTATATTTTAAATATTTTTTATGTTTTTATTATTTTGAATATTTGTTATTTATTTTATTTTTTTAAATTTTTTTATTTTCTAAATATTTTGAATATTTTTTAAATTTCCAAAATTTCCAATATCTTTAATATTTTTAAAATTTGTAACTCTTTTAATGTTTGTAATACTTTTAATGTTTTTAGTATTTTTATTGATTCTGAATATTTTTATTTTTTTTATTTTTTAAAATTTTGTTATTTTCTAAATATTTTGAATATTTTGTAAATTTTTAATATTTTAAATATTTTTAACATCTTTAATATTGTTCTTAATTTTTTTAATGCTTTCAAGATTTTTATATTTAAATATTCAACCATTTGTAAATTTTTAATTTTTTAAATATATTACATATTTTTAATAATCTAATGAAATTATCAGTGCAAATTATGAAATTTTAAATCTCTCTTTGATAGTACTGAAGAGCTATGCTCAGCTCTTCAAAGTTCTCTTAAATAATTTTAAAGATATTACAAGAGTGTCTTCATTAACTATTTACTCTTTCTCTCTCTATCGTTTTGAACAGCTGTTCTAATTGATTATATATCATCTGTTTGCGAATGTATATGTGTGTTTATATTATTGTATACGTGTATAGTGGAAAACATTGGATTCCTTTTTAGGTCTATTAAACTTAGAGATATATTGTATGCGAATGGCTCATCATTGCATGTGTGACATAGATGTTTGTTTCTATTAGTACACAACGAAGAAATCTTGTGTACTAATAGAAACACAACGAAGAAATCTTTTAACTGAATTTAAGAAAATTCTTTTTGATATGAGGAAATTTTCGTCTTTTCCATGTGCAGCTTTATCACTACTTTCTCATCTTTGTATGCTTTTTCCGCATTTCTGTCATTTCTTTCCCGTTTCTAATTTCTTCCTCCGTCGTCTTACAACATCCTCCTTGGCGTTTTGTTGTTATCCTTGTGCAGCCTTCATGGCTGTTTTTTGCTCTATTGATATTGATGATATGTTGATGTTGCTGTTGCTATTGCTATTAGAGTCCTGTCGTCGTCGACATCGTCATCACCATCATCTTCATCCGCATTTGTTCTTCTTTTCCAGAGAGTATTAACCTCAAAATCATTGTGTTGTTAAGCAGTTTATTGCCATCGCTTTCCCTTGCGAAAGGATAATCGGATGTACATATGGGGAGGGAGCTTACATCTCTCTGTGTGTGTGTGTGTGAGTGCTTAGCATAATGTATATTTGTGTGTGTGTTTGCTTTTTCATACTCCATTAATTTGTTGATGATTTTTTATTATTGGATTTTCTAGTATTTAGTATTATAAAAATATTTGTACTACATAATGGTGCTTGTAATAGCTGTTGATAACAATTGAGGCAGGCGGGGTGACGGCAGCAGGTACGGAGTATATGCTGGATGATGTTGCACCAGCTGGTTATAAGTACATATCCGATTATTATGATGTGTATGTAAGTTCGTTTGAACTTCAAATTAAAAATTGTTAAAGAGAACTACTATAAGTAATGGATGTCAGGATTAAGTTTAGGATTAGGTTGAGATATATGTTTGATGCATTAGAAAATGTATATATATGGTCTAGAGTCCACAATGCAGTTTAGTTTATTTATGTAGGAGGTTACCAAACTTTTGTGAGTTTGTTGTGCATTGAGAGTGGCTGAATTTAATAAACGTATTTATCCTTAATTTATTTTCTAATGATTCAACAAAATATGTAAAAAAAAATACTTAAAAATATTAAATATATTAAAAATATTAAAAATGCTAAAAATATTAAAAATATTAAAAATATTAAAAATATTTAAAATATTAAAAATATTAAAAATATTAAAAATATTAAAAATATAAAAAATATTAAAAATATTAAAAATATTAAAAATATTAAAAATATTAAAAATTTAAAAAATATTAAAAATATTAAAAATATTAAAAATATTAAAAATATTAAAAATATTAAAAATATTAAAAATATTAAAAATATTAAAAATATTAAAAATATTAAAAATATTAAAAATATTAAAAATATTAAAAATATTAAAAATATTAAAAATATTAAAAATATTAAAAATATTAAAAATATTAAAAATATTAAAAATATTAAAAATATAAAAACATAAAAATGTAAAAAAAAAATATAAAAATATAAAAAAAAATATAAAAATATAAAAATATAAAAATATAAAAATATAAAATATAAAAATATAAAAATATAAAAATATAAAAATATAAAAATATAAAAATATAAAAATATAAAAATATAAAAATATAAAAATATAAAAATATAAAAATATAAAAATATAAAAATATAAAAATATAAAAATATAAAAATATAAAAATATAAAATATAAAAATATAAAAATAAAAAAGTATAAAAATATAAAAATATAAAAATATAAAAATATAAAAATATAAAAATATAAAAGTATAAAAATATAAAAATATAAAAATATAAAAATATAAAAATATAAAAATATAAAAATATAAAAATATAAAAATATAAAAATATAAAAATATAAAAATATAAAAATATAAAAATATAAAAGTATAAAAGTATAAAAATATAAAAATATAAAAATATAAAAATATAAAAATATAAAAATATAAAAATATAAAAATATAAAAATATAAAAATATAAAAATATAAAAATATAAAAATATAAAAATATAAAAATATAAAAATATAAAAATATAAAAATATAAAAATATAAAAATATAAAAATATAAAAATACAAAAATATAAAAATATTAAATAAAAAAAATAAATATATAAAAATATTAAAAGTATTTGAAATATTAAAAATATAAATATTTATTAAATTCATTAAAATTTTTTAACATTTTATTTAAATTATTTAAAAAAAATCCCTTCAAAAACAGCTTTTATATAAGTGACTTTACCTAAACCCCTACATTTCTGTTCTCCTTTCAGTTCTATTAATATTTTATGCAACTCTTCCAGGGTTATACAAATAAAATAAAGTGTTTCTCACTTTATATTTGTGTCAGTTCTACTAGAGGTTTGCATTACTTTGCGTTAGTCAAAAAACAAATCAAAGTTTTGTGCCAAGTTATATTTTTCGGGTTACTAAAAAGTTTCAAAAAGGCCGCTTTAGTCAAGTGCTGGTGCACAAACTGAACAGAAAACTTGATATCATACTGTGTGACAGCCAAAAAAAAAAAAAGAAACGCACAACAACAATCTTTACGGTTTAGCGTTTGACAAAATTCTGCCAGAACGCCAAAAGCCTTCAAGTTTGAAGGGAAAACACTTTGATTTGATTTGTAACCAAGTCAATCAATGTAATTGACACATACATACACACATACACTCGTAGACAGAAACACTTTTGTGCTCATTCGAAAACATAGTGGAAGAGCACAAGGATGTTGTGACTTGCGTTTTTTTTCTTCTTTTCCTCCATTTTGTTGATAAGGACTTGTGCTCAACGCTTTCAACAAAATGTGTTAAGTTCAATTTGATTTAGGACACTCGGTCGTGTTTCATTTTGCTCGTCGTCTGCCCTGCACAAGGGTATAAATTGAAAAATTGCCCTTTTTATTTGCCGTAAGGATGAATATAACAACAGGCAATCATTGGCTTCTGCTGCCTTTCCTGTCATTGTAGGGTACGATGTGTAAGGAAAAGGTCAAATCAGGCAAAAGCATCATATATCTATGTGATATCGCTGTGTGTGTGCGTCTATGTTTTTCTATTTTTACGTTTCCGGTTGTGGTCACATTTGTACAACTTAAATGAACTTATCCTTTTATAGGTTTCCTCTTTTTTCCTCGCTAAGGGGGATTTGTATGACAACCCACAAAAGAAATCCCAAGAAAAAAAGTTATATTAAAAAACTTTTTGATTACAATATATTTATTGCGCCCTTTGTCTAATATGATGGGACAGACTGGAGCGGAAACATCATATAATTTGTCCAAATTTTGTTTGCGCTGTCACCCCAATGACTGATTTATAGATGTTTCATATAATTTCCAAATTTATGGTTACTAAAAATATCATAAATTTCAAATTATTGGGATAAAAATACATGGAAAGTTAAAGTAATTATTGACAGCCTGAAGTAGGTAAAGGGGTGTAATATTGTGCGGTTTGGTCAATGGTGTTTGCTGTGGATAAATAATCATAATTTATGGGAGAGTGCTTACAGCATTTTTGAATAGTATTTTTTCATGTCGATAAAGTTGGAATATTTCGAAGGATTTGAATGTTTTGAAAATTTAAAACCTTTCGAATTTTTTAAATATTTGAAATATCCGGATTATTTTGAATACTTCAACTACTTCATATATATATATTGATTATTTTGAATATGTCAATGCTTAGGACATTTTCAACCTTCGAATATTTTGAAGGTGTCGTTAATTTCGAATATTCCAACCATTTTGAATATTTAAAATATTTTGAATATTCTGAATATTTTGAATATTTCGAAGATTATACAAATTTTGAATATTTTTAATACTACTAACTTTCTGTAAATTTAGCAGATTTCGAATACTTAAATTTTTTCATATATCTTCTTATCGAATGTATTAAATATTTCGAAGAATTCGTACATTTCGATAATGTACATTTATTAAATTAAATTAAATATCGAAGATATCAAAAAATCGAACATCTCAAACATTTCGAATAGTTCGAATTTTTTATGTTTGAAATCTTCGAAATTGCCCAACACCATTCAAAAGCATCGAAATATAAGTTATTTTCGTTAATTAGAAATATTAAAATCTTTAGGATTTTTGAATTATTAAAAATGTTCGGAGCATTCGAAATATTCACTTCCTTAAAAAAAATCTTCGATACATTAAATATTTACGAAAGTTCCAAATATTAAGAATCTATCAAATTCGAAATGTTCATAATATTCTAAAACTTTGAAATTAAAGAAATACTGAAATATTTGGAATGTTAGAATATTCAAATATATGAAATAATTATGTATATTAGGGTAATAACTTTTTGCATTTTTTGCAAATATCAAATCTCCCCAGACAAAATCGTGTAGGGCATGGAAAAATATTAAGAACTGCGTTTTTAGTTTTTCGCTATCGTTAAAAAAGGTTACGCACCAAACGCGTTAAAGTTTTGAATCTAACAAAGTAACAAAAAAAATTATTGAAATAAAAATAGTACAAGATATATATTCGCCTTGTAAAACATCGCGTATTTTGAACCTAAAGTTTATATCTTACAATACCTACTTTTAATCATTTATTGTTATTAATTGTTTACATACTTACATATGTATAAACAATATTTAAAAAAAAATTGTTATTAAAAAAAATTTAAAAAACATATATTAAAGGCATTTTAGAAATCGCTGTCGGTGCGTAAGGTTTTTTTTAGCAAATTGAACTGAAATAGTTTTTTTTATCATTAATACAATATTTGCCATTAGAAAAGCCCTGGGGAGAATGTTGTCCAAAAAAAGTTATTACCCTAATGTATATATTAAAAATATTTGATATCCGAAACTGAAGTATTCGAAATATTTTAAATATTCGACTACAATTTCCAACATTTCATAAATTTCAAATAATTTTAATATTACGCATATTTTACAAATTCCGAATGTTTTGAATATTTTTAACTTTTCGAAGATTACAAATATTTTGCATACAAACGTTGAAGATTTGTATTGTTTTTAATATTTCGAAAATAACCAAAATTTCGGATATTCGGTTTTTTCTACTAATTCGAAGTTTTTCGAAGATTTCGAATATTTGAGCTATTTACAACATTTCGAATATTCCGAAAACTTTAAATAATTCAAATACATAAATTATATATTTCTTAGATTTCAGGTATTTGGAGAATTCGTAAATTTCTAAGATTTAGAATATTACGAAAATATGAAATATTTGAACCATGAAATGTTTTGAAAATTTTTAAGATTTTTGATATTTCACATTATCGAATATATCACATATTTCAAAGAATTTGGAAATATCGAATATATCAATAATTTTGAATATTTTGCAAGATTTGAAATATTTTTTTGTTTTCGAATATTTCGAAGATTCAGTGAACTTCGCACATTTCGAATACAAATATATTCCGAGAAGATTTTCGAAGATTTCAAATTTTTTAAATATTTATAACATTTCGAACATTTTGAATAGTCGAATATTTCGAAAACTGTAGATTGTTTAAACACATAAACCATACATTTTTAGATTTCAAATTTTGGAGATTTTGTACATTTCAAAGATTTCGAATATTACAAATATTCGAAACTTTTCGAAGATATCAAATGTTTTGAAAGTTTAAAAGATTTGTAATATTTCAAATTTTTTAATATATCAGATACTTCAAGGATTTCTTAAATATCGAATATATCAATTTTTAACATTTGCTATTTTAAATTTTTGGATTTTTCGAAAATCCAGTGACCTTTGGAGATTTCGATTATAAATATATTCCCAACATTTCGTAAATTTAGTAGATTTCGAATGTTTCAAATAATTCGAAGTTGTTATTTCAAAATTATATTTCAAATGTATTGAATGTTTTGAATATTATGAAAATTTTGTAAGTGTCGAATATTTAGAATTTCGAAGATGTTTAATGTTCCGAACATTTCGAATATTTCCAATACATCAAAGATTTCATACATTTCGAATGTTTTAAATATTTCAAATATTTTGAATACTAAGTTTTTTTTAATATTTTTTTTTTTTTGAATATGTTTTTTATTGTTCGGTTTGAGATCTATTTTCTATTATCGCTAATAGAATTTGTTTTACAAGAGTTGTGTGAAATGTATTATGTTGAATAATTTAATATTTGGATTTTTGTTATCTTGGAAATATTATGATTTTTTAATATTTCAAATGTTTTGATATTTTGAAAATTTCAATTATTTCTTAAATTTTATATGTTTTAAAATATTTCAAATTTTTGATTTATTCTAAACATTTGCTATCTCCGAAATATTTAAAATTTTATAAATATTTGAAAATTTTAGTTATTCAATATATCCAAAATCTTCGAAATATTTAAAGAAAAATTAAAAATTTAAAGTGTAAAAAAATATTCAAAATAATGAAAAAATGTGATGTCTTCGAAGATTTTATACATTTCAAATGTGTTGATTTTTCGAACATTTCCACGATTTCATATTTTGAATACTTTGAAGATTTTAATATTTCGTATGTTTCTAATATTTGAATTTTTATTATACTTCGAATATAACGAATATTTCGGATATTCAGATGTTTCCAATAATTCGATGATGTGACAAGCCTGATAATTCGATTATTGATATATTTGGTGTTTTTAATATTTCAAATGTTTTCAATTTTCGAAGATTTAATATATTTCTTAAATTTAAATATTTCAAAATATTCAAAAAATTCAAAATTTTAAGACTATTTTAAATTTTCAAAATCAGCGAAATATTTAAAATGCTTAAATGATGACTAACGATGTTAGTCGAAATATCGAAAATAAATTAAATGGAATAAAAGTACAACATAAAGATTGCCTTTAAATTCAGACCCTATAGCCGAACTAAAGCCCAATATTATAATGCTTCAAATATTAAAAATAATCAAATAAATTTACATCTTTGCACATTTCATACATTTCGAATGTTTTGAATTTTCAAACTTTTCTACAATTTCAAATATTTAAAATATTTTAAAAAAAATTAAAAGGTTTCGAATGTTCCAAACACTTCGAATATTTAAATTCTTCGAAGATTTTTTATGTTATGAATATTTCGAATATTTGAATATTTAAATTTTTATTATGTTTCGGATATAACGAATATTTCGAATGTTTCGAATAATTCGATGATTTGAGATTCCATATAATTCGATTATTGAAATATTTGGGTTTATAATATTTCAAATGTTTCGAAATTTCGCAGAATAAATTTTTAAAAATTTAAATTTAAAAAATTTAATTTTAAAATTTATAATATTTCACAAAGTCAAAATATTAAAAAAAAATTCAATTTTCAAATATTAAAATTTTTCGGAATATTCTAAACATTTTCTATCTTTGAAATATCCAAAATCTTGGAAATATTTGAAAGTTAGAATATTAAAAAACTTCAAAATATTTAAAATGTTTCAAATATTCGAAATATTTAACACATTTGGAACATATGGAATATTTGAAAATTTTTTCAGATATTTTAGACTTTTGCATTATTTAAATATTCTGAATCCGCGAAATATTTAGAAATTTCCAAGTATTCGAAATGTTTTGAGAATATTGGAAAAATTTGATATCTTCGAATACGTTCAATATTTGACCATATGAAGAAATGATATGTTTCACATTATTCGAATATTTTTTTTTAATATTTCTATCACATGCTTCAAATATTTCGAAAATTACATATATTTTGAATATTTGTAATATTTAAAACATTTGGAATATTTTAAAAAAATTTTCAAATATTTTAGAACTTTTGCATTATTTAAATATTCTGAATCCGCGTAATATTTAGAAATTTTCAAATATTCGAAATGTTCTGAATATTCGAAAAATTTGATATCTTCGAATATGTTCAATATTTTACCATATAAATATTTGAAATATTATGACAAATTTCACATTGTTCGAATATTTTCATGTTTCGAATTGTTTGCATATTTCGAATATTTCTATATTTCAAATACTTTAAATATTTCAAAAATTTCAAATATTTTGAATATTTGTAATATTTAAAACATTTGGAATATTAAGAATATTTAAAATTTTTTTCAAATATTTTAGAAATTTCGAATTATTTATATATTCTGAATCGGCGAAATATTTAGAAAGTTTCAAGTATTCGTAATGTTCAGAATATTCGAAAAATTTGATATCTTCGAATATGTTCACATTATTCGAATATTTAAACGTTTCGAATTATTTGCATATTTCGAATACTTCTATATTTTACAAACTTCAAATATTTTAAATCTTTGTAATGTTTAAAACATTTGGAATATTTTGAAATTTTTTTAAATATTTTAGAACTTTTGTATTGTTTAAATATTCTGAATCTGTGAAATATTTAGAAATTTTTTTTATGTATTCGAAATGTTCAGAATATTCGAAAAATTTGATATCTTCGAATATATTAAATATTTGACCATATGAAGATTTGAAAGATATGAAACATTTCACATTATTCGAATATTTACATGTTTCGAATTATCTGCATATTTCGAATATTTCTATAATTGACATACTTCAAATATTTCGAAAATTTCAAATATTTAACACATTTGTAAAATTTAAAATATTTGGGATATTTAGAATATTTTGAATTTTTTAAAATTTTTTTAGAAGTTTTGAATTACTTAAATATTCCGAGTCCCCGAATTAATTAGAAAGTTTCAAGTTTTCGAAATATTCGAAAAATTTGATATCTTTAAATATGTTTAATATTTGACTATATCAATATTTGAAAGATTTGAAACATTTCGAATTACTCGAATATTTTAATGTTTTGAATTATTCGCATAATTCGAATATTTATATATTTCACATATTTAAAATATTTTGAAAATTTCAAATATTAAGGATATTTAAAATTTCGAAAAATTTTAAGTTTTCGAATATAGCGAATATTTGGTTTTTTCCGAATTATTCCGTCATTTTTAATATATCGTATAATTAAATTTTTTCAAATATTTTAAACAATTTAAATTTTTTATGATTTTGAATTTTTCGAAATCGATTATAATTTATTTATTTTAGAATATATGTAAGTTTGACAAATATCGGAGAATTTAAAGTTTTCGAACATTTCGGTTATATAAAATATTTTGAGAAATCCGAATATTTCAAATATTTCGCAAAATGAGAATATTTCAATAGTTTAACATTTGTAATACGTAAATGTTTGCTATTGACCCATTAATCATTTCATGGACATTTGTGCTAATGTCTTACCAAAATGTGACATTTCCGTTGTTGATGTTGTTGTTGTGGCCAAAACACTACCACCAGCCGTTATTAATCGGGTACATAAACACAGCTTTCTGCGTCGTATATTTTGCCTACTAACTAAAGTTTGTATTGTGGTGTTAAAGTGTGAGTTTATTTTTTTTTCTTGCCTATCATTTGCGAAAGTCAGAGTATTTTACCAATTTCACACATCGCTCCACATACTATGCTTATGAATATACGCCAACAATGTGCAAATAAAAGGAGACCACATATTCAGCCTGCAAACCCAACACATACGAAAAAGCCAACTCTATTAGACATTTTGATATTCATTGCTTGTTATATCGGGCATAAACAACAGCCGCAGCAGCAGCAACAACAACAACACCATCATCATCACTACCAACACTACCAGCAGCAGCATCAAATCATCTGTGGCGCAAAAAAAGCCAACGAAATTGCTGCTGATGAGCACGATGGGAATCTGGCACTGCTGTTGTTATCAAATGTGGCCAGGAGGGAGAGTACGAGTGAGCGACTGTTTAGTCCTTTGCTATGGTTCGTTGCTTGGTCCCGTTATGGTTGTTAGTATATACTCTCATGGTATGCCAACGCATTTACTCGCATTGCTATCAATGCCTGTTTGTATTTTTATTTAGATTTGTGGCGGGACGGAATTCTAATCTACAAATTGCGAATGTTTCCAAAATCAATGAAGTGTGAATAAAACAAAAGAAGAAGAAACAGAAAAAAAACATCAACGAAATTTGTTTCCAAATTTTGTGATAATACCAATATTAATGCTGTCATTGAATTTGTCATAATTTGCTTGAGTCGCTACCAAGGATCTTATCTCTCGGAACAAATACGAAGAAGACAGAGACGTCAGAGGCACGTGCAACTGCTATGTGAATTTTATAAGAATATTAATGGATATTGGTATATAAATGTAAGGCTACAAATGACATTCAATAACTATGCTATGGATAAGATGGCAACGTGCATTAGTAAATTCTTATAATCGGGCTAATGGCACGGCTAATCGAAAATAAAACATATATCATTTAATATATATATAAATTAATTGAGACTTTCAACAAATTGCAATATTGTTGCTTTTACCTTATTCAATACATAACATTAAAATTTTTTTCTGATTTTTTTTGTAAATTATCCTTTGCTTTCCCTTATCCTTTGCTTGTTTAATATTAATATCCTGTTTTCTGTCATTCACAACGTTATAAAATTGAATTTAGTCCATGACAATATTTATCAGTGTTTTTTTTTTGTTGCGATGTTCACAATTTCTTGTGGGTTGTTATAGGTCAGTTCTATCCTTAAAATCCTTTACCAGGGCAAACAAAAACGTTTCATAGTTCAATTCTTTCCGCTCTGTCACATAATCACCAGAGAGTGAGAGGGACAAAAATGACGGGGAATTGTAGCCCATAAAGAAAAATTAAATCCTATGAAAAAAAAGAAGAATGAGAATGTTCAAATGCATTATACGATGAATTTATCAATCATCATCAAATGCGAGAGCACCACACTCACACTTGCAAACGAAGCAAAGTAAAGTGGATGAATGCATATAGTCATGGGTGTGTTTGTGTGCAAAAGTGATCTTATATATCAGTGTGTGTGTTTGTGTGTGGCTTTGTCTGTATGCGTTTGTCGCCATTTATTTGACGCCATTATTTCGGGTTGATTGATTGCTTTATTGTTTGATGTGCACACCCACACACACACACACACACAAACGCTTTCTACAACTATTGTGCAAAACGAACGCAAACATGCATACACTACTCAAGCTGACAGACACACACACACACACCCAGCCGTAAACTCTGTTCACAATTCACTATATTTGTGTTTGCTATATCCTTTTATTTACACAAATGTCGCAATATATGGACTTGTGTGTGGTAAACAGTGGGACCGAAGAAAGCAACATGTATTAATATTTTTGATTTTTTATATTTTTAAAATGTAATATTTTTTAATTTTTGGATATTTTTATGATAATTAATATTTTAAAGATTTAAATTATTATTAATATTTTCCATTTTTTTAATAACTATAAAATAATCATTATTTTTAGGTTTAGAATATTTTAAAGATTTCGAATACTTAGAATATTCTGAAAATATCGTAAATTTTGAAGATTTCGTATATTTCAAACTATGTGAAAATTTCAACTATTGTGAGAATTCTTTTAAATATTCAAAATTTAAATATGAAATATATTGAAGATCTCAGATATTTCAATGATTTTAAGTTTTCGAATATTTCTGATATTTCGAACTTTCCGAAAATGCGAAAATATTTATTTAAAGATTTCGAAATTGATAGATATTTGGAATTTTGAGGCTTCAAAATTATTTTTAGATATTTTCAAGGATTTCTAATATGTTTACTATTCCGGCCATTTCGCATATTTTAAAAATTTGAAATATAAAAATATTAAAATATTTTTGAGTTATCAAATGTTTCGTATATTTCGAATATTTAAGTGATTTAAAATTTTTCTAATATTATACATTTTTAGAAATTTCGAATATTTTGAATATTTTAAATATTTATAGTAATTAAAATATATCGTAATTTTCGAATATTGTGTTTATTCTGAATTTTCGAATGTTCTAAATAAGTCGAAAACTTAAAATATTTTAAATATTAAAAGGATACCAAATATTTCGAATCTTTGGAACATTTCGAATATTTTAAATATTTTGAAAATATTGAAGACTAAAATTTTCGAAGAACTTGAATAATTAAATTTTTAGAATAATTTGAATATTTAAAATTTTAGAATAATTTGAATATTCCGAATATTTCGAAGATTTTAACATTTTTTTTGTGAATGTTAAAATATTTTGAATAAGAAGAATATTTAGAAAATTTCTTATTTTTATATATATCGAAGGTTTTGAATTATGAAATAGATGAAATTTTATGTTGATAATATTTTTTATTTTCTTAATTTTCTCAGTACATATTTTAATATTTTTGTATTTTAAATTTCGTATTCTTTGAAAATTTCGATGATTTCGAATGTTTTCGAAAATTTAAAATAAATCGAAGATTTTGAATAATTACTAAATAGAATTGTTATATTTCGAATTTTTAAAATTTTTGAAGATTTCGAAATTTCGAAAAATTGTGAAAAAATAAATTTTTTGGAAATTTCGAATAGTTCAAACATTTGGAATATTTTAAGTATTTCTAAGTTTTCGAATAGTTGGAATTTATTAAATTTTTCTAATAAATCAAAGACTTCAAATTTTTTAAAAATTTGGAATATTAAAATAACTTCAAATACTTTGAACTTCAAAACTACTTTGCATTTCAAAAAAACCAAAAATTTCAAATATTTTGAATATTTAAAATGTTCATAATTTTGACTGTATTTAGAATTTCGAAGATTTCGTATTCTTTGAAAATTTTGATGATTTCGAATGTTTTCGAAAATTTCAAATAAATCGAAGATTTTGAATAATTACTAAATAGAATTGTTATATTTCGAATTTTTAAAATTTTTGAAGATTTCGAAATTTTAGTTTATTTAGAATATTCGATGATATCAATTATTTTAAATATTTCGAACATTATAGATGTTTTAATACTTTAAATATGAACAAGATTTCGTATATTCGAATATTTTGGTGATTTTAAAAATTGTGAAAAAGTAAATTTTTTTGGAAATTTCGAATAGTTCAAACATTTGGAATATTTTAAGTATTTCTAAGTTTTCGAATATTTGGAATTTATTAAATTTTTGAATTTTTCTAATAAATTAAAGACTTCAAATATTTTAAAAATTTAGAATATTAAAATAACTTCAAATACTTTGAACTTCAAAACTACTTTGCATTTCAAAAAAACCAAAAATTTTAAATATTTTGAATATTTAAAATTTTCATAATTTTGACTGTACCCAGAATTTCGAAGATTGCGTATTCTTTGAAAATGTCGATGATTTTGGATGTTTTCGAAAATTTTTAATAAATTGAAGATTTTGAATAATTACTAAATAGAATTGTTATATTTCGAATTTTTAATATTTTGGAAGATTTCGAAATTTATGTTTATTTAGAATATTCGAGTATATCAATTATTTTTAATATTTCGAACATTATAGATGTTTTAATACTTTAAAAATATACAAGATTTCGTATATTCGAATATTTTGGTGATTTCAAAAATTGTGAAAAAATACATTTTTTTGGAAATTTCGAATAGTTCAAACATTTGGAATATTTTAAGTATTTCTAAGTTTTCGAATATTTGGAATTTATTAAATTTTTGAATTTTTTTAATAAATCGGAGAATTCAAATATTTTAAAAATTTAGAATATTAAAATAACTTCAAATACTTTGAACTTCAAAACTACTTTGCATTTCAAATAAACCAAGAATTTTAAATATTTTGAATATTTAAAATTTTCATAATTTTGACTGTACTCAGAATTTCGAAGATTTCGTATTCTTTGAAAATGTCGATGATTTCGAATATTTTCAATATTTCTGATGAATCGGAGATTTCGAATATTCTAAAGGTTGAAATTTTTTAATAATATATAATATTTCGGATATTCGAATATTTCTTTAGATTCGAAGATTTTAATAATATGAGGACTGCAGATATTTGCACTTTTTTTAATTGTTTTTAATTCGGAATTTTCAAATATTTCAAACATTTCGAATATTTCAACTATTTTGTGTATTTAAAATATAAATAGAATATTGTTGATTTTCTAATATTTCTAAACATTTGAAGATTTCGTATGCATGGAGGATTTTCGGATTTCAAATATTTGAAATTTTTAGATAATTTCGAAGTTTTAGAATAATTTTATCTTCGAATATTTTAAAAGAAATCGAAGATTTCAAATATTTGAAATTTTTAAACATTTGGAACATAAAAAATATTTCAGATATTTAAATTATATTATATTATAATTCGAAGATTTAAATAATTGGAAAACTTCGAATAATTGAAAAAATATGAATTTTTGAATTTTTCGAATATTTCGAATTATTATTTTCTAATATTTCTAAACATTTGAAGATTTCGTATGCATGGAGGATTTTCGGATTTCAAATATTTGAAATCTTTAAATAATTTCGAAGTTTTAGAATAATTATTAAATTCGAATATTTTAAAAGAAATCGAAGATTTCAAATATTTGAAATTTTTAAACATTTGGAACATAAAAAATATTTCAGATATTTAAATTATATTATATTATAATTCGAAGATTTAAATAATTGGAAAACTTCGAATAATTGAAAAAAATATGAATTTTTGAATTTTTCGAATTATCCGAACATTTTGCATGTTTGACGAATTCTAAAAATTGTGAATATTCTGAAAATTTTTCAGAAAATTTAAATATTTCACGAATTTCGAATATTTAATATTTTCAAATATTTCGACAAATCCGAATATTTAAAATATTTTGAAAATTTGTTATGTCAAGTAAGTTAGAATATTTTAAATAAGTTGAAGGCTTTAAATGTTTTATCAATGTATATGTATCAAAAATTTCGAAAAATTTAAGTAATTCAAAGGAGTCAAATATATCGAAGGGTTTGACTATTTAATATTTAGAACTAATATTTTGGATATTCGAACATTTTTCATAAATTCTAATAATTAAATATGTGAAATTTTTAAATATTATGAGAATTTCGAATTTTATGAAAATTTTTTTAATTTCGAAATATGTAAAAATTCAAAATAATTGAAATATTTGCAAATGTAAATATTTAGAAGATAATAATTTTTTAATTTTTTAAATATTCCAAACATTTTCAGTATTTCTATTATTTCGCATCATTTGAATACTTGAAATATTATGAATGTTCAAAATTTTAAAATATTTCGAAAATTTTTTTTATTTCGGATATTTGAAAGATTTTGAATTTTTGGAATTTTTAATTGTTAATACTATTAATATTTTGTATTTTCAATATTCTTAATATTTTTCAATATATTTAATCATTTAAAATTTTTATTTTATTTTTAATATTTTTATTAATAATTAATATTTTTACTAATTTTTATATATTCAATATCTTAAATATTTTACATATTTTTAATATTTGCACAAATTTTTGCAGTCTTTTACGCCACTGTGCCAATGGAAAGTAAACATTAAATTTAACTCACTCACACACACACACATTCACACAACCAACCGTATGCACACTACATATTTGACACAAATGTATACACATTCATCGTTGTGTGTATACGAAAAACATTTGTACAAATTCATTCATTTGTTTTCACATCAAAGCAGCAGTGGTGGCACAGCAACAAAAACACCGTAACCAGGAAATTTTTGTGGATCCTTTAGCTGTCATTGCAAACACACTCACACACATACATCTATGTATGATAGCGCCCCAACACTATAACGTCCATGATGTTCTCTTACACACAGAGTCAGTGTCAGCGTATCCTGAATGTTACTATCTATATGCGACTATAGTTGTAATGGCTATAATAGTGTTGGTATGATTGTGTGTGATTGTGATTACTGTAGCGTATTTCCAGTGATGAGTTTCATGATTTCACTGCTGCTGCTGATAGTAATGGCGGTGTGATGTCCCTTTACGCCAGGCCCTGATCTGGTCCTTGTATTTTGTTATGTTATACTCAATTCGGGTGTTACATCGAATGGACGAAGATAAGCAGAAACTATTTGACTTGATGATGATGCTGAGAGACGAATTGTTAATGTTGTCATTGTTGTTGTTGTTACCATTGTTGATGTTGTCATTGTTGTTGTTGTTGTTGCCATTGTTGTCGTCGACTTTATATACGTTGTATGCTATTTTTTCTGGTGACAAACAACTGCATTTTCTGTGTATGCAAAATAGAAAACGAAGTACAACAGAAACTTGTGTAACATTTTCATTTTTTTATAATGCTCATAGGAATTCTAGTGTTCATTCCAATATAGTTTCTTTCTCACCAACTTTTTGCTTATTTCCATGAATTTGAGTTATCTGAAATTCATGGCAATAATCTAAAAATGTCACATAAAGTTATTGCAAAATTCTAAGATATGAAAATACGTGTAAACAACTTTTGTGTGAGAAACTATATAGTTTTTTTTGAAGTTGTAGGCTAAAAGTTAGATTGGATATAGAAGATGAAAATAAATAATAACTAAGAGCGTAAAGCGGTAAAGTGTGAATCTGACTGTGATATTAAATTATTATGGCATGTAACTTGACAAAACAAATGATGCAGAATTTCTTCTATTTGGGGTTACTTTCGCGAGCAGTTCTCAGAATTGAGTCCCAAATAAAAGAGCTAGAATATGTTGTACTGGAACAGAACACCGTAACCAGAAAATTTTTGTGGAACATTTACCTGTCATTACTCGTACAAACTGTGTAAGCTAGTAAACCGAAAGTTCGATGCTTGGGAGAAGTGGAGCTGGGTGCCCTTGACATCAAATTTGTTATTGTGCATCAATGCATCTTTTGGTTGATGTGTAGGCTTAGGAAAATACCTGAAATTCCGTCAATTCTAATTCCAAAAACAGTTTATGGACTGAGTTAAACCATGCAAACGTAGACAGATCTCCTCTTTGAGGTTCCTGCAGGAGGTCCTTTTTGAAGGGCCTTTGAGGAGTATCGCTCCACGTACCCTAGAGAACCCCTAGTTGACCACTTTCGGTTGCGAGCTCCGACCAAGGTATCCAAAGACGGTACTGCGGTCGGCCAGGTTACCAAGTGTAGTTTCCTACCTACACTTCCTGGACGAATGGGTAAAGAACCATTTCAGTGATGCCACCTAGTAGATGTGGTTAAAACTAAATGAAAAGCTAGTAAACCGAAGGTTCGATGCTTGAGAAAAATGGAGCTGGGTGCCTCGACACCATACGACGATGGGTAGCACCGATGGGTAGCACCGAACCTAAAACATAGGTGTAACTGCAACTGCGGTTGCTGAGACACAGTTACGTCGTCTCGGAGCTTGTCCATTATAATCTGAAAGACCATATTTGAGCATGTCTCTTTGATTTTCTCTCTATAAAGTCGACAGTAACTAACTCAGTTTATGTTTGTCCCCGTGTGAAACCAAAAAGGTGGTGTCAGCCGGATGAGGTGCTTCGTCACCCAACAGAAGATGGTGAATGAGGCTAGTCGAATGGACAGCTATGCTTCTAGCAGTTGGTGGTGAAGGAAGTTGTTGTTGCGGCAGTATACTGTGATATACAGAAGAATGCTTAGAGACCGACCGAATTGGGAACTTCGGTACCTAATAGATGGCGGTGTGGACGCATTATTTTACATATAAGATGGGCGTGGCCCCGCCCATTGTACTCTATATCTGAAACCGCAATATCTGCAGGATTGTTTCTCCAATCGCCTTGAAAATTTGTGTGTATGCATTTGGCATCAAAGTTCGTGATTCAACAAAATGGGCCAGATCGGATAAGTGGCTGTTGTACAAAATTTGAAACATTAAACGGCTGTATCTCAAGAACTGTAAGAGGTACAAAAATGATATTTGGTATGTGTTACGTTGGTACAGTATGAATTACAGCTAGGGTAAAAGTGTGCTGTGTCACGCCTCATTTAAAAGAAACCTTTATAACAGCCAGAGTAATAGTTTGATCTCCTAAAAATTTCACAGCATAGTAGGGATATAACCAGCCTATTTGGAACCAAGTTGCCAAAATGAGCTGAGGCGCCGCTCACACACGTCAATATTTGTCTATTGCATATTTGTAAAAAACATAGGCATTACTAAGGATTTACTAAGAACCTGACCTTTGACCTCTTGGGGCACGGGATTTTGTAGTTTCCACAAAAAAATCGTCCATACATTTCGTTGCTGTCCTAATGTGTTTGAAAGTTTATGGGGTGAATTCGATCATTTGTATGGGATGTACCAGAAGGGGTGTGGCAAAGGTTTTGGTTCTCTAAGGATTTATCTACTAGCATAAGGTAATTAAATTTAGCCAATTAAACCTTCCTCCATTAGTCCGTTTGGAAGTTATAGGAGAAATATACATTTTCAAAAAATAGGTCAATTTGAATGGGAGGTACCACAAGGGGTCGGTCCATATAGTCCATATTCACTCCAGATTCAAATATTCTCAAGCGTACATCTCAGGCAAAATATGACTGAATTCAGTGTCCTTACAAAAAGGATATGTATGTAAAACTATGAGGGTTAACTCGGTCAATTATGTGAGAGGTACCAGAAGGGGTCAGACAAAGGTTTATATTTTCTGGGGGGTATTCTGTTATTACAAGGTAATTAAACTGACCAAATTTAAACATCCTCCAGTTGTCCGTTTGCAAATTATGGAAGAAATATACATTTTCCAAGAAAGGTCATTTTGTATGGGATGTACCACAAGAGGTCGGCCAATATAGTCCATATTCACTTTGGATTCAAATAATATTCTTAAGCGTATATGTTAGGCAGAATATGACTACATTCACAGCGCTAACCAAAAAGATATGTATGTAAAACTATGAGGTTGAATTCGGTCATTTGTATGGGAGGTACCAGAAGGGGTATGGCGAAGGATTTAGTATTTGAGGATATGTCTACTATTAAAGATAAAGATAGTTAAACTGACTAAATCCAAATATCCTTAAGTTGTCTACTTGAAAGTTATGAGAGAAATATTAACTTTACAAAAAACGTCATTTTCTATGGGAGGTACCAAAAAGGGATGAGGCAATTCAGTTTCATTTAGAAAACTGGTAAATTTTCATAAGAATCAGTGATGGTTTCCTCGAGTTATCCTGCCCGTCAGTCATGGGTAAGGTTAGGTTAATTTGGTAGCCACGTTCAGCATATCTCACTTGGATACTAGTGTTGGTACCGTTGTGATACTTTTTTAAAAATTTTGCACCAATTGTTTCTAATCTATATCGTCAAAATCACTCTCAAGCCATTTCATTGCTCTGAGGAAGGCATGGATGTTTTGCATGTCGCCTACTGATAGACAGGTATTGTCCACAAGTGTTCGATGACAAACCTTTTTATATCTTATGTCAGCAGAAATAGAGCACTTATATAGAAGATGGTTCATGGTCTCCTATTCTTCCTCACCATTGCAACTTCTACAAAAATCGTTGTAGGGAAGCTTCAACCTCTTATCGTGTTTTCCAACCGGTAAGTTCCCGGTTATTACAGCTATGATGTTCCTTAGATAGCCTCTGGATGGTTACTGTGCATGTGTGTTCTCTCATCCATCTTTCCTTAGCAGCGAGGTTCAGTTTCCCCGCAATAAGAAACACTAGTGTGACCGTTAACATCGGCCAGGTTTACGGTGACAATGTGTCGGCTCTTTGGTTTCCATATATGTCCTGAAATCCATGCGAGAGTAACCCTCGTATATTTTGCTCTCCTTCAGAGACGACCGCCAGTCTCGACCATTTCTCGAAGTGGAGTACACGTTCTGCAGGGATCTGATAACCGCATTACTATCATTAAGTATATAAATATTGCCGCCAAATATCGCACGATACTAAATGTTCTCTACGGCTATTCCAATGGCAGCTATTTCGGCCTGAAGCCAACCAGCCAAACTGACGGACAAGGCTCAATCATCTTAACACGCACTGTAACAGATTTGATCCTGGTCTTTTGTTGTTGACTTTGGTACTATTCTAACTCTACCGTGCTAATTTGAAGTCATTGTTAAGAAAACACATAGTTGTCTTTATCTAAGCCCATTACACAGTACAACATTTTTCAGCTCTTTGATTTGGGACTCAATTCTGAGAACTGCACGTGAAAGAAGCCCCAAAAAGAAAAAAATTCTGCAGCATTCGTTTTGTCAAGTTACATGCGATAATAATTAAAAATCGATTTGAAGTTAGTAAGTATCGTATAGGGGAATTTTTCACGTTTTGGACTCTTTTGTTTGACATAACTCGAGAACTACTAGTCTGATTTTGCTGAAACAAATTAAAAAAAAAAATAGGAATTACAATTTATTTAATCTGTTCATATAACATTTCCCTACGCAACATAAGCAACAGTTTCACTTTTTCATTAATCATACGGGGGTTTATTTTATAGCACAATGAAACTGTTGTACTCCGTGGCGTATTATTTACGTGGAATATTACTTATGATAATCATACGCCACCATATAACAATATAACAAAAGAGGCTGAAACTTGACAAATTCCCCTTTACGATACTACTAACTTCAAATCGATATTAAATTATTTTGGCATGTTACTTGACGAAACGAATGAGGCATAACTTCTTCTTTTTGGTGCCACTTTCGCAAGCAGTTCTCAGAATTGGGTCCCAAAATCATGTATTGTACTGTGTTATGCTTCGGATATTTGTACACTCGACGTAGAAAAAAAACTCATTTAGAAAAAGATTATTGTAAGAAATACGTATCATAATTTGTTTTTTTGGCTTTGCTTGATCTTGGTCCCTAATACACACAAAATGTCATGGTTTACACTCAGACATAGTCATTTATGATTGTATGGTGAAAAACTTGTCTAATTTGGTCATATTACGCAAAAGTAAAATATCTAATTTCTGGCATTGCTTACCCCCCAACATATGCTACATTTTCTTGCATTAGTAGTATAAAATATTTTCAAGACAATTTTAAACAATTCTTTAGTTCTTAAAAATATTCTTGCTTTTATAGAATTACGACATTTTGTCAATTAGTCGGTTGCTTTGCAATGTCTCTGGGGTTTTTGTCATGATTAACACATTCTTTCTAGTGGGAATAGTTGCACAGCACAGCAACTACTTTTACTTTTCGCTAAAAGAATTTGTTTTGCTATTGCTTCAAAAACTTAAGAACTTTTTCTCTCTCTCTCTCTCATTCTCTCTTCGATGTCCTCGAAGAAAAAGTCCTCCTTTAATGTCAGCCATACAAACAGACATCAGCGCGAAAAAAAACAACAACTTCCACTATGACAATAAAATCCATGACATTAATCTTTTAGAGATATTTATCATCAAAGAATTTTGAGCTATGAATGAAAATTCATACCATATGCTAAGCAAAAATTGGCAGTTAGATACTCTTAGGCCATGAGTAAAGAGTTTTGGCAACTAGACTCTCTTTGCACATAACTATATATGCGCTCTTCATTTTGGAGCTGCTCCCGCTTTTTGGCGAGGAAAGCCCCATAGCTGCTGCTGCTGCTGTGTGTGTGCAAAGAGAATGGAAAATTATGTGTGCGTTTTGTTGTGGAGGAATAAAAGTTTATAAAATCGTTGGTGCACATGGGAAACATTTCAGTTTCTGCTGAGCAGCCGGTGTTAAAACATACGACAAACGAGATACCTAAAAAAAGATAAACACATACAAAAAAAAAAAAATCTTAAGCAAACGAGAAAAGTACAAGAAAAAAACTAAGAAAAATCTAACATACAACAACAATACAATAACAAAAAAATAAGATAGATAGAATAACAGCAACAACAACAACAGCATGAAAGATTAGAATATCACATCACATAAAAAAAATAAAATAGAAACAAACACAAGAGCAAACGTTTTAACAGATAAAAAAAGAGTCATACGGAAATTTAAATATCTCAACCAAAAAAAAAACCAATCACTACGACTACAAAAACCTGAAAAAAAGAAATTAAAATTTTGCGGGAGAAAAATGTGCAGAATATTTTGACAACAATAACAAATGTATAATATATGAAAAAAAATAAAAATAAGTAAAAACACAACAACAAAACAAAAAATAAAAATTTATTTAAATAACAAATAAAAGATAAAAATACCCAAGAAAGAAAAATATTGTAGATGTGATAAAAGTTGACAAAGTAACCCCACGGTGAGCGAATACGCAAAAGTTATATATTTTCGAAAAATCATTAGAGGTTTTAAAAGTGCTTAACTTGGGAGCAAAAAAAAAAATGAAATAAAATTAAATGTAAATAAAAAAAAATAAAGCCAACAATTTGCTTCAGCTACAGAAAATTTACTGCAAAGAAATTGTAAATTATATAAAATTACGCGCGACAGCTGTTGAGATTTGCCGTTGAACTAGAAAAATTTGATAATGAAAAAAAAATAACAACAAAAAAAAAAAAAAAAAAATTTAAAACAAAAATTTTAAATTATATAAAATTAATTTTTACAGTTGTTAACATTTTTCGTTAAAAGAAAAAATAACACTAAAAACACACAAAAAATTTAATAAATAAATTTAAAAATTTTAAGTTATATAAAATTTAATTTTATAGTTGTTAAGACTTTGTTAAAACAAAATAAAAAAGTTAAAAAATAAAAACAAACAAAAAAAAAAAAATAATATGAAAAAATAACAAAAAAATTACAAATAATAATACACACAATGTTTATATAAATCGCAAAAAATTTTTAATATTGAAAATATAATAAACTTTCGAAGTTTTATATCTGCCATCGAAATTTTGTGTTGAAAGTTACAAAAGAATTCTCCCAATAAAATAAAAAGACTCAGAAGATGCTAATGAATTTGGAAACATGGCAGACCAAGAACACTAAACAATATAAAATATAAATAAATATTAATTAATATAATAAAAAATAAAGAAAAACACCAATTCAACTACAAAATAGAATTTGCCGACGTTAAACATTAAAAAATATTATTAATAAAAAACTTTGGTCTCATCAATGTTAAACAATTTATAATATACATATATACAACTCAAAACGGAGTTAATTATGAATATGTAAAAACACTTTCGGACAACAATTTGTAATATAATTATAAAAAAATTTTCAAACTATATAATAAATAATACATAAAATTTGTTAACATATTTATCTGTGAAAAATTAACAAATTTTTTTTAAACCTACCAACGGATATCAAGATATTTTTGTAAAAACGAATGTGTTTTTTTTTTGCAATATACAAAATAAACTTCTTTCACTATTGTCATCAAACTTAATCAATCTATAAAGTGTTTGTAAAAAAAACTCCATATAAACAACTAAATTTTGACGGTCCTTAGGTGAAATTTTTTGCTTATTTTCTAACAGAAAATATTCTAACATTGTTGCTGCTTTGTTGACAAAGTGTGTTTCAATAAAAAATTTTTGCCATTAAAAAAAATTATAGTTAAAAAATCATAGTTCATGGATATTAAATTATTATTTTTCTTCTAAAAATTTCCTTTAAGTGCAAAAAATCGACTTAAAAAAATAGTGTTAATTTTCGACATATAAAAACAAACAATCCTTTGTTGCAGTTACTATTAAAACTTCATCCATCACAGACGGCAAACAATATATTATCGCAACCAAAAATTGTAAGTGTTAACCATAAGATATTGTATATTGATTGCATAAAAATAAAAAAAATTGTATAAGGACCTTAAGGGTTAAAGATAGAGGGTTGATATGTTTTGAAAAACTGTTGCAAAAATATTGGGATCTGGTCATACATTTGACATTACCTTTTTATTTAAGACCCATGGTTTCATGAGAAAAATTGCTTAGAATTCAACATAGATTAAGATTTTGATAACCGTTTGGTGATTTGTTTTACTCCATAAAAATTGACCCAATCTTAAACGCGCACACGGACCAAAGGTTTGTTCGGTTTGTTCTTCGATTTGTAACGGCCATAAGGAGACGTGGTAGGCTCTGTGTAAACTTTTTTTTTGGAAATTGAGATTTTAATGTAGTAATGTATGTTTTTTTTTTTTTTTAATAAAAAGTGTTGATTTGGTAGGGGACCGACCGATGCATGATCCTTAACTCATGTGACTCATGAGATCCATGGTTCGATTCCTGGCTCCAATCATTTTCATTTATCTTTTACTAGCTGGCCCGGCAGACTTCGTCCTGCCTCAAAATTTTTGTAAAATTTGTTGAGTGTAGTTGAAATCTAAAAACGATTGGTTTATTTTTTTGACATCTAAAATATTTAAATTTAAAGGGCGAGGTTTTCCCGGACAAATTCAGTTATTTATATATCTTAAAGATTATTATATATTATTATAAGAATTGCTAAAACGGATCAGCAGTGTCGTCCATGATGTGATGAAAACTTACATATTGATAGGAATATATTCTAAAACCACATTTTTAAGTAGATTGACTGACATATAACTTTCAGCGTTGGTGTACTGGGTGATTGTTCCTTTTTATCCTAAGGAGTACGAATTTCCAAAAATGCATTTATTAAGCTCAGCTACCCCATTAACCGTATGGTCTGGGTGATATCAACAGTTATTCCTATTTTCGTTATTGTCCCCTAAAATTTTGAAATGGGAAAAACAACTTTGTGAAGCTCTCTAATTCAGTAGGAAGTGCGCCATTATAAAAGTAAGTCATTCTTCTTTAAGCCTTTTTGCAGTATTTAACTTTCACTGAAATTTTGGGACAAATGGGGTCAACCGTTTTCACAATTAGTGGTGACATTAAAATGTACTTCTTTTTTATATATATAGACTTCTGAATAACTATGATGTTAAAAAAAAGTGACTAAATGACATTCCAAAAATTAAGTGCATCATAAGCTAAACACCGGCAACTGGTTCCAAACATACATTCAATATTGTCTCATGCCAAAAAAATCATATATTTTAAGTTTAAGTAAAATCGGACAATCGATATTCAAAATCTTCTCATGCCAAAAAATTCATATATTTTAAGTGTAAGTAAAATCGGACAATCGATATAAATTTTCGAAATAATTCAACCCCAGCCAAATCAACAGCGGGTCCATATATGCAAAAAAAAATTTCATAATAAAACAAATATACATTCTAAATTTCAATCAAATTGTTTAATTCGTTAAAATTTTCGTTATAATTTCATCATAGCGACACCTACCGGGTCAATTTATACAAAAAAATAATTTCTCAAGGTTCCACAAAAATAAATACTAAATTTCAGTTAAATTGATACATGCATTCAAATTTTCAATATAAATCCACCCTAGCGCCATCTACCGGGTCCATTTGTACATACGATTTTTTCTGATGATCAAACAAACATAGATTCTGAATTTCAGTTAAATTGGCCCATTCGTTAAAATTTTGATGGTAAACCGACCCCAGCGCCATCTACCGGGTCCATTTGTACATAAAAGTTTTCTCATGATCAAATAAATATCCATTCTAAATTTCAGTTGAATTGGTACATGCATTCAAATTTTCTGATTGGTAATTTATGAGCTATCGAGCTTAAACTTGTTATGCAAGCTTCTATACTCTAAGCTGAGGTTAAGTTCTAAGAAGAGCCTGATAAAATAAAACCACTTGAAAAACTCCCTCTTATTGGGGAGTAAATTCATAACATTCACGCTACGACAAATCCTGGAGAAGACCCAAGAAACGCAGATCGATTCCTACCATCTGTTGATCGATTACAAAGCTGCATGCGACAATCCGATACGACTGAAATTGTTGGATGCTATGGCTGAGTTTGGTATCCCCGCGAAACTAATTCGACTCTGCAGGATGACACTGACTGACACGGTCTTCAGTGTAAACTGGCAAAAATCTGTCAGAGCCATTTTCTACTAAGAGAGGCTTTAGACAAGGCGATAGATAGTCTGTCCTGCGATCTCTTTAACATCATAATGGAGATGATCATGCGGAAAGCAGCAGTAAACAGGAATGTCACCATATTTAACAAAAGCCACATGTTGCTCGCGTATGCTGATGATATAGATATTATTGGACGTGAATTGCGAGATATTACTGCGGCTTTTTCGAGCATTGAAAAGTAGTCGGCTGAAGTGGGTCAGGTGATAAACAAAGTGTCCACTCGTCTGGGACGCTGCGTTAACGTTGACAACTATAACTTCGAGGTGGTTGATGATATTGTCTACTTTGACTCCGCCATAAATAAAAATAATAATGTCTACCTCGAAAACAAAAGACGAGTATTGATTGAAAAACAGCTGCTACTATGCGCTAAGCAAGCGATTTAACGTCAAAGCGCTCTCTCGAAGAACAAAGATCCAGCTCTAACAGACTCTGATCCTACCTGTCTGGCTCTACAGCGCAGAATCCTGGGTAATGTGACACAAGCGGATCAATCTATTCTGGGAGCCTTCGAGAGAAAAATAAAACTTAAAAAAAACTTAATTTCCCTTTGCACCCCATGAATGAGGTATGGGATAGCTTCTCGCGTTGTTGTGAATTAACACGCTTTCTATTTTAGATTCACAACTAACGGCACCTACTTATTTATCGACGAATGCGAACGTCACTGTTTTTGAGAAGCTCTTACTAGACACGACGATTGAATCGACGCTTAATACTGCGAAATTGCTGTCAAACAACATTCGAGGGGAGCCGACAATGAAAGAAAATTTTATTTCTTTTTTTCTTTTTTAAGATGACTGGAGCCAGGTTTGAACCTCCGATCTCCCGCATGTAGTCGCGTGTTCTAACCACTATGCCACGGCCGGTCCTCGAGAGAAAAATACTCCGCAAAATATTTGGACCCATCATCGAGAACTGCGAGTACCGTCGTCGAATGAATCAGGAGCTGTATGAGCTGTACAAAGACATCGACGTGGTCAAGCGCGTTTAAATAGACTGAATGCGCTGGCTTGGACACGTTGTACGAATGGAAGAAAACGCTCCGGCTCGAAAAGTCTTCGGCAATAAACTCGATGGGCGGCGCAGGAGGGGGCGACAAAAATTCCGATGGATGGACCAGGTGACGAACTATCGACGGTACGCAAAAGACCGAAGCGCTTGGAATACTTTTCTACTGATAGATACATTTCTGTTGTTGCTGCTATTATAGACGAGGAAGAAGCTTCCTCCCGTATGGGACATATTTGGACCAATTTTGAAAAACTGTTTAAAAGTCAAGCGGAAATATTCTCCGGAAAATTTCACTAAGAGTCGCCGAAGACAAATAGCCTCTATGAGTGAAAGGATCCAAAATAAAATCAAAATGAAGTGGTAAAAAGTCTGCTTTGATCAAACAGTGCAACACAAACAAATATCAAACGATAGCATTTAATCTCATTATGAAAACCCTAACCTCCATTTTTGTTTACCGTGGTTTAAAGTTTCATTTTTTTGGTCAAAAGCCAAAAATAAATAAAATGAAAAATCATGTGTAAAAATAGATTTGGGATAGTTCATGTCTTCGGAGACTTACATTAAAACTTTCTGGGGAGTATATTCTCGAAACATTTTAACTCTCTGGCACTTTAAATTGAGCTGTTTAAAGCTGTTTTTTGTCCTAAAATGTCCCATACGGGTAGGAGCTAGAGGGTTCAAATGTTCTGCTGGAATATTCCCCACATAATATTAATGTATGTCTCCGAAGACATAAACTATCCCAAATATAGTTTTACACATGATTATTCAAATTCTCTCAAAGTAATGCACTGTGTGTCTCATGCCAATTACTATAACAGCTGTCGTCATCATAATTCAGGCGATCATTATCATAATTCATACACCTATAATATCATTATTTATAATCAAAAAAAAAACAAATTAACAATAATTTTGCAATTTTTTTATTTCACATGGGTTTTTTTCTTGCTTTACAAATTTCTCTATTATTATCTACTATCACTAAAATTACTCGTTGTTTTGCGATTTTGTGCTTAAAGTAATGAAATTTTAGTCATAAAAACAAATGAAAAAGTTTGCAAAAAAAAAACGAAAGCAAAGAAATTAAATTAGAATCATAAACACAACAACGTCATCATTATCATCAACTACGGCAATCAGGCAACAACAGCAATAGCAGCAGCGGCAGCATCTACCACCAACAGCAGCAGTTGTAGCATCAGCATCGAGACATCGACAACTGTATCAAAAGATAAAAACAATAGAAAATTGCTATTTTTCTTCCTCTTCCTCTATGTGTGTGTGTGTGTGTGTAAATAGTAAAAATGTGTTTTTGATTTTATAATGCTGCGTATCCGCCTCCATCTCTGCTTTCCCTCCGCCCGCCTATTGATTGAAGGAGGGAAAACAAATGCGATTTCTACAAAACAACCACTAGGGGTTGTTTGTTAAATGGCTAGAAGGCGGTTAGAGGTTGGGGTGCGGGGTGTGTAGGGAAAAAAATAATAATAATAATAACAACTTTTTGATTACAATTTGCTTTATATTGAAATATAGAAATTGAATTTTTTATATACGTGCGCCACTAACGCTCTTTCTTTCTCTCTGTGATGAGGGATTGCAAATTGATATTGCTAGCTAGTGTAGCATCAGCATAGCAGCGATTTATGACTTGTTTACATCGCATACAGGTTGGAAGCATGCAAGTTGTTGTTGCCTAGGTGAAAATTGATTTGTGAGGGAATATAACATATACTGGGAGTACGCTACAAGGGCTAGGAGAAAACGCTTAAATAACTAGGTAGGAGAGTGAGGACACAGTCGCTCGGGATACTGTAAACATTTTACTAGTTTACAATGTCCTATGAATAAAAATATAAATACACGTTTCTTAAATTGCACATAAAGTTTATTTGGTTTAAAAAAAATGTCGTTGCTCACAATATTTTAATTATTTGTAATATTTTTTATATATTTCATTTTTTTTTTAATATTTTTAATTTGTTGGCAGTTGTACCAGAAAAAATGTCTATGCAATATTGTCCGATAAACAAAGCGTAGACAAGAGTATATGTAGATTATGCTGACATGTGGTCTTAGTTGATGCTTTCTTCAGACCGGTGTGTTTTTGCTTCTCAATTCGTTGATGGAGCTTTTAACACTTTAGGTTTGTAATGATAGTGGATAAATCACAGCAAAGAATGCTAATGAGATAGTTTGGCAACTCTTGAAATAGCTATCCGCTCTGCCAGCTGCCTCATAATCTATGTCACACAACGCTTGTGAAACAAAATCTATTAGCAATAATAAAAATGATCTTGAACCGAACGATAAAAACAAATTCATATTTTTTATGTTTTTAATGCCGGGCCACCACTAATTGCGAAAACGGTACAAAACCAAAATTTCTGTGAAAGTTAGGGATGGGCTTTAGATGGTCACCCAGACCTCAAGGTAGAATGGAGAACATTTATATTGGCGCATTTCCTATAAAATAAGAGAGCTTCACAAAATGGTTTTCGCATTTCGAACTTTTAGGAGACAAACCTAGAAATGGGAAAAACTGTTGATATCACCCAGACCAAACGGTTAATAGGGTTGCTGAACCGAATGAAGGGCTTTTTGGATCATGGATCAGACCAAACACCTTAAGGTACAATCACCTAGTACACCAACGCAGAAAGTTATATGTCAGTCAATCGGCTTTAAGCTGTGCTTTTAGATGATATGCCTATCAATAAGTAAGTTATCATCAAATCATAGATGACACTGCTGATCCATTTGAGCAATTCTTACAATAATATATAACAATCTTTTAGATATATGAGGTACAAAATTTGTCAGAAAAACCTCGCCCTTTAAATTGAAACCCTTCAGAGGCCAAAGTAATAAACCAGATTTCAACTGCACTCAACATCTTTTACTATAATCTTAGAGGCAGGACGAAGTTTGCCGGGCTAGCTAGTTTTTAATATTTTTAATGTTTTTAATATTTTGAACATTTTTAATATTTTTCATATTGATATTGTCATAGTTCGGTTTGAGATCAGTTCTATTGGCAATTATTTATTATTGCCAATAGGTTTTTAGTCAAGAGTGTGAAATGTATTATGTTGACAGCAGTTTAGGCGTATGACGTCATTTCGACATTAACCACAATGCCTCGTCAGCGCCCTTTTAATTATTTTCCATATCTTTAATATTTTTCCTATTTTTATTATTTTTCATACCTTTTACAATAATCTAGAGGCAGGACGAAGTCTGCCGGGCCCGCTATATTTTTATATTTTTATAATTTTATATTTTATATTTTTATATTTTTATATTTTTATATTTTTATATTTTTATATTTTTATATTTTTATATTTTTATATTTTTATATTTTTATATTTTTATATTTTTATATTTTTATATTTTTATATTTTTATATTTTTATATTTTTATATTTTTATATTTTTATATTTTTATATTTTTATATTTTTATATTTTTATATTTTTTTATTTTTATATTTTTATATTTTTATATTTTTATATTTTTATATTTTCATCTTTTTATATTTTTTTATTTTTATATTTTTATATATTTATGTTTTTATATATTATTATTTTTATATTTTTATATTTTTATATTTTTATATTTTTATATTTTTATATTTTTTTATTTTTATATTTTTATATTTTTATATTTTTATATATTTATATTTTTATATTTTTATATATTTATATTTTTATATTTATATATTTTTATATTTTTATATTTTTATATTTTTATATTTTTTTATTTTTATATTTTTATATTTTTTTATTTTTTTATTTTTATATTTTTATATTTTTATATTTATATATTTTTATGTTTTTATATTTTTATATTTTTATATTTTTATATTTTTATATTTTTATATTTTTATATTTTTATATTTTTATATTTTTATATTTTTATATTTTTATATTTTTATATTTTTATATTTTTATATTTTTATATTTTTATATTTTTATATTTTTATATTTTTATATTTTTATATTTTTATATTTTTATATTTTTATATTTTTATATTTTTATATTTTTATATTTTTATATTTTTATATTTTTATATTTTTATATTTTTATATTTTTATATTTTTATATTTTTATATTTTTATATTTTTTTATTTTTTTATTTTTTTATTTTTATATTTTTATATATTTATGTTTTTATATTTTATTATTTTTATATTTTTATATTTTTATATTTTTATATTTTTATATTTTTATATTTTTATATTTTGATGTTTTTATATTTTCATATTTTTATATTTTTATATTTTTTTATAATTTTTTATATTTTTATACTCTTCTTTGTCTCACTGTGCAGCATTATAATTATTACACAATTATGAGGTCAACAAAGCGATAGCACAAATTCAAACAAATTTATAAATTATTATCAGCAATTTGTGATCGATAAGTAGGGAATGTATGGATATCCCGTGATTGAGCATAAACATCTGCTAGGAAATTGTAATTATTTATAGACGCTTTGATATTTTTGTATTGCTGGGGTTTATTTTTTGCACCTTCGCAGAAACATTGATTATCTCCTCGCAGGCAACGTCATTCAACCATCACCTGGGTACTGGCACCAGCACTATCAGTACCACCCCATCATCCCTCACGCGCTCCCTCCTGCCTAGCGTCACAACGATATCAATCATTATGTTCCAATCAACGACGCATTCATTTGAAGTGGTTTTGGTATTGTTTAGAACCAATTGATGGCCGGTGATGGCGTTAGTGGGGCCTAACCAATCGTATGTACGTCACAAAATGTTGTGTCGAGTAGTCCCAAAATAAATAGGGGATCCAGAAATGAAATTAATTTGATCGTGCTTGAAATCATTTATCTTTCATTCAGTTGATGTGGTAAAGGTTGTTGCTGTTATAGTGTATAGCTGTGGCTGCCGTTTTCTGGTAGGCTCTTATGGTTCGGTCCATAGCGTTTTTATTGCAATTAAGCGTAATAAATAAATAAAGCAAAAAAAAAAGAGTTTACGCTATAAATAAACACTTAAACCCATGATTAATATTTAATTAAATGTTCATCATACGTCATGAATGATTTTGTTTTTTGCGGTAGCCCATTGGCTGTGCGTGTGTGTGTGTGAACGTATGTCAATGGCTATTTGTTTACTTGAGGATGTGTGTGGAGGTTGATGTCAATGCTTACTTAAGCATAGCGTACGACGGCTATGTGATGGAGATTAATTTTATTTTTCTTGTTGTGTATTTTTGATCAATTATACGTATGCTGTACCGGATAGGTGTTTGATAGATGATGGACAAATGTTGACCTCAAAGCCCCGTGTTGCCTACTATAGAATATATTCAGTTATGTAAACTATGTTAACTACAAGATGCCAGTTTTCATAAATGTATCGAGATTTTTTACGGAAAGTGTAAAGTATCGATAAAATTTGATTTTGTTTGATTGTATGTGGTGCAAAATTGCTATAGGTATGTCACGGTACTATAGTCAGAAGAAGAATTATAGTTTTGCAAAAGGTGGCGCGAATAACAATATGAGAAAAAAATTTAATAAAATATGTAAATATTACTAAAGTCATCTTGTTTTGGTGCAATTATTTAAACATTTTAGTGTGGGTCAGGTATGTGGGACATGGTATGTGGCACTGCGAGCTTCTGTTTTGTGAGACAAGTATTAGCGCCTCAACAGCGCACAGAGGGTTGAAATGTACCAAAAGTGAGGATTAATTCAAAAACTGATGTTTATCTTGCACTGACTTGAGTGGTATTGGGTAAAAGTGAATAAAATTCTACATTACTAATTACTAAAATTACTGCTTAAAGTAAATTACTTTATTGGAAGTGAGCGGTCAAAGTTAAACAATTTTTACAAATTTTGCTTGACATGGGAAAAACAGAAAATTGAGATGTTTCGATTTCTTATAATTTTTGTTAGGTCTTCTAAAAGTAAAAATATTATAGCGGAATCATCAACTTCAGGTATTTGGGTATATAATCAAATATAGTTTGTTTAGATAAACGTTTTGCAAATATTTTTAATGTTTTTCTTAAAACTGCTCCATAAATGTTGTATTTTCGATAAAAGCATTGAGTTTTAACTAGTTTCTGGGCGAGATTAAGCTAATTTTATTGAATGCTTTTATAATATGAGATATCAGCTTATATATCCAAAAGAAAAATCTTGCGGATTGACTTCGTTTTTTTTTACTAATTTAAGTTATTGTAAAAGAACCCCAGTTGCTAAAAACATATTATGATGATGAAGAAGATGATGATAATGATGATTATGATGATGTTGATAATGATGATGATGATTATGATGATCATGATGATGTTGATAATGATTATGATGGTGATGATGACTTTTATCACAATAATACCTAAAATAGGTTTAAATCCATATATATGTAAATATTACTTTTCTCTTATTTTTTATATGAAAATTTTTTTTATAATTTTTTTTTTCAAAAACCATTTTTTTACTAAAAGATGTATAGTTATTCCAAAAAATATAAATATCAATAATAATGGGCTTCCCTGAATTAATCCCCAGTCTATCTATGTTTCAACCCACTGTGCAGCGTACAAAGTATATATTTTTCAGAATTTTTTGCTATGCAATTTGTAAGCTTTTTTAGACCAGTGGCAACCATTTCCAACACACACACACACACGCTGCCCAATTATCTCGTACGTGTTTGTTTACAACTTTGATTTTCGAAGGGTGGCTGTTTGGCCAATATGTTACTAGTTTATGATAGCTTTACGTTACGTTTCTGCTTACCGAAGGTTTTTGCCTGATAACAGAATTATTATGCGAGATTAAATGCTCACGTGCAGTAGACAGCAACAAAAAAGTTCATATGAAAGTTGTAATAGTAAGCATAAATATAATATGTTGCCACTGGACATACCATAAAAATGCGAGTGATGGCTTCCGCGTGCATCAGAATTAAGTAGGTGGCCTTCGAATTACACTTTCACTTAATTTAGTTAATATTTTTTTATAAAAATTATTATATGATAACCTTTGATCTATTCCTAAAGTATGTTTTTGTCATCTTACACCTTACAACACCTGATTTTGGGACTCAATTCTGAGAACTGCACGTGAAAGTAGCCTCAAAAAGAAGAAGTTACACATCATTCGTTTTGCCAAGTTACATGACATAATAATTTAATATCGATTTGAAGTTACTAAGTATCGTATAGGGAAATTTGTCACGTTTTAGGCTCGTTCGTTATATTGTTATATGGTGGCGTATGATAATCATAAGTAATATTCCACATAAATCATACGCCACGGAGTACAACACATTTATTGTAACTGCTACAAAATAAACCCAGTTCAAAATCATTTGATCAATGGAAAAGTAAAACTGTTGCTTGTGTAGAGAAATGAATAGATTAAAGGAATTCTAGTTCTTAAATTTTTTAAATTTGTTTCAGCTAAATCGGAATAGTGGTTCTAGAGTTATGTCAAACAAAAAGCCTAAAACGTGACAAATTTCCCTATACGATACTTACTAACTTCAAATCGATATTTAATCATTATGTCATGAAACTTGACACAACGAATGATGCAGAACTTCTTCTATTTAGGGCTACTTTTATGTGCAGTTTTCAGAATTGAGTCCTAAATAAATGAGTTGAAAAATGTTGTACTGTGTTCTTATTGTGCCAATATTATTTTTTCAGTATGGATAACATTTTCAAAGGGAATATTCTTCAAGGTTCGGGGTTATTTCCTTTTCCATACGAAATAATCACGAGACAACATCCAAAGGGAAGGGTTAGCAAGGTTCGATGTCATTTTGTTATACATACAAATTATCACCAGTCTTATACTTTTATAACAGTTCATTTGTTTAAATTATTTGCATAGTTTTTGTTGTATGATTGTTTTGACAGTGCTCTTAGAGTCAATAGATTTCTGACTACAAAATCTTAATTTACTGCCTCATTTACCAGTTCCTTAATTTCGTTTCTCTAAAATTCCTTTGACGCCTTACAAATGTCCTTACATGTCCTTATCTACCCCATCCCTTCGCATAGCAAAATAAATATGCGCCAATAACTGGAATACCAAATTTTATTTATTATTATCATTTGCCTTAAGACCAATTTTATGGATCAACAGCCATTTGCCGCTATCCAGCTGGTTTTTCAATTACTTAATTTTTTTTAATTTTATTTACATTTCCTAATTTTTTTCCACTCAGTCCCTTCGTCATTTAGATGAAATAGACTTTCGACTTCAACTTAAAAACAAAATTAAAAAAATAATACTCAATTAAGTGGCAAAGTTGAAAGGCACGAACAGGTGAGGGGGGGGGGGGGACAACAGCCCTTAAAGAAAGTCTTTTTCAACCCCCCCATCCACCGCTAACGATTCAGTTGCTGCTGGTGACGTTTAATGTTTATGCCTAATCCTTTTTATGTTCAAAGTAGCCGCCAAGGCGTTGCTTATGTATCCTAACTCAAGAGGCTGACAACCGGGTAGTGAGAGCTTCGAGTGTTGTTATTTTCATTTCAAAGCTTCTTTGGGTGCTTTACTACTAATTTCGTTTGCTGTTGTTTTTTTTCTGCTTTTTTTCGTCTTCTGTTGTTTTATATGCTTAGTTACTTACGCTCGACTCTTGTCATCTGTTTATACTTAAGATTGCGTAGAAAGTTAGAAAAAAATCGCTTTCTTATCTCGTGTGACTAACGTTTTTTTTTTTTTTTGTTGGCTATCGTATTGAGAAGAATTCAAGTGATGTTCGGCCGGGGCGAGGGTGGTTATTCTATGTAAAGCAACAACAGCAGCAACGGCAGCAAAAAAAATATATAAATTTTACTGCAGCGCTATCTACTGATTTGTGTGTTTCCCTTCGGTTTTGTTTTAGCTTTTTTCGTATTTTTGCCTTAAATTTGTAGTCTAATACCATAGATAGAGAGAGAGAGAGCGAGTATGTCTGTTGTGTGCGGCTATGCAGTGGAAAAAAATTTACATAATTTACATGAGTTACTGGGGTGAGTGATTGATGTGTGTCTGCTCTCAAACCAAAGGAGGACAGTTTTTTTCTTATAAGAAATAGGGCAACTTGAAAAAAGTTAAATTTTGTTAAAGTAAATATTTATACAAATAAAAAAAAGTGACACTGCCCGGGGACTACAAGTAGGACATACTAAGGAATTGCGCCATATATAAAGGATAGTATTTGGTGGGGGGGACTTTACTTGGATTGAAAATATTGAAAATATTCAAAAAATGTAACATATTGAAAATATTCAAAGAATGTAATTATTATTAAAAACTAGCTGGCCCGGCTGACTTCGTCCTGCCTCCAAATTTTTGTAAAACATGTTGAGTGTAGTTGAAATCTAAAAACGATTGGTTCATTTTTTTGACCTCTAAAATATTTTAATTTAAAGGGCGAGGTTTTCCCGGACAAATTCTGTTATTTATATATCTTAAAGATTATTATATATTATTATAAGAATTGCTAAAACGGATCAGCAGTGTCGTCCATGATGTGATGAAAACTTACTTATTAATAGGAATATATTCTAAAACCAAATTTTTAAGCCGATTGACTGCGTTGGTGTACTGTGTGATTGTACCTTCTTATCCTAAGGAGTTCGAATTTCCAAAAATGCATTCATTAGGCTCAGCAACCCCATTAACCGTATGGTCTGGGTGATATCAACAGTTATTCCTATTTTCGTTATTGTCCCCTAAAATTTTGAAATGGGAAAAACCACTTTGTGAAGCTCTCTAATTCAGTAGGAAGTGCGCCATTATAAAAGTTAGTCATTCTTCTTTAAGCTGTTTTGCGGTCTGGGTGACCATCTACAGCTAATCCTTAACTTTCACTGAAATTTTGGGACAAATGGGGTCAACCGTTTTCACAATTAGTGGTGACATCAAAATGTACATCTGTTTTATATATATAGACTTCTGAATAACTATGATGTTAAAAAAGTGACTAAATGACCTTCCAAAAATTAAGGATTATAAGCTAAACACCGGCAACTGGTTCCAAACATACATTCAAAATTTTCTCATGCCAAAAAAAACATATATTTTAAGTTTAAGTAAAATCAGACAATCGATATTCAAAATTTTCTCATGCAAAAAAAATCATATATTTTAAGTTTAAGTAAAATCGGACAATCGATATAAATTTTCGAAATAATTCAACCCCAGCCAAATCAACTGCATATATACAAAAAAAATTCTCATAAATAAACAAATATACATTCTAAATTTCGGTCAAATTGTTTAATTCGTTAAAATTTTCATTATAATTCCACCCTAGCGACACCTACCGGGTCAATTTATACAAACAATTTTTTCTCAAGGTTCCACAAACATAAATACTAAATTTCAGTTAAATTAGTACATGCATTCAAATTTTCGATATAAATCCACCCTAGCGCCATCTACCGGGTCCATTTGTACATACAATTTTTTCTGATGATCAAACAAACATAGATTCTGAATTTCAGTTAAATTGGCCCTTTCGTTAAAATTTTGATTGTAAACCGACCCCAGCGCCACCTACCGGGTACATTTGTACATAAAATGTTTTCTCATGATCAAACGAATATCCATTCTAAATTTCAGTTGAATTGGTACATGCATTCAAATTTTCGATATAAATCCACCCTAGCGCAACCTGGATTTGATTTTTTTTCAACACAAACAATCTACGGAAAATTTCGAATCGAATAAAAAAAATCAGTCAAATCGCTCCAGCCGTTCTCAAGTGATGGTATGACATACGTGGACCATTTCATTTTTATATATATAGATATTAAAAATATTAGAAATATTAAAAATATTAAAAAGATTAAAAATATTAAAACATTTAAATATAAAAATATAAAATTATAAAAATATAAAAATATAAAAATATAAAAATATAAAAATATAAAAATATAAAAATATATAAATATAAAAATATAAAGATATAAAAATATAAAAATATAAAAATATAAAAATATAAAAATATAAAAATATAAAAATATAAAAATATAAAAATTTAAAAATATAAAAATATAAAAATATAAAAATATAAAAATATAAAAATATAAAAATATAAAAATATAAAAATATAAAAATATAAAAATATAAAAATATAAAAATATAAAAATATAAAAATATAAAAATATAAAAATATAAAAATATAAAAATATGAAAATATAAAAATATAAAAATATAAAAATATAAAAATATAAAAATATAAAAATATAAAAATATAAAAATATAAAAATATAAAAATATAAAAATATAAAAATATAAAAGTATAAAAATATAAAAATATAAAAATATAAAAATATAAAAATATAAAAATATAAAAATAAAAAAATATAAAAATATAAAAATATAAAAATATAAAAATATAAAAATATAAAAATATAAAAATATAAAAATATAAAAATATAAAAATATAAAAATATAAAAATATAAAAATATAAAAATATAAAAATATAAAAATATAAAAATATAAAAATATAAAAATATAAAAATATAAAAATATAAAAATATAAAAATATAAAAATATAAAAATATAAAAATATAAAAATATAAAAAAATAAAAAAATATAAAAATATAAAAATATAAAAATATAAAAATATAAAAATATAAAAATATAAAAATATAAAAATATAAAAATTTAAAAATTTAAAAATATAAAAATATAAAAATATAAAAATATAAAAATATAAAAATTTAAAAATTTAAAAATATAAAAATATAAAAATATAAAAATATACAAATATACAAATATAAAAATATAAAAATATCAGATATCAAAATCAGAAATAGCTGTACAGATTGCCTGGCATAATGAGAATATCATTCAGCTAATAAACTTATTTCTAAAACACTGGTCTTGAGCTTCAAATAAATTCCAAATCAATATTAAAAATATTTCAAATATTTAAAAAATTTAAAAAAATCAAAAATATTAAAAACTAGCTGGCCCGGCAGACTTCGTCCTGCCTCCAAATTTTTGTAAAATATGTTGAGTGTAGTTGAAATCTAATAATGATTGGTTTATTTCTTTGACCTCTAAAATATTTCAATTTAAAGGGCGAGGTTTCCCGTACAAATCCTGTTCTTCATATATCTTAAAGATTATTATGTATTATTTTAAGAATTGCTAAAATGGATCAGCAGTGTCGTCCATGCTATGATGAAAACTTACTTATTGATATGCATATATTCTAAAACCAAATTTTTAAGCCGATTGACTGACATATAACTTTCTGCGTTGGTATACTGGGTGATTGTACCTTTTTATCCTAAGGAGTACGAATTTCCAAAAATGAATTCATTAAGCTCAGCAACCCCTCTAACCGTATGGTCTGGGTGATATCAACAGTTATTCCTTTTTCCGTTATTGTCCCCTAAAATTTTGAAATGGGAAAAACAACTTTGTGAAGTGGGTAGGAAGTGCGCCATTATAAAAGTTAGTCATTCTTCTTTTAGCCTTTTTGCGGTCGGGGTGACCATCTTTAGCCAATCCTCAACTTTCACTGAAATTTTGGGTCAAATGGGGTCAACCGTTTTCACAATTATGGTGACATCAAAATGTACATCTGTTTTATATATATAGACTTCTGAATAACTATGATATTAAAAAAAATGACTAAATGACATTCCAAAAATTAAGTGTATCATAAGCTAAACACCGGCAACTGGTTCCAATAATACATTCAAAATTTTCTCATGTCAAAAAAATCATATATTTTAGGTTTAAGTAAAATCGGACAATCGATATTCAAAATCTTCTCATGCCAAAAAAATTATATATTTTAAGTTTAAGTAAAATCGGACAATCGTTATAAATTTTCGAAATAATTCAACCACAGCCAAATCAACTGCGGGTCCATATACATTTCATAATAAAACAAATATACATTCTAAATTTCAATCAAATTGTTTAATTCGTTAAAATTTTCATTATAATGCCATCATAGCGACACCTACCGGGTCAATTTATACAAAAACAATTTGCTCAAGGTCCCACAAGCATAAATACAAAATTTCAGTTAAATTGATACATGCATTCAAATTTTCGATATAAATCCACCCTAGCGCCATCTACCGGGTCCATTTGTACATACGATTGTTTTTGATGATCAAACAAACATAGATTCTGAATTTCAGTAAAATTGGCCCATTCGTTAAAATTTTGATTGTAAACCGACCCCAGCGCCACCTACCGGGTCCATTTGTACATAAAATGTTTTCTCATGATCAAACGAATATTCATTCTAAATTTCAGTTGAATTGGTACATGCATTTAAATTTTCGATATAAATCTACCCTAGCGCCACCTGGATTTGATTTATTTCAACACAAACAATCTACGGAAAATTTCGAATCCAATAAAAAAAAAATCATCCAAATCGCTCCAGCCGTTCTCAAGTGATGGTATGACATACGTGGACCATTTCATTTTTATATATATAGATTTGAAAATATTTAACATTATTAAAATTTTTAAAATATGGGTATTTCCTGGCGTTGCGGACGCACGTTTTTTTCTTATTTTGCAGTTTTCTCAAAGAGTTGAAATATTTTGAAGATTATGTTCATATTAAAAAATGTAGATTTTGGAAGTAGTATAATGTTCTTCAAATGAAACATTACTTAAAATATAGTATTCAAAATTATGACTAACAGTGACTAACAGTGCGTTACGGACAAACACAATTTACCACAGCAACTTGAAGTGTCTACGAAAATTTGTGAAATTTAGCGAAAATTCTTATGTGATCAGTATATTCTTTTTGTAAAATAAAGAAGACATGTGGGTGGTTTATAAACAACTTACTTCACATTTAAAATACTTTTACTTTGTATGCTACTTCATTCTAAATGTGCGTTGCGGACACACGCATTTTTCACAGAGCGAGAAAAAAAACAATACCTGGAAAAATATAATATTTTTCTGGTAGGTGCTGCTGAGCAGTACAAGAATCTGTGTTTCAAATTTCACAAAACCCCCAAAATTTTGAGCTACAGGTAAAAAACCGGTTTTTCGTACTTTAACGCACTTATAAGCCAATGACGCGGATAAATATGAACCGATTTTAAGTTTCTCAGCTGATTTGGAAAGAAGAGACTTTCCAACGATATATATAGTTTGTTTCGTTGGAATTTACCAAATGCAATTTATGATTACAACAACAAAAAGTTAAAAATATGGTAATATTTTAATTTGAAATCGTCCGTCCTTCCGCTGTAAATACCCATATAATAAAACATTAAAAATATGGAAAATATAAAAAATATTAAAAACAATTTTAAATATTAAACAGTTTTAAAATTGTTGAAATAAAAAAAAATATTAAGCTTAAAAATATTACATTATTATTGAAAAGCAACCGTCATATTTATTATTTTAATTTCTCTCCTGTAATAACAAAAATATAATATCCAACAAACTTCATTTGCCCATTTTATGCTGTAGAATATTTCCACTTCTACTTTCAATTCGTCTTAGAGCCATTAGCTGCAGACGACCACATTAGATGCTCCGACTGCATTTGAATGAGATAAAATCACAGCAATTACATGTCAATCCAATCACTGTCCCACATCATCACCTCTCTTTGTCTCAAACACTCTCTTTCATTCTATCACACTCTCGGACAAACATCATAATTGATGTCAAACAAGTTGTTGTCAATGCAAGAAACAAACAAACAACAGCAAAAAAACAATATATGAAAAACAATTGGGCTTGTATGCATGAATGAACAACCAAATGGATGAATGAATGAATGAATGTCTGATTGCCCGACCTGAATGTCTGTCTGTCGGTAACACACATTTGCATACATTCTTATGTGCATATAAAGTGGTGCTCTTTTACACATACTTAGGTATAAGTGCAAAATGTATAACACACAAACACATACACCCACACATCTAGTTACATGCAATTGTGTCGTTAAACATGCGTAAGAATACTTGTTGATGATGTTGTTGCTGCTGCTGCTGTCGTCGTCGGCGCTGCCAATTGTTGTGTAGCGCCGCACCACAATTGCTGTTAGCATTTCAGTTTTTTTTTCTACTCTGATTTCATTGTGTTTTTGTCGTAATGAGTTGTTGACTTGAGAACATTGTGTCTGACAAAATCGAACAAATGTTTTATGTCATTTCCATGCAATTGTGATAAAAATATGTACATACACACGTATATATGTATAATGCAAATTTATGAAATGCATAATAAAAAACAGTACATAAATTGAGTTGTTGTTATTTTCGTAGTCTGTTCTTTAGATATTTGGTCATGACACTTGTATGAACAACAATTATGAGTTAATTTATGAAATGTACAAAGCACGTAATGCATTGTTGTTGTTGTACTGTTGTTTTACACAACACTTGGGAAGATGAAAAAAATGTTGCATGCTGCAAATTGTGTTAATGGTTTACAGCATGCAAATGATAGACTGACAAGTAGTTAGTTCTTGCGTGACAGAAAGTGGTTACGCAAAATTGTTAGATAAAAGGCGTTATGCTGATGGATGTAAAATTGTCGGTGGATGTAATGTAAAGTATCTGTTGGTGTTTATTGAGGCATATGATGGAATATCCTTCGAAGAAACTTCTAAGATATTATAAAATGACGCTAGTCATTGACATGTTATAGTCTATCTTATATTTGAAGCGTCGATTATTATTATTAAGAAAAATATACATTAAATAACATCCGAAAAATTTTACGTTTTAATGTTTTCATATATAATCCAAAAATTAATTTTAAGGACCTTTTTCTCAAAAATTTCGATAATTTTTCTATATCAAAAAATATGTGCAAACATAAAAAACTATAGAAAAAATTGAGCATGGAAACAAATTTCTTAGCTCCCCTGTATAAGTAAAATGGTATGTGGCGTATGAGTAACAAAGGAACAATCAATGAACGAAATCACATAACTCATACGCTCTGGTAGCGTCGTTTTCTTTACTGTGACACCTCAAGGCATGTTAGTGGTTTTTAATATGTAACTGTTGTTAATGTAGCTCTTGACTTAGTGTATATAAAAAAATGCTCAAATTCTTACAATAGGACAAAAGCTCTAGCAAACCTTAAATATATTTTAAAAAATTTCCTTCTTTTGACAATTGCATCAAATATTCATATTTATTAACAAACATTCCTACGCTTAAAAAGCAAAGACAATTTTTTGTCTCTTATCTATCTAAATATCTATCTACAACCATCATTCCATGGTGAAGGGTGTAACTTGGTGCACAACATTTGCCCTAGGGGCCATACCGTGATATACAAATATGTTAACAAAACAAACTGTTTGCCAGCAAGTAAATACATACTTGCCCCCTAAAAGTTTGACATCTTCAAAATTTTTTCCAACTTGTTAAAGGTGAACGAACAAACTTCAATGTGAAATATGTAAATATACTGCATTATTTGAGATTGTAATATTTTCAAAGTTGTTGTTTTTTTTTTTTTTGGTAGCTTCTCTTTAAGAGAAACTGATGTTTGTTGGAAAGTTTTGTGACATGATGGTAACGATATACTTGGAAGGTGGCAGTACAAACGAATTAAAAGGTTATCAGATAGGGCAATCTACGTATGTTGGGAGCAATTATAATGGGGAGCAATTGTTAATATTTGGTGGGTAAAATTATGTGCTAACAACAAAACAGAAGTTAAAAATAATAAATATTTTTTTTTTTTGGTTTCAAGTCAATTTGATTCTCTGAATGTTTGGAACAAATATAACGCAATGTTGTTGTGATCAAAATGTCACTGATAGTGTTTCATATTCCGATTAACTACATGAATCTTAGTCTCATTTATACTATTTTTGATAGCAGCATGATTTTCCTGATAAACCAACATGCTGCTTGAAACAAATAATTTCTTTTGGTTTGTTGTTATTTTTTTAGGAAATCTAGGAAATCTGTTGCCAAACTTTTAGTATTTCATTTGATGCATTGCCTTAACTTCCGAAAAAAAAAATATTCATTATTAACTCTTGATATTTTTTATTTGATATTCATTTTATTTTGTGTGTGTGTTTTCATTTAGAAAAATAAATGCTTACAGCAAACCAAGATGTAATTAAAAATATTTCAGCTTTAACAAGCATGCTGTTCTTATCTTATGTAAACTTTTTTACTCTGTTACTCAACAAAAAGAAAGTAAATATTTTTACGTCAAAGTTTACCAAATGCAGACAGGGGGTACAGCCATACGACGACTATGATGTGCCATCAGAAAACAGTGGAACATAGAGAAATATATTATCTATGGAAATATGTTAAACTGGAATCAATGCAAAAATTATTGTGGTATATTGCAGTATTAGAGACTAAGGCCAAAGACACATATCTTTGGCAGGGGTTTTAGTGTTATTTTTTTTTTTCAATTAATATAGGTTTCAATGTATACGGCGAGGATATTTTAAAGTTTTTGCATATTTCGATGTTTACTCAAAAATATAAAAATATAAAAATATTAAAATATATAAAAATATAAAAATATTTAAATATTAAAATATTAAAATATTAAAATATAAAAATATAAAAATATACAAATATAAAAATATAAAAATATAAAAATATCAAAATATAAAAATATAAAAATATAAAAATATAAAAATATCAAAATATAAAAATATAAAAATATAAAAATATAAAAATACTAGCTGGCCCGGCAGACTTCGTCCTGCCTCCAAATTTATGTAAAATATGTTGAGTGTAGTTTAAATCTAAAAACGATTGGTTTATTTTTTTGACCTCTAAAATATTTTAATTTAAAAGGCGAGGTTTTCCCGGACAAATTCTGTTATTCATATATCTTAAAGATTATTTTATATTATTATAAGAATTGCTAAAACGGATCAGCAGTGTCGTCCATGATGGGATGAAACCTTACTTATTGATAGGCATATATTCTAAAACCACATTTTTAAGCCGATTGACTGACATATAACTTTCTGCATTGGTGTACTGGCTGATTGTACCTTTTTATTCTAAGGAATACGAATTTCCAAAAATGCATTCATTAAGCTCAGCAACCGCATTAACCGTATGGTCTGGGTGATATCAACAGTTATTCCTATTTTCGTTATTGTCCCCTTAAATTTTTAAATGTGAAAAACAACTTTGTGAAGCTCTCTAATTCAGTAGGAAGTGCGACATTATAAAAGTTAATCATTCTTCTTTAAGCCTTTTTGCAGTCTGAAATTTTTTTCACTGAAATTTTGGGACAAATGGGGTCAACCGTTTTCACAATTAGTGGTGACATCAAAGTGTACATCATTTTTATATATATAGACTTCTGAATAACTATGATGTTAAAAAAGTGAGTAAATGGCATTCCAAAAATTAAGTGTATCATAAGCTAATCAGCGGCAACTGGCTCAAAACATACATTCAAAATTTTGTCATGCCAAAAAAATCATATATTTTAAGTTTAAGTAAAATCGGACAATCGATATTCAAAATCTTCTCATGCCAAAAAAATCATATATTTTAAGTGTAAGTAAAATCGGACAATTGATATAAATTTTCGAAATAATTCAACCCCAGCCAAATCAACTGCGGGTCCATATATACAAAAAAAATGTTCATAATAAAACATATATACATTCTAAATTTCAATCAAATTATTTAATTCGTTAAAATTTTCATTATAATTCTATCATAGCGACACCTACCGGGTCAATTTATACAAAAAAAATTTCTCAAGGTTCCACAAAAATAAATACTAAATTTCAGTTAAATTGATACATGCATTCAAATTTTCAATATAAATCCACCCTAGCGCCATCTGCCGGGTCCATTTGTACATACGATTTTTTCTGATGATTAAACAAACATAGATTCTGAAATTCATGTAAAATTGGCCCATTCGTTAAAATTTTGATTGTAAACCGACCCCAGCGCCATCTACCGGGTCCATTAGTACATAATATGTTTTCTCATGATCAAATAAATATCCATTCTAAATTTCAGTTGAATTGGTACATGCATTCAAATTTTCGATATAAATCCACCCTAGCGCCACAAACAATCTACGGAAAATTTCGAATCGAATAAAAAAAAAATCAGCCAAATCGCTCCAGCCGTTCTCAAGTGATGGTATGACATACGTGGACCATTTCATTTTTATATATATAAGATAAAAATATAAAAATATTACAATATAAAAATATAAAATTATAAAAATATAAAAATATAAAAATAATATAAAAATATAAAATTATGAAAATATGTTAAACTGGAATAAATCTAAACATTATAATTATTCTACTATATTTCAGTATTAGAGACTGAGGCTCGAGAAACATATCTTTGGCAGGGGTTTTAGTGTTTTTTTTAATTAATATAGGTTTCAATATATACGGCGAGGATATTTAAAAGTTTTTGCATATTTCGATGTTTACTCAAAAATATAAAAATATAATATAAAAAAAAATATAAAAATATAAAAATATAAAAATATAAAAATATAAAAATATAAAAATATAAAAATATAAAAATATAAAAATATAAAAATGCTGTGTTTATGTATAGTTGACCTTTTGTCTAATTTTATTTGTTTGCTATAGTTGGGCTTGAGGTCATTAGTGGTGCTTGAGAAAAACACTGATGTTAATGTGTTTTTCCTGGTTTTATTTATATTCCAATATTTCGATTGACATCGTCAATCATCTTCAGGGAAATTTTTCTATATAAATTTACAAATACATAAAACAATTACACTGTTAGACAAATAATTTACATTAAAATCACAACATATTTACATTCAATAAAACGAAGAACAAAAAACGTTAATCGTCTGCGTCGCGTCCAGAATAGTTATTAACTAAACCTCTCTTTTTTCTGTTGTGTTTTTTAACTGTATGTCTATAAATTTTTGCTAGTCCTTCTGTGTCTCTTTTGTAATTTATACTCTGCTCTTTTGGCGTGTCCATGATGTGTAACATCTCTAGAGTATATCTTCTCTTGTAGTTGGTCTCTTGTGTCAGTATTTCCACGTCGTTAAAGTTGGGTATATGGCCGGTTAGTGTGCAATGGGCCGCAAGGGCTGTTTTTTGTTCTATGGGTTTGTCCACCGCTTTTTGGTCCGATTTGTGTGAAGAAATTCTTGTCTTTAATTTTGTTCTAGTCGTGCCAACATATACCTTCTGGCATATGTTGTCGTTGTCTCCATTGCACTTTATTTTGTAAACCACGTCTGATTTTTCTTCCTTTTTAATTTTTGTCTTGGTCCTACTGAATAGTTCGTTTAATGTTCGATGTGTTCTTAGTGCAATTCGATATTTGTCCTTGTTGTACATGTCTGAACTTCTCAGCCTCTCTGAAAATCCAGGTACATACGTAAGCGGCTTATAAATTGTATCTACGTCCTTTGCTTTGTCCCTGGGCTGTTTGCCCTTCACATGTTTTATCAATTGTGCGATCGTTGTGTCTGGGAATTCATTCTTCTGGAGAATATCAATAATTTTCTTTTCGTTTTCAATATAAAAGCCTTTGTCGCCAATGTTATATACTCTATTAATAAAATTTGTCGCCGTATTGATGATGGTGTTGCGTGGATGTTTTGAGTAGAAGTTTATCAATCTCCCAGATGCTGAAGGTTTTTGATACCAGTCCAATTTTAGAGTGTTTTCTTTTCTGTGTATCATTGAGTCTAAGTATGGCAATCTATTTTCAGTTTCTGTCTCCATAGTGAATTGAATTTGTCGATGAAAAGCGTTCAATATTTGTAACGTGTCTTTTATCTCATTCCTTTTCACTATGGCAAACAGATCGTCAACATATTTTGTCATAAGTCTAGGTTTAGTATTCATTTTCTCTATTGAGACGTCTAATAGCTCCTCCATAACTATATCAGCAATTATTGGCGACGCTGGTGATCCCATTGGCATTCCTTTTCGTTGTTCGTATATTTTCTCGTCGTATTTAAAATATCTGGTGTCTTTGATGCAGAACGTCAGTAGTTTTATAAAAGTATCCTTGGGTATTCGTGTAAATATTTCAATCTCTTCCCACTTATCAACGATTGTTTTCAGGGCCAAATTGATTGGGATGCTGGGGAACAGAGCTACCACGTCAAATGAAATTAACACGTTTTTTGTTCTTCGTTTTATTGAATGTAAATATGTTGTGATTTTAATGTAAATTATTTGTCTAACAGTGTTATTGTTTTATGTATTTGTAAATTTATATAGAAAAATTTCCCTGAAGATGATTGACGATGTCAATCGAAATATTGGAATATAAATAAAACCAGGAAAAATACATTAACATCAGTGTTTTTCTCAAGCACCACTAATGACCTCAAGCCCAACTATAGCAAACAAATAAAAAAAATATAAAAATATAAAAATATATAAATATAAAAATATAAAAATAAAAAAATATAAAAATATAAAAATATAAAAATATAAAAATATAAAAATATAAAAATATAAAAATATAAAAATATAAAAATATAAAAATATAAAAATATAAAAATATAAAAATATAAAAATATAAAAATATAAAATATTAAAATATTAAAATATTAAAATATATCAAAATATAAAAATATAAAAATATAAAAATATAAAAATGTTTTTCGTAATATAAAAACGTATACGGCGAGGATATTTAAAATTTTTTGCAAATTTCGATGTACCAATAACAATGCAGCATACTTCCAGTATTTTATAAGAGCTGAAACAGCATAAAGACATATTCGCTTTACGAGAACATTAACAGGTTATATCATTGAACACTAAAAATACAAGTTAGCACAAGTAAATATTGTAACTCCTTATTTGTAATACAGTCGAACTCCCATAACTAGAACTTCTATTACTCGAATTTTCGCTAAATCGAATTAAGAGAGTAAATAGCTCACAATTTTATAACTCGAAGTCTTCGTAAGTCGAACTTTTTTTTTTGGTATAATGGTGGTTCGAGTTATGGAAGTTCGACTGTATTATAAAATACCACAGTTACATATAATGTCAGGCATTTTTCCGTATCTGCATGGTCCTTTGTTCCTCATTGGAACGACGTGAATAAATATATAAATAAACATCATACACTTTTCCCTATTCACTAATGCTTTACAAAAGAATTTTATGTCCAATTTAATATGCAACAATTTTTATTCTTTTGTTTTAATTTTAACACCAACAATTTTACTAATAAACATAAAATACTTATCTCTTTCTAGATATTATATTAAATGTGACTGCGCGACACGTTCTAATATTGGATATACAACAGAGGCTATTGGAAACTGTCTTACTAGTTTCCTTTCACTAAACATTTTGTCAGCGACTTCTAAAAAAAATAATAAGGTAAGTCCTACATAATATATTTGTATTCTGGAAATTTGCAAAATTTGTATTTAAAACAGAAAAAATATCATAAAATTAAATATTTGAAATGTTGAAATACAAAAATTATTAAGTGTAACAAAATACTAAAAATATTTAAATTATGTCAAATATTAAAAATATTGAAAACTAGCTGGCCCGACAAACTTCGTCTTGCCTGCAAAGTTATTCACTTAAGTAAGAGTTCTACCAAGCGCTATGGACACAAATAATATATGTACTAAGAGAAAGTGATCTAAGAACCTCTTACACTTCTTCTTTTTCTTTAATGGCAGCAACAACAGAAATGTATCTATCAGGAGCCGCACGTTCAAAAGTATTCCAAGCGCTTCGGTCTTTTGCTCACCGTAGATAGTTCGTCACACCAAGCTTAGTTAACAGCTCTTTCACCTGGTCCATCGAGTTTATTGCCGAAGACTTTTCGAGCCGGAGCGTTTTCGTCCATTCGTACAACGTGTTTAAGCCAGCGCATTCGGTCTATTTGAACGCGCTTGACTACGTCGATGTCGTTTACAGCTCATACAGCTCATGATTCATTCGATGACGCTACTCGCCGTTCACGATGATGGGTCCAAATATTTTGCGGAGTATTTTTCTCTCGAAGACTCCCAGAATAGATTGATCCGCTTGTGTCATTACCCAGGATTCTGCGCTGTAGAGCAAGCCAGGTAGGATCAGAGTCTGGTAGAGCTGGATCTTTGTTCTTCGAGACAGCGCTTTGTCGTTAAATCGCTCGTCTTTTGATTTCGAGGCTGACATTATTCTTTTCGTTTATGGCGGAGCCAAGGTAGACAAAATCATCTACCACCTCAAAGTTATAGTTGTAAACGTTCACGCAGCGTCCTAGACGAGTGGACTCTATGTTCGTTGAAACAAATAACTTGGTTTTGTCCTCGTTTATCACTAGACCCACTTTAGCCGACTGCTTTTCAATGCTCGAAAAAGCCACAGTAACATCTCGCAATCCACGTTCAATAATATCTATATCATCAGCGTACGCGAGCATCATGTGGCTTTTGTTAAATATGGTGCCATTCCTGTTTACTGCTGCTTTCCGCATGATCATCTCCATTACGATTTTAAAGAGATCGCAGGACTGACTATCGCCTTGTCTAAATCCTCGCGTGGTAGAAAATGGCTCTGACTGATTTGTGTCAATTTTCACTGAAGACTTCGTGTCAGTCAGTGTCATCCCGCAGAGTCTAATTAGTTTCGCGGGGATACCAAACTCAGCCATAGCATCCTACAATTTCTGTCGTCTCGGACTTTCGAATGCAGCTTTGTAATCGATGAACAGATGATAGGTATTGATCTGCATTTCTTAGGTCTTCTCCAGGGTTTGTCGTAGCGTGAATATCTGGTCGGTGGTGGATTTGCCAGGTCTAAAGCCACACTGATAAGGTTCAATCAGGTTCGCCAGAATGGGCTTTAGTCTTTCACATAACACACTAGACAGGACCTTGTATGCGATGGGTAAAAGGCCTTTCTTAAGCACTCAGATTCCAATCATCGGGCATGCACTCCCTCAGTCAAATCGTGTTTATGAGCTAGTGCATGCATGTTACCAGGTCATTGCCGCCGGCTTTAAAAAGCTCTGCCGGCAGTCAATCGGCTTCCGCAGCTTTATTATTTTTAAGCCGCGCTGATCACGTTTTGGCTCGGTGGTGGACAGTCTACTCCATCGTCGATGATTAGTGCGATTTACAGGTGGGGATCCCTGTTCCTAAAACCATTACTTTTTACCTTTTGGTAGAACTTTCGGGCCTCACCTCTATTCCTGTAGTTTTCGATATCCTGGCTTTCTCTTTTCGTCCACAGACGTTTTTTCCGTCTGAACAGGCGTTTCACCGCACGCGTCGCCATTGGCTTCAGTTTTGCTTTGTATGCAGCATCCATTTCCTCAGACATTTCGCGACATTCATCATCGTACCAGAGCTTGTCTGAGCGTGGTTTTTCATAACCCAGTATGGTCGTTGCGGCAGTGGTCATAGAATTCGCAATATGGCGAGTTTCGCCCTGGGCTCAACCATGAACTGTATGAGCTTTACCACGAAATCGACGTAGCTAACAGAGTTAGAATCCAACAACTACAATGGCTGGGACATGTTGCCAGGATGGATGTAAATACTGCAGCGAAAAAGGTGTTTGAAGGCGAACCTGAAGGACGACGCAGAGCAGGAAGACCCAAACTTCGTTGACAGGACCAAGTGGTAGTCGACGTGCCATCATCTGGTAGGACTAACTGGCGATCACACGCAGAAGACCGAAGCGAGTGGAATTCTTTATTACTTCTGGCCTCAAATTTATGAACTGCGTTTCGTAAATTGTATTTGGCCACTTAAGTAAGTAAGTAAGTATTAAAATCCTAAAAAATTACGCTATCGTTATAAACATTAATCGAAATCAATGGTTTATTTGTATATTCAAGTATGTATTGCCGATTATATTAATAGGTGTTCCCTAATTAGTAGCCCTCGTATTGTCGGTTGTGCAAATAAAAAAAAAGCTCAATCGCGTTAACCCACAGATGTAAACCCATCAAATGCTGCTATGCCATCTTAATTTGTTAATTGTCCCACATTAATCCAACTACTTAGATCCAGTGAAACTATGGCGTTTCATAGCCTAGCTTAATGGCACAGCGACATGTAAATTCACCAACATCAATCTCAGCATTTGGGGCAAAAGTTCTTTCGTGTTAAATACAATTTGTATACCGATGATATTCGTTCTGTCGTTTACTTTATGATAAGCCATCAAAACCATAAAAACTTTATGTGAAAACTAATTTTGTTTTATTGTGTGTTATATCATCAAATAAATCTTAAACTCCACAATCTAATTTATTTTCCATTACCTTTACAAAATTGTTAAGAGAGAGACACACACACACGGGCATACAGGCACACACACGCACACACATACAATTATGCTTACCGCCCCGTATAAAAGTTTTGATGTCAAACACAAATTCCTGTAATCCTGTGTGTTATCTTATACAAAGGATTTTTCGTTCAATGACATTTGAAATTGTTTTATGCATTTGCATTATTTATTCACTACACTGTCATGTCCTCTAACATCGCTAGATGGTTGTGGCTGGTGTTCTCTCTTGACAATGCTATTTGTGCCTGTGTGTGTGTGTGTGTTGTGTTTCTTGGTATTGTAAATCAACGAAATTTTTATATTCTACAAATTCCTTGAAGCCACAGATGAGTCTGTCGTCACTACTTCCCACCATCCTCACTCCAAGCTTTGCTGCTACCATTGGCTCAGCAGCCATCAGCATCTACTCCTAACAGCCAGCGACATCAACCATGTGTATGAGTAACTGTAGCAAAACAAAAATTCCGTTAGTGTGGCAAGTTAACAGCATGCCTGGCTACAACACAATATGTTAAATATTCTATCTTTTTGTGGCATAACGGAGTCTCTTTTGATGGGTCGTGGAGGTGGCATCTTCTTCCGCCGGTGCTGCTTCCGTTTTATGGAGATTTTTTGTTCGTCATATTTTTTTCCTCTTCGTTTACGTCTTTTATTATTTATGTAAAACCAAGAATGAGATGAGAATTTACATAATACCAAAATTCTTGCAACATCAAATAAGGAAATATTTAGTAAGAGAAACTCTGAGCTGGTTAGATAGAATGAATACATGATGTGCTATTGAAAGATTGCAACACCACACATTTTTAGGATAAGGAGGTACGTAGGGGTAGAGGCGGGGGTTGCCAAAAATAGCCGTACTTTTGTATTGATGGAAGTCATTGTTTAAAAGTAATGGCTAAGGTCCGGAAAAAGAATCCAGATAAGGTTAAGGTTGAAATTTGAAGACGCTACTATGTATGGCTGCCATATCTAGGGGAAGCTTACAGGGAATTTGTCAATATGTGAAACATTAATGGGCAGCGTTTAAAAGAGGCCATATGAGCTGCCATAATTTTGCAGAGTTCAGCAAAACGAGATCAGCACAGAAGTTGCGCCGAGTCCGTCGGCGATGAACTAATAACGTGGATGCACCAGTTCATAAACTCGATTTGGCTCATGGAATGCATGGTTGATGATTAAAATCTGAGAGTGCCTAGTGTATGAGGCTCTAGACCTGGTAAATAAACGACCGATATTCACACTACGACAATTCCTGGAGAAGACCCAAGAAAAGCTGTTCGACACCTACCTACTGCTTATCGATTATAAAGCTACATTCGAAAGTCCAATACGAAAGAAACTCTAAGATGATATAGATGACCTTGCGGGATGAGACTGACTGACACAAAGTCTTCAGAGAATCAGAGGCAAAATTCTGACACAGCCCTTTTGCCTCTAAGCGACACTTTAGACAAGGCGATAGTCTGTCATGCAGCAGCAACTACATATTTATACCATCACCCTTAGGGATGAGGGTATATATCATTTGATACGACCCAAAAGTGTAACACATAGAAGGAGTGACTTTAGAACCTTTCTTTGAACTAAATTCGATTCATGAAGTTTTAAGTCGTTTGAGCCATGTCTGGCTGGTTCGCACGATAACTTTCGAAAGACGCAACCAAATATTTTGAAATTTTGCACGAGTTAATATTTCTGTAAAACTACTTACGGTATTGAAAATGGGCTACATGACCACGCCCCTTCTGGTACCTTCCATACAAATGTACAATTCCGCCCACTTTAGAAATCGAGTAATAATATCAATACATCGAACTCGATTGTTCCCAATATCTATATTTAGTAAAGCTATAACAGGATAAAGCTTTGTAAAAAAAATTGAAAGTCTAGCCACGCCCCTTCTGGTACCTCCCATACAAATGTACCACTCCGCCCACTTTATAATATCAATACACTCGACACGATCGTGCCCAAATTATGTTTTTTGTTAAGTTATAACAGGATAAAGTTTTGGAAAAAATATTGGTAGTCTAGCCACGTCCCTTCTGGTACCTCCCATACAAATGTACCTTTCCGCCCACTTTAGAGATGGAGTAATAATATCAATAAATCCAAGGCGATCGTACCCAAATTCTTTATTTTAGTAAAGCTATAGCAGGATACAGTTTTTAAGAAAAAAAAACTGGAAGTCTAGCCACGCCCCATCTGGTACCTCCCTTATCATGTGGTACCGCCCACTTTAGAAATCGATTAATATTACTGATAGACCTAACGCGATCGTGCCCAAATTCTGTATTAAGTAAAGTTCAAGCAGGATAAAGTTTTGGAGAAAAAAGCTGGAAGTCTAGACACGCCCCTTCTGGTACCTCCCATACAAATGAACCACTCCGCCCACTTTAGAGATGGAGTTATAATATCAATATACTCTACACAATCCTGCCCAAATTATATATTTTGTTAAGTTATAACAGGATAAAGTTTTGGAAAAAATATTGGAAGTCTAGACACGCCCCTTATGGTACCTCCCATACAAGTGTACTTTTCCGCCCACTTTAGAGATGGAGTAATAATATCAATAAATCCAAGGCAATCGTACCCAAATTCTTTATTTTAATAAATCTATAGCAAGATACAGTTTTTGAGAAAAAAAACTGGAAGTCTAGCCACGCCCCATCTGGTACCTCCCATACAAATCTACCTTTTCGTCCACTTTAGAGATGGAGTAGTAATATCAATATACTCGACACGATACTGCCCAAATTATGTATTTTGGTTAGTTATAACAGTATAAAGTTTTGGAGAGAAAATTTGTAAGTGTAAACACGCCGCATCTGGTACCTCCCATACAAATGTACCACTCCGCCCACTTTAGAAATCGAGTTATAATATCAATATACTAAAATTTTTTTTTATTTTACTGAGGGTGATGGTATATGAAAGTCGGGTTGCCCGACTGAAACTTTCTTACTGGTTTTTTTTTACATTTTTGATCCTATAGGCGTAGTGGGCGTGGCAAAACTTTTTTTAAAGCTAGAGAGACAAAATTTGATACCCAGATAGTACTTGGCAGCGCGTATATGAATATGCAGACGAAATTTTCATTTGAGATCAGTGGGCGAAGGGGCGTGGCAAAACTCTATTTTTGTCCTAGAGTGTTCAAATTTAGTACTCAGATAGCACTCGGCAACGCGAATATGAATATGCAGACGAAATTTTAATTTGAGATCAGTGGGCGAAGGGGGCGTGGCAAAACTATTTTATAGTGCCAGAGAGTAAAAATTTAGTACACAGATAGTTCTCGGAAACACGAGTATGAATATGCAGACGAAATTTTAATTTGAGATCAGTGGGCGAAGGGGGCGTGGCAAAACTCTATTTTTGTCCTAGAGTGTTCAAATTTAGTGCACAAATAGTACTTGGCACCGCGAATATGAATATGCAGAAGAAATTTTTATTTGAGATCAGTGGGCGAAGGGGGCGTGGCAAAACTATATTATAGTGCCAGAGAGTAAAAATTTAGTACACAGATAGTACTCGGCAACACGAATATGAATATGCAGACGAAATTTTTATTTTGGATCAGTGGGCTGAGTGGGCATGACCAAACTATATTATAGCACCAGAGAGATAAAATTTGGTACACAAATAGTACTCGACAACACGAATATGAATATGCAGACGAAGTTTAAATGTTGGATCAGTGGGCCGATTAGGCGTGGCAAAACTGTATTTAGAAATTTGACACCCAGATATTACATGGCAACGCTTATAAAAATATGCAAACGACATTTTAAAGTTTGGATCATTGGGGAAAGGGGGCGTGGCAAAACTGTATTTTAATCCTAGGAAGATACATTTTAATACAAGAATAGTGTTGGACAACACAAAAAAATATATCAGACGAAATTTAAATTTCGGTTCAGTTGGAGTGGAAAAACTGTACAGATAGTACTCAAGAACTCGAATATGAATATGCAGACAAAATTTAAATTTTGATTCCAAGGGCCGAGTAGGTGTGGCAAAGCTGTATTTTAGCCCCAGAGACGAAAAATTTGACACCCATTTAGTGCACGGCAACACTAATATGAATATGCAAGCGACAATTTTATTTTGAAATAAGGGGGCGTGGCAAAATAGTATTCTAGTCCTAGTGTGATAAAATTTGATACACAGATAGTATTGGACAACACGAATATAAATATGCAAACGAAATTTAAATTTTGGGTCTTTGGGCGGAGTGGGCGTGGAAAACTATATTTTAGTCCTAGAGAGGCACAATTTGATACCCAGATAGTACTCGGCAACACGAATATGAATATTCAGACGATAAAAGTCACATACTGCTCGCTTATGCCGATGAAATAAATATCATTAGCCAAGGACTGCGGGATTTTACTGCGGCCTTTGCATGCAATGACAAGACGTCGGCAGAAGTGTGTCTTTCAACGAACAAACGGTCTAGTCGTTTGGGACGTTGGGCGAACGTTGACAATTGTAACTTTGTAGTTGTAGATGATTTTGTCCACCTTGGCTCAGTCGTAAACAAAAATAATAATATCAGCCAGGAAATCAAGTAACGAGTATTGATCGCAAACCACTGCTTCTATGCGCTAAGGAAGTGAGTTTATGACAAAGCGCTCTCTCTCTCGGTGAACAAATATCCAACTCTTCCAAACACTGGTTCTACCAGTCCTGCTCAACAGCCCAGAATCCTGGGTAATGGAGTCTATGAGAGAAAAATACTTCGCAAAATCTTTGGACCTATCATCGTTAACGGCGAGTATCGTCATCGAATGAACGTATCATCAACATGTGGATAGATTAATATATTCTAGCCTAAAACATATTTAACAATTATCTTAGTGGGTGCCACCGAAGAGTATGTCTAAAATTATTGAGAGAACTAGGCGAAAAGTACATCATAACTTCGTGTTGGGAAAAACTGATGAAGAAGACCCCATAACCGAAAGGACAAGAATTCTTTTTATACGTTATGTTTAAAACATAGATAGTAACTGCTATTACTCTCTCCATCTATGGCAGCAAGTAACATAACATTGTTCATATTCCTTTGGGAGATTTTATGACATATGTAAATTACAAAAGCTGTTACCCCTGCCAAAACATTACAAGCATAGCTTCCTCCCTATGACTTCACAACAGACAAAGTCAATTTCACTGTCCTTGAACGTGTACACATAACACAGATATGATGTGTTGTACACTACGATGACATCAAAAATTGTTTTATGCTACTCGCTGCACCCGTTGAAAACTCTTTGCATGATGTCAACATCGCCAGGGACAATGTGCTAGAGCGATTATAGCTGTTTGTGCCTCTAGCGTACTGCTGCTGAAAAGTGTTTATACCTCACTTGTAGACTAATAACTTGACAATACTAGCGTTGTTGCTATGCACAACATTAAACACAACACTACAACGGGATAGATGCACATACTGCATGCAGTATGTGGATAACTGAAGCGTGCAACAAATATTGTAGCTTATCAATGTATGCATGTACGACGCATACAAAAACACACAACTACACACACATATACACGTCACGGTGCTTAGAGGCATTTGTATGCTCATGGATTTATATACGTTTAAGGATTACCCAGACAATAAGGATCAAGTGGGAATACAGCTTTTGGGGTTGCAGTATAATTTTTTTGCATTTCTCTTAGCTGAGATTGCGTGGAAGCCCTATGTAAATGATTTATGCTGCATAAAAGCTCAAAAGAAGATTATAGACATTAAAGTGGTTGTAAGAAATTTAAAGATTTTTATCAAGGCTCTTCTTTAGCCATACGCAAAAGGTAATTAAAAAGAAAATCTCCCATAAAATAAATAAAATGATATCAAATTTGTCTAAAATATATGAACACATTCCCTATTAACACAAATATAGTAAATAGGATCTTTAAACCAAACAAAAATCTGTTAAGAAATACATTCATATTTGTATACAAAATCATGCTGCCATAACAGTGTTTAGCATTGATATGGTTTTGGACTTTGTCTTATATAATGCCTCATAATAACAATTCAAATATCACATTTTACCTTGATTGCAACCACGTGCATAAGTGTAAATGATGCCACAAATATACACACAGTTATACGAGACACTTATTGTCGTACGTTAAATGTCAACCATTTGACCTCTACACACATAACCTCTGTGATTGTTATGTTAATGAGAGGGAAGAAGACGGCGTATACGAATTGAAAATCACGATTGGTTTATTTCATTTGGAAGTCGTTAAATATTTATTGATATTTATTAAGATTTGTTTTATTTTTATTACATTCTGCGCATACGACATCTAAGATACCCACTATGAGGGGGGTGCCCTTTGCATAATAAATCCTATATGGCGTCACTATCAAACACTCATGGCAATCATTAAGAAAGCTGAGTAGTATTTGAATGTACATGCTTAGTTCTCAAAACGTAGTTGGTAGGCCTGCACCCCTATGGATTAGAAGACATAAATGCTGAAGAAAGCGTTTATTTAAGGATTTATGTTCTAAATCTCTGCTAAAGAGCATATTAAACATATGATGCTTAAATATGTTTTATTTTTATTTGCATTTCATCGCTGAGTATTTTTCACGTTTTATTGTTAGGGAAATAAAAATAAATCGTAATGAAAACGTAAGTGTTTTGCTTAATTCCACAGCACAGCATATGTTTGGTTGTTTTCTTAGGGGATAAAAGCTTTTAAGTGATCATAAAAATAAATCTGTACTTAACAAGCGTTAATAGCCGGCAAAATTGATAGTTTACGATATAATTATGTTTTTATAACTTAAACGCATTAAAATTGTATTATTAAAAATTTATTAACAACATACATTATTAAATATTCAACATATCTAAATTACGTTAATGTTATAAATATTAAACTAAAAGGCAACAATATAAAGTAACAAATATCCTTTTTAATAAATATTTATATTATATTCTATATTTTTTTATTTTGTTATTTTTATATTTTTACATTTTTATATTTTTATGTTTTTAGATCTTTATATTTTTAAATTTTTAAATTTTTATATTTTTATATTTTTATATTTTTATATTTTTATATTTTTTTATTTTTTTATTTTTATATTTTTATATTTTTTTTTTAAATTTTTATATTTTTATCTTTTTATATTTTTATATTTTTACTAGCTTTCCCGGCTCGCGTTGCTTCATCCGTAATTACAATGAACCTTTTTATGACTTTAAGCAATGCAGGTAAAATGCCAACGCTTCATAAGACGATTGAATACCCCCTTTATGTGATTGTAGCTTTATCCCATTGGTCTGAGTGATTGTACCGCCTTATTCCCTTTTTCTCCCTAAAAGTACGAACTTTAAAAGATATATTCGTATCACACAACTAAAATGGAATGATGCCCTTCTAACTCCATACGAAGCATGCCCATATACGATTATAGCTTCAGCCGTTTGGTCTAGACGATGGTACCAGTTTACCCGGTGTTCGAAATTTGAAAAACCCCATTTGACAGTTCTCTAATTCTATAGGGAGCAATTCCATATACATTTTCGTAACTCTACTTTTAGATATTTGATCTAAGTGATATCATCAGTTTTATCCCTTTTTCGCTATTTGTATAACTTAAGAACGAATTTTAAAAATTATTTCACATCGCACAATTTTTGAGACTATACCTTTAGCCGTTTATTACCAATTGTATCCATTTTCAGTGCTTTTTACCCCTAAAAGGTAAGAATCTCGAAAACCGTCCTTGCTTGGTTCTATTTCCATAGGGAGCAAGCCTATGTTACTTATCATGATCACATCATTAGCCGTTTGGTCTGGGAGATAGTAACATTTGTATACCTTTTTCTATTTTTTTTCCCAGAAACATCGAATTTAAAATAAAAAATACTTCAATCCAATTTGATAGTAAGCATTTCTATATCAATTTTATCGATTATACCATAAGCCGATTGGTTTAGGTGATGATACAACTTTTATCCCTTATTGGTAATTTTTAAACCATAAAAGTTTCCAAAAATCCGTTCTTAGCTATCAATATAACCGACATAACAATTGTTTAAAAGGGGCGTGGCACTGCCCATTTCCAAGCGAAACGTAATCCCCCATGTCCCATATACATATGTAGCAAATCCCATATTCATACCTTTAATGGCTCGATTCAAATTTTGGTTTATGTGGGCGGTGCGACACCCCTTTGTCTAAGTATGTTTTCATGTAGCCTATGATAGAGACCCTATGGATAGTACTACACAGTGAAAATTTTATTGAATCGGTTCATTTATTTCGCCCAGATAACGATTTTTTCAAAAGGGGCGTGGCACTGCCCATTTTCCAGCGAGACGTAATCTATATCATTAACATATGTAGCAAATCTCATCTTCATACCTCTAATTACTCTTGAGATAAGACCGATTGAAAATTCGGTTTGTGTGGGCGGTGCCATGCCCCTTTGTCTGATTATAATTTTATGTAGCCTATGATAGAGACCCTATGCACAGTATCTCACAAAGAAAATATAATTGCAATCCGTCCATTAATTTGACCAATATAACTATTTTTTAAAACAAAGTTTTTTTCCGATATACGTACCAAATCTCCACTTTGTACCTAAAATGGTTTAAAAGATACAGCCATTTCAAAATTCTTATTGTAAGGGGCGGTACCACGTCTATTTTACCCCCTTCCAGTCCGAATTTCTAAAAATTCCGTCTTAGTGCGCGCCTACGTCATAAAAGGAGCCTACATTCCAAATTTCACGGTTCTATCTTTAGCCGTTTGGGCTGGGGAGTGATCAGTCAGTCACCCAAGCTTTTTATATATATAAATATTTTTATATTTCTATATTTTTATATATATATATTTTTACATTTTTATATTTTTACACTTTTATATTTTTATATTATTATATTTTGATATTTTTTATTTTTATATTTTGTTATATTTTTATATTTTATACATTTATATTTTTAGATTTTTATATTTTGATATTTATATATTTATATTTTATATATTTATATTTTTATTTATTAATATTTTTATATTTTTTTTATTTTTATATTTTTTATATTTTTATATTTTTTATATCTTTGTATTTTTATATATTTATATTTTTATTTATTAATATTTTTATATTTTTTTTATTTTTATATTTTTACATTTTTATATTTTTATATTTTTCTATTTTTGTATTTTTATATTTTTATATTTTTATACTTTTATATTTTTATATATTTTTATTTTTTATATAAAAATATAAAAATATATGTTTTTATATTTTTATATTTTTATATTTTTATTTTTTTATGTTTTTATAACAAACTCATTAAAATGATATTATTCCAAATTTATTAACAACATACATTAAAATATTCAAAATATCTTAGTTACTTAAATGATATAAATATAAAACTAAAATGAAACAATATAAAGTAACAAATATCCTTTTTAATAAATATTTATATTTTTTTTTATTTTTACATTTCTATATTTTTCTATTTTTATATTTTTATGTTTTGATATTTTTATATTTTTATATTTTTATATTTTTACTAGCTGGCTCGGCAAACTTCGTCTTGCCTCCAAAGTTATTGATACACGTACATAATGGAGTGTAAAATTTTCACAAAACCAAATTTGCTTTTTATTCATTCTGTTGTTCAGAATAATAAAGTGGATATTTTGGATCTTTTCAATGAATCGGAACTCAAATCGAATTAGAAAAACTTTAGTTTAGCCCTATTCGCCCTCTGATTGAGTAGTGCTAAGTAGTATCTGTGTATTAAATTTTATTTCTTCACGACTAAAAAATATTTGTGTCACGCCTCCTCCACTATTATATAACAATTATTTATATATGTCAAATATTTTTGTTGCCTCGAATTGTATCGCTCTAGGGCTAAAACTACATTTACCACGCTCTTCCACCCACTAATTACATTGAAAGTTTGGAATGTATCTTAATATCTACAGTGCAAATTACTACCTTTGCATTGAGTTTTATTGCTCTGTAGATAAAAAAAACATTTTCCTCGCTTATTCCGTCTACTACTCAAAAATAATATTATGGCCTGTACTTTCATATCTACGGTGCCAAATCTTTTCGGTTTCAAATCTTTGTATATTAAAATATATTATAATCAAAACATTGTTATTGAAACTATTTAATAAAAACATTCACAAAATTCACCCCAGCGCCACCTACCGGGTCCATTTCAGCATATTCATTTTTACCATGATCAAACAAACATAGATTCTGAATTTCAGTTAAATTGGCCCATTCGTTAAAATATTGATTGTAAACCGACTCCAGCGCCACCTACTGGGTCTACTTGTACATAAAATGTTTTCTCATGATCAAACGAATATCCATTCTAAATTTCAGTTGAATTGGTACATGCATTCAAATTTTCGATATAAATCCACCCTAGCGCCACCTGGATTGGATTTTTTTTAACACAAACAATCTACGGAAAATTTCGAATCGAATAAAAAAAAAATCAGCCAAATCGCTCCAGCCGTTCTCAAGTGATGGTATGACATACGTGTACCATTTCATTTTTATATATATAGATTATAAGAATTGCTAAAACGGATCAGCAGTGTCGTCCATGATGTGATGAAAACTAACTTATTGATAGGAATATATTCTAAAACCACATTTTTAAGCCGATTGACTGACCTATAACTTTCAGCGTTGGTGTACTGGGTGATTGTACCTTTTTGTCCTAAGTAGTACGAATTTCCAAAAATGCCTTCATTAGGCTCAGCAACCCCATTAACCGTATGGTCTGGGTAATATCAACAGTTATTCCTATTTTCGTTATTGTCCCCTAAAATTTCGAAATGGGAAAAACCACTTTGTGAAACTCTCTAATTCTGTAGGAATTGCGCCATTATAAAAGTTAGTCATTCTTCTTTTAGCCTTTTTGCGATCTGGGTGACCATCTATAGCCAATCCTCAACTTTCACTGAAATTTTGGGACAAATGGGGTCAACCGTTTTCACAATTATGGTGACATCAAAGTGTACATCTTTTTATATATATAGACTTCTGAATAACTATGATGTTAAAAAAAGTGACTAAATGACATTCCAAAAATTAAGTGTATCATAAGCTAAACACCGGCAACTGGTTCCAAACATACATTCAAAACTTTCTCATGTCAAAAAAATCATATATTTTAAGTGGAAGTAAAATCGGACAATTGATATAAATTTTCGAAATAATAAAAATGTTCATAATAAAACAAATATACATTCTAAATATCAATCAAATTGTTTAATTCGTTAAAATTTTCATTATAATTCCATCATAGCGACACCTACCGGGTCAATTTATACAAACAATTTTTTCTCAAGGTTCCACAAACATAAATATTAAATTTCAGTTAAATTAGTACATGCATTCAAATTTTCGATATAAATCCACCAAAGCGCCATCTACCGGGTCCATTTGTACATACATTTTTTTTCTGATGATCAAACAAACATAAACTCTGAATTTCAGTTAAATTGGCCCACTCGTTAAAATTTTGATTGTAAACCGACCCCAGCGCCATCTACCGGGTCCATTTGTACATAAAATGTTTTCTCATGATCAAATGAATATCCATTGTAAACTTCAGTTGAATTGGTACATGCATTCAAATTTTCGATATAAATCCACCCTAGCGCCACCTGGATTTGATTTTTTTCAACACAAACAATCTACGGAAAATTTCGAATCGAATAAAAAAAAAATCAGCCAAATCGCTCCAGCCGTTCTCAAGTGATGGTATGACATACGTGGACCATTTCATTTTTATATATATAGATATTTTTATATTTTTAATATTTTAATATTTTTTTATTTTTATATTTTTATATTTTTTTACAATTTTATATACAATTATTTAATTTTTGTACACTGTTTCTTCGAAATTCAAGATATTGTGTTAAACCTCCGCTTTGTTTGATATGGAAACACTCTCGCTAATAGTTTACTTGGGAATCTCTTTAAGTAAACTGCATTCGCATAACTGTAGCATTTCCCACAAATAATAACAAATAAGGATTTTAAGCAATTTGCTACATATGAAAAAAAATATTATGCAACAGGAATTTTACTGTGCAATCTAAGTGGAAACCTCTGTATTTAGCACACGATGAAATTTCGTTATAAACAACATCAAACGAACTGCAGATTGTTATATCATTTTGTACAGAAAACTCAGAACAAAAATAAATAAAAACTTCATATCACCTGGGAAACTAATCAGTAAAAACATTCGAATGCAACGTCGTCGACATCTCATGAGGGTATAAATAAATACGAAGTTCTGAAGTGAGAGCATATAAACTTGAATCCTTTAACAATGACATAGCACATGCAGATTACACACAGATTTGTGACACTATAATAACACCCATTTGCCCTTTGACACACACTCTCTCTCTCTCGCTCTCTTCCTCTCAACCTCTTGCCATCACCTTAATGCATTGCATTAATGACTTGACTGATTGCAATGACACTCGAGCATTAAGTGCACATGTTAGAAGTTCTCCCACCATATACACTTAAGCACATACATTTCCAATTAGTACTAAGTTAAGCGTTATCTTAATATTCTTGTGCTAACACAAGAATATTTAAATGATTGTTTGTAAATGGTAAATCTTTCTGTCGAAAACTCAATGTGATTTAATTGAAATGAGTAAACGATTGTTATGTTGGTACTACCATGAGTCACATGGTAGTAATGGGTTGATATTTTTGAGTTTACAGTGTTTAGAGACATGTTGTAAAGAGTTGCAATTAGAGGTTGTTGTAGAACAAAACTTGTCGAAGTGGTTGTTTGGTTTTTGTACTCTTAAGCAGCTATAAGCCAGTAACGTGTTTGTATGTGAACCGATTTTAAGTTTCTCTGATTTGGAAACAAGGGACTGCGGACTTTACAACGATATATATAGTTATACAGTTAACATGTCATATACATATATATCTGTTTTTGCCTCGAAATTGCCCGCTTATTGCACTTTTTCACTATGTTTTAAGTTTGAAGAAGTTTATAGCCACTATTTTATTAGGAAACACTATTGTATATTATATTATTCAGAAAGTGTATGCTTTCATGAGTAAAACGCATATTCAATTGTAAACATCGGTTACACAGTGCAACACATGAGTGTGGGACTCAATTCTGAGAACTGCACGTGAAAGTAGCCCCAAAAAGAAGAAGCTCTGCATCATTCGTTTTGTCAAGTTACATATAATAATATATTAATATCGTTTTTCAGCTAGTAAGTAACGTATTAGCTCTTTTCTTATATGGTTATATGATGGCGTATGATTATTATAAGTAATACTCCACGTAAATCATACGCCACGGAGTACAACAGTTTTATTGTAACTGCTACAAAATAAACTCAGTTCAAAATCATTTGACGAATGGAATACTGAAACTGTTGCTTATGTAGGGAAATGTTATATGAACAGATTAAAGGAATTGTAATTCTTATTTTTGTTTTTTTTTTTAAATTTGTTTCAGCTAAATCGGACTAGTGGTTCTTAAGTTATGTCAAACAAAAGAACAAATTCCCCTGTACGATACTAACTAACTTCAAATCGATATTAATTTATTATTCCATGTAACTTGACAAAACGAATGATGCAGAACTTCTTAAGTTTGGGGCTACTTTCACGTGCATTTCTCAGAATTGAGTCCCAAATCAATGAGCTGAAAAATGTTGTACTATGTTATCAAATGGTTGTTATTCCTGTTTTTTTAAGGAAAGCATTTTTTATATCCTATACTAAATTCAAACAGTTAAAGAAAGTTAACAACAACGCCAAAACAAAAACAACTATAAAATTACTAATATATAATAGGTGCATTCTCAAGAGCTCTCTCGCCCATACACAACCATATTTGCCAAGCAACAAACAATGTAACTGCGTAAATGTACAAAAAAAAATATCAATTTATTTTACCGATTAATGTTTAATATAAGATGACGCTTTAAGATGTTGATTCAGAGGATTTTCTGGTTACGCTTTTGTATCTGTAACTTTGTATCTCTGTATTTGCCAAAATGTATTATGTGCATGTGTGCAAGTGCTTAAGATGAAATATCAAGATCACGACGGTATAGAAAAACGATTTAGAAGTGGTGATGTGATGCACAATAAATATTTCGTGCCGACATTCAGACAGGAAGGACGGATGGATAAACGCATAGACCGACGCATAGGCAGGGCAAACGACAGACTGACACAGAGACACAAACATTATCTATCTCATCATCATCATCCGTAGCAGCGCAACATCAGCAGTATCTTTAGGGTAGCAGCATTTGCAAAGTCGTCAACATTCAACTCAAACGGTACAAAGCATTAGCTTGTGTTCAAACGATGGCAGGTTCTATAGACACTAGACACTAGAACCATCGGCAGCTATGCCATCGACAACACCAGTACACAGCACAGCACATCACATCTAATTTCTATTAGCGTTGACGTCAGTCAAACGTACACTTGAATTAGGATTTTGGGCGGCCAAAAAACTTATGAATGGATGAATGGATTTCCAGCTGTTCGTTCGTACGTACATCTTTGTGTCTCGTTGTCTTGTCTTGTGCCTGTTGTGGTGTGCGAATCAATTGTTCCACAAAATTTAACATTCTAAAATTTTGCTACAATTCCATTACACTGAATACCATCTGGTTCGTAAGGAAAGTCTAAACAATTTTCCTCAGCGTTTTGGTAGTACGAGTATACAACAACTCAATGTTTCTAACGTCGTCGTCGTTTTTAAATTTCAATTTTTACGACACTTGTTTCCTTCAATTTGCTGTGCTCGCTCTAGCTCGCGCTCCCTCTCACTGCCTCTCTCTCTCTAGCTCTCTCTCTCATTCGCTTACACCCCACGGCAGCTATTGTTGTAAATTATTTATATGGTTTGTTGTTAACAAATCACCTATAAAAACATTGCTGTTGTTTTATTTCAGATTTCTTTTTTGTCTAAATTAAAAAAAAAATTTATTTTTAGAAAATAAAATAAATTTAACACTAGAAGCGTCAAAACGTGGCTGCTGGAAGCAACCAACGGTGAGTGTGGAAGCGGAAATGTTGATGATTTATATTAGAAAATTTCCTACGGCGGAAAATGCTAAATGTTGTAAGGTCATGGACTGACTGACTGCCTGGCTGGCTGGTTGGCTGGCTGATGTCAGGTGTGAACACGCAGAAAAAAAAACTTACAAATCGGTTGGATATGAAACGGCTGGAAAAAAGCACATAGCTAAGAGAATTTAGGAAAAATATGTGATGCCAAAATTTAGTAATTCAATTACTGAATAGGTGAATAATAAAATACTTGAGACATTTGAATTACTGCAAAACAACTGAACCTAAAGAACTTTGGATTTGAATAAGACACCAAAGATTTTAACGTGGACTTATCATAGACAGGAAGCTGTTAGTTTTTCCTTAACTTTGACTTAAATTGCTATCAAGAATCACTTTTGGGCTGAGCTTGCCACCCGCCACCAGTATAAGGGTACCGGCTACCGCAAACATTATAAGGAACATGATTTAAAAATATGCACTGAATATCCTCGTAGAGTAAAAGGCTGACATTACTGCTATACAGATAAACCGGTGGACTGTATACGAATGTTCTCGAATGAGGATGTGTGACGTGTTTACAGCTGTCACGTGGATAAGCATGAGTTGGGTTGTGGATTTGTGGTCGGCAAGATACTACGACACCTGGTCTCTAGGTTTACTCCTGTCAATGAACGAATCTCCAACATCAGAATGAAGGCAAATTTTTCTACATCACGCTGATATGTGTTCATACTCCGAAGGAGAAGAAATATGACTAGTTCAAATACGAATTCTAAGCCCGACTTAAAGAAACATATGACCGCAGCCCGTAATGTTAAAATCGTGCTGCGAGATTTTAATACCGAAATAGGCCGGTAGAATGTCTTTAGCCCAACAGTCGAAAAATCGCCAAACGGAATCAGACTGATTGATTTATCTGCAGCAATCTACATGGTAATTCGCAACACACGATTTGACCACAAAAATATTCACGAGAGAACGTGGATATCTTCCGAATAAGTTACGAGAAATCAAATAGATCACGTGGTAATCGATGTAAGGCACATGTCAAGTGTCTTAGACGTAAGAGTGATCAGGCGTGCGAACATCAACTCGGATCACCACCTCACTGCGGTGGAGGTGTGTACTAGGCTAAGTAGGGCGAAAACACTGCTGGATATCGCTAAACAGCAGACCACGGAGATAGCCAACGTATATTCCAACCAACTCCCTCAACTACTTCGTAATGCTACAACTCCCGAAAATACTAGTGCGCAATGGCACTATAATGCCCACTCGAGTAAAAGGATTGCCCCAGTACGGAACTGGGGTATGTAAAGCCCTTTAACGATAATGCCTGGTAAGATGACAAATGCCGCAATGCCACCGGGGAACAAGATGCTGCATACAGGACCAAACTGCAGCCAATGGCAACGACAGCTGTTCCTAAAAAGAACAGGGAGAGGAGGCGAGAGCCGATTCAACTCTTCAGGCGAAAAAAACGAAAGCTTAAGGAGCGGAATAATGTGTGTATTGAAGATTATAGGAACAGAGGTGAGGCCCGAAAATTCTACCAGAAGATAAATGGTAGGGTACATAAAACAGGTCTTCCCTCCAGTAAAAACAAGGATGGTCTTTCGTTTCTGACTCCGACAACGTACTGAGAATATGGAAAAATCACTTCAGCAGCCTATTAATGTCTGAAACATCAGCTGCTGAAAATTGTGTACCAATCCTAGACGATAACATCGAGTGTCCTCCTCGAGCTAAGCTGAGATAAGAACTGTACATACTGATACTAAAAAATAAAGCCGCTGTGGCTGATGGTCTTCCACCTGAGTTAAGGTGGGTGGAAATGAGCTTGTTTTAAGCATGCAACAACTCATAGAAAATATTTGGCTTCAAGAGAACATGCCCGAGAATTGAAATCTCAGTGTACTACATCCTGTCTACAAAAACAGGTGACCGTAATGTAAAAACTGTCGTGGAACTAGCATTTTACCGATTGCGTATAATCTCATCAGGCATCGACTTTTCGAAGCCATGTCTGAGTTCGGTAACCCTGCGAAGATAATCTGTCGCTGCCGGTGCACAGTGGTCGTCCTCATTGGCCAAAAATAAAAAAAATGAAGCCAAAATTCTGTGTAATACTGTGGCAACACTATCTCAGAATATATTTTGCTCTTACAAATTACATTTGTTTATGTTTTATTCCACCTGTCCTCTTTAAGAATAGCTGCCAAAGGCAGACTATGAAATTAATTTTGTTTCGCAGCGTGAGTAACTTTCAAGCGAAGGTCCAAAATAAAACGTAAAAATCTCTTTAAAAAAGATTGTTTAAACAATCGAAGAATTAAATATTGTAAAAAAAGGTATTAGGTATTATTTAAATGACTAAAAACTTCTCAGCATGCTGTGTCTATTTTATTAAATTAATTTATTTTATGTGCCTATTTCATTACTATCTCGTGTGTAGACTTAAACCTCACTTAGAGTTTTAGTTGCGAAGTCGATCAAAGTTAACAACCAAATTTGTTGTAAAATGTTTACCAATATTTACAGATTATATGATGTAAATTTCAGCTGCGGAAATTTGCGGATTGTTGAGTTATCTTCAATAGAACAAAGCGGCCTCACCGTTTTCGGTGAGATTTTTTTGATTGTGTACTCTAAGAGAGCTCCTTGAATCCTTTGACCGGCATTGACCAAACTGTAGATTTAGTCATAGATTGATGAAATCAATGGATATACCGACTTTGGTGTGCCTACTATGAAATTCAAATTTTCAGGATCTAAGAGAGGTCCTTGAATCCTTTGTCCGACATTGACCAAATTTTAGATTTAGTCATAGATTGATGTAATCAATGGATGTTGGTGTGCCAACTATGATGTTTAAATTTTCAGGATCTAAGAAAGGTCCTTGAATCCTTTCACAGATTTTAACCAAGTTTTAGAAATTGATGTCATCATATTCACCTATGAAAACTCCTTCTATTTTTGGCCGCTCTTTGTATGAAACGGCAACCACTGAGCAGTGTACCCTTACGAATACCAAATAATCTGTTCGGCGAATGATCTATCTGCGCCATTCGATACGACGAGAGGTCTAAGACAGGGTGATGGTTTGTCATGCATACTGTTCAACATAGTGATGGAGAAGGTGTTAAGGAAAGCAGCGGTTAACATGTCTGGCACCATATTTAATAAGAGCCACATGGTGCTCGCATATGCCGACAATATCGACATTATCGGTCAGACGATGCGAAAGGTAACAGCTATCTTCTCATCTGTGGCAAAAGTGGGTTTTGCAGTAAATGAGGACTAGACGAAGGTAATGGTATCATAGAACAAAGTGTCCTCCCGTTGGGGACGCTGAGTAAACGTTGACCACTATTGCTTTGAGGTAGTGGATGAATGCATCTACCTCGGATCCGCCATGGACAAAAACAACAGTGGCAGCCTAGGAATAAAACGGAGAATATTACTCTCCAACAGGAGTTTTTTGGGCTAAGTGAGCACTATAAAACACCACTCTATCATTAGTACCAGATACTAATGTCCTTAACGGTCGTGCTGTATGCCTTCGAATCTTGGGTGCTTACACAGGCGGATGCAGCTCATCCGGCGGTGTTTAAAATCAAATAACTATTTGACACAATAACATTATTTTCTGGTACAATAAAAGTACTTTTTGGTAACCTTAAAGTACTTTTTGATCAATTAAAAGTATTTCCGATAAAAAAAAGTTCTTTCAGGTACAATAAAAGTAACTTTTGGTGCAATGCAAGTACTTTTTAGTAAAATAAAGTTCATTTTCGTAAGATAAAAGTAACTTTAGGTTCTATATAAGTACTTATAGGGTAAAATAAAAGTATTATTGTAAAAAAGTACTTTCGAGAAAATAAATTTTCTATTTATCGAAAATAAAAATTTCGTCAATTTCGACAAAATTTGATTCTGTAGTGCCGAGAACTATCTGTATATCAAATTGTATCTCCCTAGAGGTAAAATACAGTTTGGTCACGACCCCACAGCCCATTTGCCGATAATTTTTGTTATTATTGTTTATATATCAATTTTTGTCTCTCTTGGACTAAACTGCACTTATGCCAGGCCCCCTCCGCTCAGTGTTTGAAAACAAAAATGTCGTCTGAAAATTTTACACAGTTCTAATTGTGTCTCTCTAGGGTTTACATATCGGTTTACCATGCCATCACCGCCCACTGATTGAAAATAAAAATTTCATCTGCACATTAATTTCTATTTTGCAAAGTACTATCAGGTATCAAACTTTATCTCTCTAGGACTTAAATTAAGTTTGACCACGCCCCCTGTACCCTCCGTTTGGAAATAAAAATGTATTCGGCAAATTTGAACCAGAAGTGACGAGTACTATCTATGTAACAAATTGTATCTCTTAAGGGTGAAAATAAACGCTTGCCACGCCCATATGGTATAATTTTTATAAAAATAAGTTGCATAGAGTATTTTCAATATAGGACACCAACTTACTTAATTTCCCTTTGAACCCCATGAATGAGGTATAGGATAGCTTCTCGCGTTGTTGTGAATTAACACGCTTTCTATTTTTAGATTCACAACTAACGGCACCTACTTGTTTATTCGCGAATGCGAACGTCACTGTTTGAGAAGCTCTTTCTAGACATGCCGATTGACTCGACACTTAATACTGCGAAGTTGCTGTCAACAACATTCGAGGGGAGCCGACAATGAAAGAACAAATTTTTAAGATGACTGGAGCCAGGTTTGAACCTGCGATCTCCCGCATGGTAGTCGCGTGTTCTAACCACTATGCCACGGTGTCCAATAGGACACCAACATTCTATCAAATTTCTTAAAAATCGGTTGAACCGTTTAGACCTTATTGAAACAGGCAACATTCACATTTACAATATTAATAAGAAAGGGATAGTATGGCAGTATAAGTGAACATCTTTCAAATGGCATTTCTCCGGTACCACTGGATCGATTTCGTGCAAACTTTACTTAAATTAGACCATCTCCAGCATTACTTGTTTTGTCAAGTTACATGCCATAATAATTTAATATCGATTTGAAATTAGTTATGTCTGGTATATGGGATTTTGTCACGTTTTAAGCTCTTTTGTTATATTGTTATATGGTGGCGTATGATAATCATAAGTAATATTCCACATAAATCATACGCCACGGATTACAACAGATTTATTGTAACTGCTATTAAATAAACCCAGTTCAAAATCATTTGATAAATGGAGAGGTAAAACTGTTGCTTATGTAGGTAAACGTTATATGAACATATTAAAGCAATTATTATTATTATTATTATTATTATTATTATTATTAGCCTTTAAAACAACTTGACACATATATATATTTATATCTTAGTGCCTAAGTCAGAGGCCGAAATGATCAAAGATTTCCATTCGCTTCGATCTTGTGCGCACCGTCTTCAGTCAGTCCTACCAAGCAGCGTCAGTGATTCCTCCACCTGGTCCTTCCAACGTAGTCGCGGTCTCCCTCTTTTGCGCCGTCCTTGGAGGTGTTGATAGAATACCTTTCGCGCTGGAGTTTCCTCATCTATTCTCACGACATGGCCTAGCCAGTGCACTTTTATTCGCTTAACGACATCAATGTCGTGGTATAACTCGTACAGCTCATGGTTCATCCGAATCCTAAACTCGCCGTCTACGCAAATGGGTCCATATATTTTGCGGAGTATTTTTCTCTCAAACACCGCCAGATGAGCTGCATCTGCCTATGTAAGCACCCAAGATTCGGAGGCGTACAACAGGACCGGTAAAATTAGTACCTGGTACAGCTGGACTTTGGTAGTTCGAGATAGGGTGGTGTTTATAAAGTGCTCGCGTAGTCCAAAGAAACACCTGTTAGCAAGCACTATTCTCCGTTTTATTTCGAGGCTGACACTGTTGTTATTGTTCATGGCGGATCCAAGGTAGATAAATTCATCCACTACCTCAAAGTAATAGTTTTCAACGTTCACGCTGCGTCCCCAACGGGTGGACACTTTGTTCGATGATACCATTAACTTCGTCTTGTCCTCATTCACTGCCAAACCCATTTTCGCTGACTCCCTTTCAACTGATGAGAAAACAGCTGTTACCTCTCGCATCGTTCGACCGATAATGTCAATATCATCGGCATATGCGAGCAGCATGTGGCTCTTATTAAATATGGTGCCAGACATGTTAACCGCTGCTTTCCTTAACACCTTCTCCATCACTATGTTGAACAGCATACATGACAAACCGTCACCCTGTCTAAGACCTCTCGTCGTATCGAATGGTGCAGATAGATCCTTGCCAATCCGAACAGAAGATTTGGTATTCGTAAGGGTACACCGGCAGAGGCGAATTATCTTCGCAGGAATACCGAACTCAGACATGGCTTCGTATAGTCGATGCCTGATGGGACTATCGAAGGCAGCTTTGTAATCGACAAAGAGGTGGTAAGAGTCGATTTGCTTCTCATGGGTTTTCTCAAGAATCTGCCGTAGTGTAAATATCTGATCCGTCGTGGATGTGCCTGGTCTAAAGGTAAGGTCCAATCAGGTTTTCCACAATTGGCTTTAGACGTTCACACAGTATGCTAGACAGGACCTTATATGCAATCGGTAAGAGGCTAATTCCACGATAGTTTTTACACTCACTACGGTCACCTTTTTTGTAGATTGGACATAGCACACTGAGATTCCAAACCCCTGGCAGGCTCTCCTGAAGTCAAATATTCTCTATGAGCTGTTGCATGCTCAAAACAAGCTTATCTCCACCCGCCTTAAACAACTCAGCTGGAAGACCATCAGCCCCAGCGGCCTTGTTGTTCTTTAGGCGGGATATGGCAGTTGTTATCTCAGCTTGACTCGGAGGTGGACACTCGATGTTATCATCTCGGATTGGTGCACAGTCTTCTTCCGTCAAGTTTTCACACATCAATAGGCTGCAGAAGTGATCTTTATATATTCTCAGTACGCTCTCGGAGGCAGTATCGAGATGACCATCCTTGTCTTTACAGGAGGGAAGACCTGTTACATGTACCTTTCCTTTTATCTTCTGATAGAATTTTCGGGCTTCACCTCTGTTCCTGTAATCTTCAATACACACATTATTCCGCTCCTTAAGCTGTCGTTTTTTTCGCCTGAAGAGTCGAGTCGCCTCCCGCCTCTTCTCCCTATACTTTTCATGAACAGCTCGCGTTGCCATTGGCTGCAGTTTGGCCCTGGTATGCAGCATCTTGTTTCCGGGAGGAAACAAGCAATTGTAATTCTTAATTTCTTTATATTTGTTTAAGCTAAATCGGAATAGTTGTTCTCGAGTTATGTCAAAGAAAAAACCCTAAAACGTGACAAATTCCCCTATACGATACTTACTAACTTCAAATTGATATTAAATTAGTATGGTATGTAACTGGACAAAACGAATGATGCAGAATTTCTTCTTTTTGTGGCTACTTTCATGTGCAGTTCCCAGAATTGAGTCCCAATTCAATGAGCTGAAAAATGTTGTACATTGTTATTTAATATCGACGATACATTTATTTCTATAGAGAAAATATTTTTTTTTCAGAATTTCTGAAGTTGTGCAATTTATGCCAAAAAAAATCGTTAATTTCGGACGTGGTATCCTTAAATAATACAAGGGCATGTAGATTCACCTAATAAACTATATTCATTCAATAAACGAATATACATTTTTTTTGAGGTTACGTCATTACGTCATTTCAGCTGACGATATATAGATTTCCATAATTTTTTTTTTTTTTTTTTTATAATAAAATATTAAAAAATAATATTTTATAAAAATATTAAAAAATAATATTTTATAAAAATATTAAAAAATAATATTTTATAAAAACAAAGAATTATTTTGATATGATGTTTTAAAGTTTCTTTGTACAATATTCGACGATATTCATTCAAAGGAAACCGTTAAGTTTATGACACATCTTCTCCGTAATATTAAAATACATGTTATATACAAAAAAATATTTAAGTGTTTCAATTGCCTTTATTCGCATCCGCTTTAAGTAGCCAATTCATCATCATCCAACAGTGGCGATCACATCTTATATCATCCCATTATACATCGTATAACACCCAGAGTAGTTAACGACTGCATCATCAGAGATATTTTCCCCCCTCGGTCATAATCACAAGTGGCTAATGATGTAATATCTGGTTCACTTGTGATGATGTTGTTGTTATTGGCAGTTATTGGATTTTCCATGATTATTGACTCTATGCTCTATGCACAGCAGTACCTGCGAAGACACATAGAACCATAGCAACATACAGACTTATGTGTTCTAGGGTGGCTCTTTAATTTGAATTGAATTGGCTTAGAGTAGGTTACTACTCTCACTTAGTTGGGCATGCTAAATGCTAGTTTAGGATTTAAAAAATTATACCGTCTGAGGTAATATTTCCCAGACCTATCAACTTGTAGCATATATGGATTAAAGTATCAACAAAACTTTAAGTCTATTTTCTTCCTAAAACGATTTCTTTTTCGATAACGAAGAGGGAACGAAGAGGGACTTACGATCATCCTTTTGGCATTAAATATAGTTCCATACAAATTATTTCATTGCTCAAGTAATTTTCAACTGTTTTTTTTTTTTATTAATCCCCTTATGCGCCACCCTAATATGCTATTATGCCTCAAAAGCACCTCTAAAACGTCCCCCTCCCCTAAATTTGTCTTAGTCCCCCACCTAGTAGTACATTCGCTTGCATGGCAAATGGACCATAAAGCACAAAAATCAATCATATAAGAGAAGAAAAAAACATAACAAAATATTGCAGCGATAAAAGTACAAACTATTCGTGTATAAACAAACTTTATTTACGAGTGTGCCCATATACGTACCTACATATGTGTGAGTGTGTGCATGCAATTGTATAACGATTAGCGGCTGTTTGTTTGTTTGCTTACTTGGCTGGCTGGCTGGCTGGCGGCTTTGGCCTTATTGGCGAACCCATCTCTGTGTAATAAATTAGTAAAGGTGTGTACGTGTTCGCATATGTATCGGTGTGTGTATGTGTCTGATGGTCTGGATATCTTGAAGATACTATAAACAAATCAAATCAATTGCGACAACACATCAATCGTATTATTTTGTTTTTGCTTTCTCATCACAAGATATATTGTTTATTAAGTCTGTGCGTGTTTTGTTTTTTTGTTTTTTTGGCTGTGTGGAAATGAAAAGGAAATTAATAGTAGCGGCGCACGGCGGCAAACGATTGAGACTGAGCGACGAAAGAATATTCCATAGCGTGAGTGTTATTATTTTTATTGATCTAACCGTTAATTTGTTGTCTAAGGAAAGGGAAATGCTTAATTTCCTTTGGCATGTAATGTTAACGTGTATACACAGGAAAGAAGAACGATTAGTAGTGGTGGTGGTGAGATGAGTGTGAGAAATTGAAACCGGTATAGAAAATAATTGGGGCAGGCTGATTAAATGAGTTAATTGTAACTTTTAAAAACGTATGTAAGTGTATGCTTTAAGAATGTAATTGTATGTTAAGGTAAATGTGTATTTATGTCTTTTTAAGGAGAGATGTAGCAAATGACCTTAAGGTGCTTTTTTGTTACTTACTAAAAACAGCAATTAGAAGTCTCAGAAAATTTTATAAATTTTAGAGTAAAAAACTTTTAGCTCATTGATGTTGGGACTCAATTCTGAGAACTGCATGTGAATAGAGCCCCAAAAAAAATAAATTCTGCATCATTCGCTTTGTCAAGTTACATGCCATAATAATTTTATTTCCATTTGAAGTTAACAAGTATCGCATAGGGGAATTTGTCACTTTTTGGGCTCTTTTGTTCGACATTTTAATTTTCTTAAGGGTATTTTCAGTTTTTTCTTCCATTTAAAACTCCCATAAGGAGGCAAGATAGGTATAATAATATGTATACATATATATATACGGTTTTAACCGTGGGGGCAGACCCCCAAAAAGGAAGAGTTTTATTGGTAGATAAGAGTAGTTTTTGTCTGATCATGCCCATCTTAGAACTTATCATCCTATTAGAAGATAGAAGCTTGCATACCAAATTTCAGCGACGGCTATAATCGCATGGGACCGGCCGTGGCATAGTGGTTAGAAGACGCGACTACCATGCGGGAGATCGCAGGTTCAAACCTGGCTTCAGTCATCTTAAAAAATTGTTTCTTTCATTGTCGGCTCCCCTCGAATGTTGTTGACAGCAACTTCGCAGTATTAAGTGTCGAGTCAATCGGCCTGTCTAGTAAGAGCATCTCAAACAGTGACGTTCGCATTCGTCGATAAACAAGTAGGTGCCGTTAGTTGTGAATCTAAAAATAGAAAGCGTGTTAATTCACAACAACGCGAGAAGCTATCCTATACCTCATTCATGGGGTTCAAAGGGAAAATAAGTTTTTTTTTTAAGTTTTCAATAATCGCGTGACAGACGGACGGACGGTCATCCTTAAATTGTCTCGAAATCCGACGCTGATCATATATATATAAATATAAATAAAACTCCCCCTTTTTGGGGGTCTGCCCCTACGGTTAAAACCGTATTAATTTAGAGCAATCGAGCCAAAATTTGGCATGCAAGCTTTTATCTTCTACGTTGAGGTTAAGGTCGAAGATGAGCATGATCGGACAAAAACTAGTTCCACCTCCTAAACAAACTACCCCTTCTGCTATAACATCCGTGGTTTAAAAGTTATCCAGCTAAAATGAGGTATGCAAGCTTTTACCTCTAAGCAGAGGTTAACTCTGCCACCTTCAATACAATCTCCCCATTTTTAGGGGATTTGCCCCTGCGATTAAAGCCGTAATTTAAGAGTTATTGAGCTGAAATAGGTTATGCAAGCTTCTTTCTTCTAAGCGGAAGGTTAGGTCAAAGATGTGCATGATCGGAGAAAAACTTCTTCCACCTCCAATATAAACTACCCCATTTTGGGGGTGTCCTCCTATCTGTCCATGCAAATTCAGCTGTAGTTGAAGATCTATTGAGCTGAAACTTGGAATGCATGCTTCTTCACTCTAAACGGAGGTTTAGGTCGAAGAATTGAGAAGAAGAAGTATTGAGTTATATACGATCGTAAGCGTCTGGAGAACAATAAAAACTATTGATACATTTTACGTAATTAACCGGTACAGAAATTTTAGTCAGGTTTACTGACTGATAAATACCCTCACCCCATATATGATAATTGTTTAAGACTTGAGTTATTGAAATTAACCGATTTTTAATTGAAATTACTTAGTTAGTATTATTTGCTTGATTGTGGAGTGTAATCGTGGAGTAAACCTCCCGCTTTCTTAAGTTTCATTCCTGAATACAAAATATAAAAATAAACTATTTCTTTTAAGAAATTTTCGGAAAAATATTTATTTTCTGGAAATTGACTAATTCCCATAGGAGGTACCAATAGGGTACCATATAACAATATAATAAAAGAGCCTAAGACGTGACAGAATCCCCTATACCATACTTACTAACTTCAAATCGATATTAAATGATTATGGCATGTAACTTGACAAAAGAAATGATTCAGAATTTCTTCTTATAGGGACTACTTTCACCTGCAGTTCTCAGAATTGAGTCCCAAATCAATGACCAGAAAAATGTTATACTGTGTAGGTCATGTTGTGTGGGAGGTACAAGAAGGTAATGGTGTTCATAACTTAAAACTTTATTTCCCTTTGCACCCCATGAATGAGGTATGGGATAGCTTCTCGCGTTGTTGTGAATTAACACGCTTTCTATTTTTAGATTCACAACTAACGGCACCTACTTGTTTATCGACGAATGCGAACGTCACTGTTTGAGAAGCTCTTACTAGACACGACGATTGAATCGACGATTAATACTGCGAAGTTGCTGTCAACAACATTCGAGGGGAGCCGACAATGAAAGAAAATTTTATTTATGTTTTTTTCTTTTAAGATGACTGGAGCCAGGTTTGAACCTGCGGTCTCCCGCATGGTAGTCGCGTGTTCTAACCACTATGCCACGGCCGGTCCCAATGGTGTTCATAGTCCATATTAATTTATGGATCAAATTTTAATAAGCGTAGGTAGATCTTACGCAAAATATGACAGAATTCACTATGAGAGTGTATTGAGTTCTTCGTTTCTGATCGGTTTTACGTTCTATTATAAGATAAATTAACCGAATAGATTAAAATATACTCCAGTTGTCTGTTTGGATATTTTGGGAGAAATCATAATTTTCCACATACTGGTCTTTTTATATGAATGCACCAGAAGGGGGAACCAGATCACACTTCACACCGAGATCTTTTTGCGGGACGTCTTTGGGTGATAATTTGGCTTTATAAATTGTTATTCATCTGAATTTAAAAAAATGCATACTAATATCCAGGAGGTATAGGAAGCTAATTTTTTTTATGGGAATTTTATATGAAAAAACGATATGCGCTGCAAGAAAAAACTTTGCTCAAAGTCAATAGACAAAACCAATCAACAACTGCCTGTCTCGGTGAGGATTTCGACAAATATAACGTTCTTCTTTTTCTAACCGATGCAGCGTCTAAATGCTAAAGGCGGCAAGGGGGTTACAATGCTGCTGCATGTGACTTGTTTATAGAATTGATGCTTTTTAACAAAGTCATTTTATTAAACTGAATTCATATTGAAAAAAAATATTTTTTTAAAAACACCTTGGCGTTTACACAATTTGAATGAAAGATGTCCTGGTATTTCGCTTACTCCAGAGCCAATTAAAACAAGATTAGAAGCGTGACTAAATACAGTCAAATATTATACCAAGAATTTCAAAGAATTTGGCGAAGCAATGAAAGGACTCAACGATTTCGATTCGACAACAAATAAAAATTAATATTAATTTAATATGTACATATACGAGTATAAAAGTGAATTTTGTGTCCTTATTTAATATAATTATAAATAATTTTTAAATTGCATATTTTATGTGTTTTAGTGCATATTTTTAAATTTTAAGCGCATATTTTCGATATTTTAGCGCAAAAAATTCCTTACCCTAATAATAATATACACCCGTAAGATAATTACCTTACTAGTTTAACTATGAAATTTTTAAAGACTATTCTATTTCACGACATGAGAAATTGACTCTAATTTTTTTATCTTATATCTATTTTCAGGTACAATATCATTCATCTTGTTTTCGCTTTTTGCTATTTAAGGTAAATAATTACAACACCATAAATCTACTTTAATGTTTACCTTAAAATTAACAAAACCAAAATAAGCCACGCACATATACCGATCATGACCATGACAATGGGGCTATAAGTTTAAAATGTTCAATGTAACTTTTGAGCATTTTCAATACAATCAGACGAGTGTCGATACGAGTACTCCAAAAAAATTAAGGAAATTCAAAGGGTATTTAAAGATTTAACAATATGCAGCTAGTATCTAGACACTTCTGACGTAGACTGCCAACATTTCTTTCTTTTGAGGTATTATATAATTTCTTCGATTTTCAATGGCCATTTAGGCTATAAAATTCGCAAAGTTTTCCATTGTTACTACTAAAGTCATTTTTATCAAATCATAAGCCGTAACGATATAGCAAATTTCTAAGAATTATATGTGAAACCATTTGTATGAACCTGATATGAATCTGATGCTATGCTACACATGTTTTCAATAATCAAAACAAAAAACACCAGTCAATCTCAGGCAAACAACTTGTCTAATAGTATTTTTCAATCGCACAGAATAAAAAACAAACACTTTAACAAAATACATACAAAATTTCCACCCTCCTATGTTGATTCAGCACTAGAAGGTGATAAAATGAATATTTTCACATGAGATTAAAACTGATAGCTATGCGATTTATGTATTTGCATGAATCCATAAAACTCATCGCGTATCACACGTTGTTGATGCAACGACGCTGTGAACATTTTTTTGAGTGGAAATATTTGCAGTTTTTTTTTCATTGCTTCGTAATTTTAAATGTAAAAAAAATGGTCAATGTTATTGTTTTGAATAGTCTATAGATATGGCGTCAATATAAAATAGTTTTGTCCTTTTAACAAAATTTTTTTTTACTTTTTTTAGTTATCGAAATTATGGCCTTTTGTTTCGTAAATTTAAAAATTTAGCTTTCAACTTCTTTGATAAGTTTAAAATATACAATTGTTACAAAAATCCATTACACCGGGCAATGCTATTACATACTTCCTTATCCGCATATATAAATAGCACCAGCCGGCGTAGCATATTACCCAAAAAGTCACTCCTGTGTCCAGTGTTTTGCATGGTCCGCATCATGACCGTGTCATGGGCAATACACATATTGATATAATGTTCACAAGCGTATTTTGCCTTGTAAAGAAAATAACTTCATTAAAGAAAAATACATACACTGCACTGCATTGGTAATGTTTTTACATTTGTAGATCTACAGTGCAATGGCAGCGGTGACCGCTATCATATCGATTGTATGTAAAATAATCATCATCACCATCATTATAAATGCAAAAGAGGAAACAATTTATTGTGACATACGTATGTAAGTTTTTTTTATTGAAACAGGGTTTACATTGGCCGAGTGATGAAACATATGTCGATTACAGTGTGAAACATTTTCGGGGTCATTGTCTGGGGCAGGTGAGAAATTCCAAGTCAGGGTGAAGGTACTAGGTCAGTGTAGTAAAACCCCCCAAAGAGTTTAGCGTTTTCAGGCCATTCATTTTGTTCTTACCTTTTATATTTCACCTCATCATGATATCTCATTTCATTCTTTATTAGAATTGACGTCCGAACCCTTTGGGGGTCTTACTATACTGAACAAGTACCTTCACCTCGACTTAAAATTTCTTAACCCTCAGATTTTCTGTTGCACTGTGTTATTCAACTTTAAATCCACAATATTGGAACCATGTGCGTATGATTAATACATAGTCCGTGTAAAATTAATATTACTCATACGTTGCACAGTTCATTGACATCAGTTTGCAAATCATAGATGAGACATTCTAAAGTATATAAGAAAATTGCATAAAAATTTTAATTCTGATAAAAATAATGGAAATAAAATAAACTCCTTTCCATAATTTTTTTTTTTTTTTTGTTGAATTACTAAATTTTCATCATCCCTAAGATATCAATAAAAAAAACCGTTGATTTTATTATCTTTACACACAATGATGACTCCCTTTTGACCGTTATAATATGTGCGCATTGCTCATACCCCATCGCGCTCTCCTATACAACGGCAACAACGGCACACTCATTTGCATATTTACAATTAAACACACACACACTCGCTCACATGATGATGATGATTTTCTTTGACTGAGGCAGTATAGGTGGTGGTGGTGGTCACAGCTAGAGACAGAGACGGAGAGCGAGGGAGAATAAGAGATGTGTCAGCAAAGAAACACAAGGTAAATAAAAATATGGCATGTTAAACAATTGACATTCATTAGTGCAAATATTGTTGCAGTTACTTTAAACAATTTTACAGCTGTAGCACTGAGTGGCACGAAACGAACGAAGGTGGGAGGCATAAAAACAAATACAAGAAGAATATCCAATGTATCACATAAAGGTGATGGCAAAAGGTACATAAGGCAGGGCAATGACAGCTAATTTTGTAGATAACTTTATAGTAGAAGAATAAAAGAGTAGAATAAGAGAATAATAGAAGTCCAGACGAATAGACGAACAAAAAACTAGAAGAGAAGAAAAAAAAATGAATAGAAGAAAAAAAATAGTAGAGTAGAAAAATTGAGAAATAAAGAAATAAAAGAATAGAAAAATAGAATGAAAGGAATACAAAAAGAAAAGAATAAAATAATTAAAAAGCAGAAGAATATAAAAATATAAGTATAGAAAAATAGAAGAATTAAATATTATAAAAACAGAGAAATAGTAGATTACTAAAATAGAAGAATCGAAGACTAGAAATAGAGATGAATTGGAAAATAGAAGAATAGACTCGAAAAGAAGAATAGAATATTGGATGAATAGAAGAAGTGAAGAATTAAAGAATTAAAGTATTGAAGAATTGAAGAATAAAAGAATGGAAGAATATAAGTATAGAAGAATGTAAAATAGAAGAGTAGAAGAAATTAGGAATTGAAAAGGAATTGGAGAAATGAGGAATAGAATAATAGAACAGTAAAAGAATAGAAGAACAATAGAATATTAGAATAAAAGAGTAAAATATTTGAGGAATTGATACATTTAAGAATGAAAGAAGTGAGGAAATCGAACTATTGATAATTTAGCATTGCAGAATCACAGAAATGTAGTACTGGGAAATTTAAGAATAAAAGAATTTAAGAAGAATTGAAGAATTATAGAAATTTAGAATCGAAGAATTAATGAATTAAAAATTTTAAAGTTGAAGAAATAAAGAATTAAAAGTCTTGAAAAATTAAAGAATAGCAGAATAATAAAAAGAAGAAGAATAGAATAATAGACGAATAGGAGAATATTAGAACTGAAGATTTGCGGAATTAAAGAATTGGAGAATTTAAAAATTGAAGAATAGAAAAATAGTATAGAATAGATTAGTAGAAAAGAAGAATTGGAGAATAGGAGAATAGAAGAATAGAAGAATAGAAGAATTGACGAATATAAAGTATAATAATAGAAGAATAGATGAATAGAAGATTCAAAGAATAGGAAAATAGAAGTATAGAAGAATATAAGTATAGAAGAATATAAGTATAAAAGAATGTAACACTAGAAGAAAGGAGAAAAGAACAATAGAAGAATGGGGGAATATAAGAACTGAAGAATTTAAGATTTGAGGGATTAAAAAATTGGAGAATATAACAATTGAATAATTTAAGAATATGAGAATAGGAGAATTGAAGAATAGCAGCATAGAAGAATAGAAGAAACGAAGAACAGAGGAATGAAAAAATTAAATAATTGAAAATTTAAGGAATTACAAAATTTTAGAATGTAAGATTTGAAAAATTAAAGCATTGAAAAATAATTGAAGAATTAACGAATCAAAGAATCGATTAATTAAACAATTGAAGAACTTAAGAATTGAAGATATGGAGAGTTGAAGAAATAAGGTAATGAAGTAATGAAGTAATGAAGTAATAAAGTAATGAATCAATGAAGTAATGAAGTAATGAAGTAATGAAGTAATGAAGTAATGAAGTAATGAAGTAATGAAGTAATGAAGTAATGAAGTAATGAAGTAATGAAGTAATGAAGTAATGAAGTAATGAAGTAATGAAGTAATTAAGTAATAAAGTAATAAAATAATAAAGTAATAAAGTAATAAAGTAATAAAGTAATAAAGTAATAAAGTAATAAAGTAATAAAGTAATAAAGTAATAAAGTAATAAAGTAATAAAGTAATAAAGTAATAAAGTAATAAAGTAATAAAGTAATAAAGTAATAAAGTAATAAAGTAATAAAGTAATAAAGTAATAAAGTAATAAAGTAATAAAGTAATAAAGTAATAAAGTAATAAAGTAATAAAGTAATAAAGTAATAAAGTAATAAAGTAATAAAGTAATAAAGTAATAAAGTAATAAAGTAATAAAGTAATAAAGTAATGAAGTAATGAAGTAATGAAGTAATGAAGTAATGAAGTAATGAAGTAATGAAGTAATGAAGTAATGAAGTAATGAAGTAATAAAGTAATAAAGTAATAAAGTAATAAAGTAATAAAGTAATAAAGTAATAAAGTAATAAAGTAATAAAGTAATAAAGTAATGAAGAAATGAAGTAATGAAATAATGAGGTAGTGAAGAAACGAAGTTGACTAAAATTTCCTGGAAAACAAGAATTTAAATAACAAATATGAACGGTGATGCATTAAGAAACTTTTTTTAATTTCCAATAAAATTGAATTGGATATCGCAATTTATATTTTTTCCTGTAACTTTGTATGGGCCTGGCACTGCGCCGTAGTTTAAGAGCTATCGTGCTGAAATGCAAAATGCAAGTTTTTATAGTCTAAACGGAGATTAAGGTCTAAGATGAAGGAGATCTGACAAAACCGAACTCCACTTGTTGGGGTGTTCCCCGCGATTACAATCCGAGTTTAAGAGCTATCGAGCTGAAATTTGGTATTCAAGCTTCTATACTTTAAGCGGAGGTTATATTCTAAGATGAGCAAGATTAAACAACAAGAAAGATCGAACAGCAACTGCAACTAAATTTATCAAAACTAATGCAATACCTGATCGTATTTATGATCGTAAATATCTTTAATATTTTTATCCCATGTAAATCCAATGGTATGGATTTTTTCTCCATATTTTTTATAATATTTTCAATATTTTTACCGTACAATTTTTTAACAGTATTATGAATATTGACAATAATCTTAATATTGTTAATTTGTAATAGAATTAATATTTCAATATTTTTTTTACCATCACTCTTAGGGATGAGGGTATATATCATTTGATATGAAAAAAAGTGTAACGCATTAAGGGAGACGAGTCAGACCCCAAGTATCTTAAGAATAAATTCGTTTCAGGAATTTTTAAGACGATTGAGCTATGTCCGTCTGTCTGGCTGGCTGGATGGCTAGTGGGCAGGATAACTCAAGTAAACCTTAAGGAATCGGTATGAAAATTTACCAGTATTAATATTTTTCAAAATGAAATTATGGGATTGTAAATGGGCTGAATAGCCCCATCCCTTCTGATACCTCCCATACAAAATTACCTATTTTTGGATAATTAATAATTTTTTCATAACTGTCAAACAGACTATGGGAGGATATTTAAATTTGGTCAGATTATTTATGTTGCAATAGTATACAAACCCTATGAAAACCGAAACCTTTGCCACACCCCTTCTGGTACCTCCCACCGCATTGGCCTCTATAGTTTTACATACATGTCTTTTTTTGTAAGTAAACTGAATCCACTCAAAATTTGCGTATGATGTTCGCTTATCAAAATTGGACTCAGGAATGAATATGGACTATATCGGTTCACGCCTTCTTGTACCTCTCATACAAAATTACCTATTTTTGAAAAATGAATATTTCACCCATAACTAACATGGGGGGTAATGAAACTTAGTTCATAAATTTATATTGTGATAGGAGGCAAAACCCTAGAAAACTTAATTATTTGATACACCCCTTCTGGTGCCTCCCATGACCAAACTCAACCCCATAGTCTTACGCACATATCTTATATTTTAGTTTCCCTGAATGCAGTAAAATTTTGGGTAAGATATACGGTTATAAAAATTGGACTCAGGAATGAATATGGACTATATCGGTTCACGCCTTCTGGTACTTTCCATACAAAATTACCTATTTTTGGAATATTTCTTACATAACTTACAAACCGGCACCTGGGGGACAATCAGATTTGGTCAGTTAATTTATGTAATTTATTTAATTAATTTATGTAATTTATTTAATTTATTGTAATAGGAGGCATAACCTCAGAAAACCTAACTATTTGGCACATGCCTTCTGGTACCTCCCATATAAATAACAGATATTGACCCTTTTATATGCATATCATTTTTGTATGTTCACCAAATTCAGACAAATTTTAGCAAGGAAATCGTTAATTGAACGTTGATTCACGAAAAAATAAGACACGTTTAGCTGCTTTTAATTGTACCTCCTATATAGTTAAGTCAAATTTTTCACGGTTTTGCTTTAGAAATAGGCGAAAAATAAGATATAAGTAATTTTATTTTAATTAAAAATCTAGTAATTTAATAACTCAAGACTTAAATATTATATTATATTGGTTGATGGTATTTATCAGTCAGTTTACCTGACTGAAATTTCTGTACTGGTTTTGAATTTTTTTCAACATTTAAGATTTTTTTAGTATATTTAAAATATTTTATTTTAATTTTTATACCTCCAACCTATTTGAAAAATTTTCATAGTTTTGCTATATTCACTATATTTATTATTTACAATAGTTTTAAGTAATCAAAGTATTTTAAATTATATAAATATTTCCAATATTTTGAATATTTCCCATATTTTTTATACTTATTTTTTATGACCCCCTTTATATCCTTATTTACATCACCTTTATTGTAGCAATTAAGTGTTTCATGTCCCTTATCTTCCACCGACTGTCGTCTGTATTTATTCTGCGACAGCTATTTGTTTTATTCAATTTTATTTTTCCCTTCATCTGCACAAAAATATTCCGATCATTATTTATGTCACAAGGGGCCTTCGAATGCTCATTTGCTGTGACGCTGTATGTTTTCTGTTTTTTTTTGTGTTCTTTTCTTTTTTGTTGGGTTGTCGTCCTTTTTACACCTTACAAAGATCCTTTGAGCAGTCATTTGCGCACTTCAGTGGTTATCTGGGCCGTGTGTCCTTTTTTTTTGCTGCCGCTGCTGAGGTGCCATTCTGGCGTCCTTTTATGATATTTTATTGCCACACCTGTGACCATTAAGGATTTCGCTTTTGTCTTCCTTGTATTGGTGGATTGTCACCGGCTTATAGAATTGTTTATTTTGGCAGCATTTTGCAGGTAGTTTATAAAAAAAAGCATACAAAATTCAGTTTGCAAAAAAACATCATGGAATGGGGAATGACGAAAGTGTGTGTGTGTCGGAGAAATTCAATAGCCGTTGCTGTTTTGATTGTGGCTATCAATTTCCACTTATTTTTATACACATGCCAATTTCTCGACGAAAATTTATATGCCTGTCATTATCCGCATTCGATTTTGATTTTAAGAAAATGTGAAACGGCCATAACAGTTTTCAATCTTTATTCAAGTGTTTTAGTTGGCAGTTATGTTTTCATCTGTTTTTTTTGTCGTTTTTGCTGTTGTCTCTTTACATGCTATACTCCTCTGCCCACTACAGCTTCATCGTTCGTTGCCTTGACAACCATGACATTTAGCTCTCTCTCTCTGTCTCTCACTTTGTGTGTGTGTTATGACATACCAGTAGTGTTAACATTACAAGTGTAAGTGCAAACATTCACAAGGATACTCGTATTCGTCGTATATCCTGGCCGACATATGTTATGCCTGACATGGCTTAAGAGCAGATTTCTTATGACCATATGGCAAAAGCAAAAGCGAAGAATGGCGCTATTCTGTGCAATTAATATTTCATGCTACATTATAATTTCATAAATTGCATATTTGGACAGAAGAAAGGAAGGATGAGAGAAGGAAATCGTATAGTCTTTTTGTGCATAGCGGTTTTTCGCATATTGCTTTTTCAATTTACTGTAAAGTTAAATAAATTAATGAGGACTTTAATAGAAGTGGGATGTTTGTCCAGCTTAAAATGTCACATTTTTTTATTATGTGCAATGCAAGTTGTTTTTTTTTATTACTTTATGCGGAAAATGATATTGTTTCAGTTCTGTGCAATAAAGGAAAGATAATTTCGACTGCGGCTTTTATTGTAGGAAATTCGCTCAATAAAATTGCAATGACAGCTGTAGCTTATAATTATGTTGAATCTTAAAAGCATTCAATTTGTTAAATAGTTGCACTTAACTATGGGCAATTTACTGGGAATTGAAGAATAACAAACTTGAACATTCGAAAAATTAAAAAATTAAATAATTGAAGGATTCCAAAAATAAAATTTGTTCCCACCGCTCTAATTGCCCCAGGTTCGTCCCTAGAGTGGCTCCCATACAAATATTCATAAAAATTCCCATATAGAAAAAAAAAACTTAAAAACTTTACCCTATCATCAGAACCTAAGAAAGCTTCCATAAAAATTTTTCTAAGTTATTCAAAAATTCTTGGCGTCCATAAAAAATAGTTAATTACCCTCACTAAAAACGATAAATTGTAACGGAAATATGATTTTGTGGGGAATTTTATTGTTTAGGTCGTTTTAAATAGAAGTGGTGAAGATAGAGGATAGGTATGTTCTAGAAAAATGTTAGGAGGGAAATACTAGTGGGGGTCAATAATACATTTTAACCCCTCTAGGAGGCTTCATGGGAGCGATAGTAGCTGATTTCATAAAAAAAATATAAAAATAAAAAAAATTGTACCACATTGAGGGTTGAAGATAGAGGGTAGAGGGTATGATCTGAGTAACTGTTGGGTTTACAAAAATATTGGGGGTCGGTCATACATTTGACTTCTCTAGGGCCACCTTTAGGGTAGTTAGAGCGGTGGGACCAAATTTTATAAAAATTCGATTTTTCTATGAAAGCCCTCTTAGGGGGTGAAGATGGGGGTAGGTATGTTGGGTCACACAATTTATCCTTCTAGGAGTGATTACAGGGCAGTTGCGGAACCTGATGTGAATTTTTCTTTAATACGAAAAGTATCTCGTTAAAATCCGAAAGCTCGAAATTTATTTTGGACCCATTGTTTCTTGGGAAACTTTAATCGTAAATTACAATTTTGTTAACCGCTTGATCCTGAAAAAAATTAACCCCCTTTAATGTACTAGTTGGTGGAGTAAAAATAATTTTTGACACAATTTAAATGCGTTTGGTACCATTAAATTACTCATTGGCACAATAAAAATACTTCTTAGTACAATAAATTGTACTTTTAAGTACAATTAAAATACTATTAAAGTACAATAAAAGTACTCTCTGCGACAATAGTTGTACTTTTTACGTACAGTAAAATTTACCCTTAGTGTACAATAAAAGTACTTTTTGGTACACAATATTGTATTATTGGTATAATATATTGTACTTTTTGGTAAATTAAAAGTACTTTTTGATGCATTAAAAGTACTGTTTGGTACAGTAAATTATACTTTTGGTGCTATAAATTGTACTTTTTTGTACAATAAAAGTTCTTCTTGGTCCAATAAATTGTATTTTTTGTACAAAAAATTAATTTTTGGTACGAAAAATATTGGACAATAAAATCACTTTTTGAGTACAATAAAAGTACTTTTTGGTAAATAGAAAGTAGTTATTGGTACTAAAAAAGGTAATCTTTTATACCGTAAATTTTCCTTTTTGGCACAATAATGTATTTCTAGGTGCAATAAATGTCCTTTTTTTAAAATAATAGTACTTTTTAGTACAATAATTTATACCATACAAACAATTTTGCCAAACCCTTTCCACCCACTGATCGAAAATTACAATTTTGTTTGCATATTCATATTCCTGTTGCCGAGTGCTATCTGTTTACTAAATTGTATATCTCTTAGACTAAAATAGAGTTTTTGCATGCCCAGTCCGTTCACTGATCCAAAATTTAAAGTTCGTGTGCATATGCATATTTGTGTTACATATTCGTCTGCATATTCGTATTACTTCTTTAACTTTCTAGCTATAAGAAAAAAGTTTTGACACGCCCCATTCGCCCACTGCTCTGTATATTCATATTTCTATAGCCGAGTACTACATGAACATCAAATTTTATCTCTACTTACTTACTTACTTACTTAAGTGGCCTATTACAACTTACAAACGTAGTTCATAAATTTTAGGCCTGAAAATAATAAATAATAAGAATTCCACACGCTTCGGTCTTTTGCGTGCGTTCTCCAGTTGGTCCTACCAGATGGTGGCACGTCGCCAACCAATTGGCCCTTCCAACGCAGTTTTGGTTTTTCCAACGAAGTTTGGGTCTTCCTGCTCTGCGCCGTCCTTCAGGTTCGCCTTCAAACACCTTTCTCGCTGGAGCATTTACATCCATTCTGGCAACATGTCCCAGCCATCGTAGTCGTTGGATTCTGACTCTTTTAGCTACGTCGATGTCGTGGTAAAGCTCATACAGCTCATGGTTCATCCGATGGCGAAACTCGCCGTCGACACAGATATGTTCATATATTTTTCGGAGTACTTTTCTCTCGAATACTCATAGGTTTTGTATGTCCGTTGTCGTAAGTACCCATGATTCGGCAGCATACAACAGAACAGGTAAAATTAATAACTGGTACAACTGTTTCTTTGTATCTCGAGATAAGGTGATGTTACTAAAGTGCTGCCGAAGTCAGTGAAAACATATATTGGCTAGCACAATTCTCCGCTTAATTTCTTGTCGGATCCGAGGTAGGCAAACTCTTATACTACCGCAAAACAATAGTTTTCAACGTTGACGTTGCTTCCCCATCGAGAGGACTCTTTGTTCGTCGAAATCTTTATTTTTATTTTGTCCTCGTTGACCGCTAAACCCATTTTTGCTGACTCCTTTTCTAGTGATGAGAAAACTGCAGTAACATCCCACAGATTTCGGCCAATGATGTCTATATTATCGGCACAGGCTAGTGGCATGGAATATGGTGCCAGACATGTTGACACCAGCCTTTCTCATCACCTTCTCCATAACTATATTAAATAGTGTACAGGACGGGCTATCACCCTGCCTGAGACCACTTCTTGTGTTGAATGGTTCAGAGTGATCATTACCAATCTTAACCGAGGATTTGGTGTTTTCCAAGGTATATCTGCAAAGTCGAATTAGATTTGCAGGAATACCAAACTCAGACATGGTCTCATATAGCCTATTCCTTATCAGAGATTCAAAGGTAGCTTTGTAGTCGACAAAGTGGTAGTAGGTGTCGATCTTCTTTTCATGAGTTTTTTCCAGGATTTGTCGTAGAGTGAATATTTGATCCGTCGTAGATTTGCCAGGTCTAAAGCCGCACTGATATGGACCAATTGGTTTTTCTACAATTGGCTTAGACGTTCACACAATATGCTTGAAAGGACCTTGTACGCAATTGATAATAGGCTTATTCCATGGTAGTTCTTACATTCAGTACGATCTCCTTTCTTGTATATGGAACATAACGGACCAAGACTCCAATCCCCGGGCATGCTCTCCTCTAGCCAGTTGTTCTCCATGAGCTGATGCGTGCTCCTAAGCAGCTCGTCCCCCGCTGCCTTAAACAATTCAACAGCCGATGGTCTCGGGTCCAGCAGCTTTGTTGTTTTTAAGGCGGTGAAATTCTTGACGATTTTAGAAAATGTATTAAATTTATAAACAGAAAGTTTACATAATGTATGTTACATATTTCAAAATCACTAAAATGGAGATGTGATTTTCTTTCTTAGGAGGCCAGTACAACACATGAGCTTGGGACTAAATTATGAGAACTGCAGGTGAGAGTAGCCCCAAAAAGAAGAAGTTCTGCATCATTCGTTTTGTCAAGCTACATGCCATAATAATTTAATATCGATTAGAAGTTAGTAAGTATCGTATAGGGCAATTTTTCACATCTTACTATCTTTTGTTATATTGTTATATGGTTGCGTATGATAATCATAAGTAATATTCTACGTAAATCATACGCCACGGAGGACAAAAGTTTTACTGCAACTGCTACAAAATAATACCAGCTGAATATCATTTGATGAATGGAAAAGTAAAACTGTTGCTTATGTAAGGAAACGTTATATAAACAGATTAAAGATATTGTAATTTTTTAAATTTGTTTCAGCTAAATCGGACTAGTGGTTCTCGAGTTATATCAACCAAAAGAGCCTAAAACGTGACAAATTCCCCTATACGATACTTACTAACTTCAAATCGGTCTTAAATTATTATGGCATGTAACTTAACAAAAAGAATGATGCAGAACTTCATCTTTTCGGGGATAATTTAACGTGCAGTTCTCAGAATTGAGTCCCAAATCAATGAGCTGAAAAATGTTTAACTGTGTTAGTGACGTTTTCTTTATGAATCATTAAGCATCGTATCTGTTAAAAATTCTCTATACAAAATCTTCAGAATTACCGGTAAAGGTTAGAAATTAATAAATGCTTAAAAAAATTAACGCTCAGTTCGATTTCTTCAAAAAATGCAATATTATTTAATGAAAATGTCGTACGTTGGCTATTTAAAAACAATATTTATTTATTTGCTTTCTATTTATTTTTTAATTACGCAGCATATAATTAAACTTACATTTTTCTATGTATCCAGGACATTCTTATAAAAGTATATTATATACAAGTTAATTAGCATCATATTACTAAAGTCTTCGACAATATAGAAACAACATATATTGACAATAATTCCAATAAGTCCTTCCTTACTTAGCACCAATACGTGTTCATGCATTAAACTTTAAATAATGCCACAGGCCTTTGTCATATCCTGTATTCCATGGCCTTATTTTCTACATAGTTGAACTCTTAGTTGAGGACAAATGTTTAACTAATAAACAATGGTTTATTAATTCTAAAAAGAACTGTTTAGTAAATATTTCCCTACCGAACAAAAAGGGAAGCACAAATGTCCATTGAGTTTGTTAGACAATAGCAATAGATGGAAGATGAAGGCACAGTGGGAGGAAAGTGTGAATGTATGTGGATGCAATAACATGTGGTAATATATATTAATTACAGAAATTCTGAAATATAACTGCGACCAATTGTATGCTAAAAACGAGAAAAACATTTAAAAAAAACATTTAAGTTTTGCTTTTTTGGTTGTTGTCTTTATTATGTCGCCTATGTTTGGTCTGTTAATGTTCTAAATATAGTTTTTACAGCACCACAACAGCAAAGAGAACAAATTACATTTGAAAAAAATTTAGTCATAAATATAGAAATTATTGTTCCAAACCTAGTTCAATATTTGATATTGAATAACATAAAAGAATCAAAAAAGTATCGAACACATATAAGGATCTATTAAATTTCCATCTTTTGTATTTCATTCCTAGTGTATAAAGCAATTGAAAACGCCACTACATTATCACTTTACATCCACTGTGCATTGCCACTACTAAGCACACAAACTCAAAGGACACAATAACAATTGATTAACACAATTAAGTCATTTTCATGCAAGAGCATAAACACTTTTAACCCAAAGTGATCATAAAAATGTCACAATAAACAAAATAACACAAATACGGTGATAAACAAACTTCTACTTCTATACGCATTAGAATACTAATCACAAACACATGCTGGCACACACACACACAGTACTTGACCCAATCATGTGCCACAAGGCGAGAGAGAGGAGAGAGAGAGCCAGAAACATAGGAAGGTACACAAGACACTACATGTCTATGATATTAAGACACAAAAAAGGAAACTATTTCAGAAACAATTACTTAAGCTAATTAATTAATATGCATGAAAATTAGAGATATTGTAATGAAACCTTTGACAATGAGAGGTAAATGTATGAAACTAAATACACACTCCCACACACACACACACACTGAGCACTATAGTAGATAAAGTCGAAAACGTGCAGTAGTTAGTTAGGAGGCAAGAATGTAGTCTGTTTTTAGGAGGGTATGAGGTGAATACAAACATATACTTATTTAATCCACTCAATGTAAATATTATGACTTTTAATGATAGACCCTTGAGTTCAAATTATACGTGACTAGTTGGGGGTGAGAATATTGGGAGTGAGCATGTGTGGGTCAAAGTATGTTTGTATAAGAGGAGTGATATGAAATGGGCTAGTTATGGGGAATGTGTGGGAACAGAGTTTATAATTGCAAATGATATTGAGTTAAGATTATATATAAGAGCATATTTTTACGTATAAAGCTTTGTTTGTATGTTTGTATTGTCTGATGTCAAGCACTGTAAGACACAACTTTTAAAAATAGAGAAAAAAATTATTTTGAGGCACAAAAAATCTGACTTTGTTCCAATAACATTATGTGTGATTCACTTAGAGGTTTCATTGCATTTGTCTTTTTTTGAGCAGTTCAAGTGAAATCAGTGTCAAACCGTTATTTCAATCTTAGTCAGTACTGTTTGACAATACATCATGGAAAATCTGACGTGACAATGACATCTTCTTCATATTTGGCAGCAGCAACAGCAATTCATCCATCAGCAGTCGCACATAGAAAATAATTCGAAACGCTTAGGTGTTTTGAGCTCCGCAAATAGCTGGTTACACTAAGTTAAGATTACAGCTCTTTGATCGGCACCCAGTTCATACTTTTTAAGCTGAAGTATTTTTATACAATCGTACAACGCGCTTGACTACGTCGATGTCGTTATACAGCCTATAGTACATTCGACGACATTGCTCGCCGTTGACAATGATGGGTTCAAATGTATTGCAAAGTATTTTTTCTCCCGAAGACTTCCTTATTTTAAATAATATAAAAACTTCCACATTAATGTCCTGGCTTTCATTAAGTTTCAATAACATTTTGTGTGATTCACTTAGAGGTCATTCATTTCATTTGTCTTTTTTTGAGCAGTTCAAGTAAGATCAGTGTCAAACTGTTACCTTAATCTTATTCAGTACTCTTCGACAATTCGTTATGAAGACTCGCATGATCATAATTTTATTTTTTGATTTGGCAACAGCAATAGCAATTCATCCATGAGTAGCCGCACATAGAAAAAAATTCAAACGCTTATGTGATTTGCGCTCCGTAGATAGTTCTTCACAATAAGTTAAGATAATAGCTCTTTGATCGACGCCCATCGAGTCTTTTTGAGCTGGAGTACTTTCATCCTATCGTACAACGCGCTTGACTTAGTTGATGTCGTTCTACAGCTCATGTTTCATTTGAGGATGTTGCTCATCGTAATCTTTAATGGTTTCAAACATATTGCGAAGTATTTTTTCTCTCAAAGACTCCCTTATTTTAAATAATACAAAAACTTCCACATTAATGTCCTGACTTTCATTAAGCAGCTAACTGTTTCTTACTACTGCAGAAGTTTACTTAGTTCCAGACACTCATTACAATTTGAAAAATATCTCCTATACTCTAATATACTTTTTGCTCCTTTACAATACTTGTACAGCAAAACAAACACTTTGTCGTTTGTACAAACGTTTCGTCGCAATTGAATACAATTTATTATCTGCCATTAAGGAAGACCGTCACATTATACTCACTCACACTATGCTGGAGCATGCAATCACACAAACACACGCAAGCACACAAGTGTATGATAAATTTTGCACAATTTTTCCATTATTTCTATACTAAGACAATACTCGTACAGGAGTCATGGTGTTCCGTGTAGTTGTTGGTGCCCGTATAGTTGTATAACATTTGCACCCGCCCCTCCCTCTTGGCATTATTCCATTGACCACTAACAAAACCCTTACTGTGGCTGATGGAGGTGACCAACTCTGTGAACATGCAAACCACGTATATTAACTATTATTTACTCGTGCGCTGGATGACTGATGGCCGCCCAGGGGTGGTTGAAAGGATATATAACAAATGCTACAAAGCAGCAAATGTGCAAAGTCCATATCACGTTTTGCAATTTTACTGACACAAACTGGCAAAGAAGCAGAGTCAAAGAGAGCGGGGAGAGAAGCCGCTTGGGAAAAGAGATCAAATTAAAAGAAGTGTGTCACCAATACATGTACACAGACTTGTAGACTTATTTGACTTTCAAACACACACACACACACACAAAGCCACAGATAAATATGCTCGCGTACTAATGTTATAACGGCGATACACAATGACATTATCATATGCCAACGCACACACACACACACTAAGGCAGCTTAGCTCCCATCTTCATTCATATGGGGCCAAGGGTAAAAAACGATGTGTAATTCTAAACTCATTCATATGTCCATGCGAGTTTGGAGTGTGTGTGTGTGGGTGCGTTTGTTACGCCTCAGATGTGGTAGTGTTTTTTTTTTATTTGTATGCGGCTTTGTCTCATTTAACTGTTAAGACCTGCTATAAGTTTATGTCGCTTTTAATTGTGTGTGGCCAACATCACTACCACCGCCACCATTCCTTATTATGTTGATTTGGCCCACAACATAGTCATTATGATGCAAATACATATATCTTGTGTATGTCCAGGGTGCACAATGGGGGACAGACAATTAAACTTTGAAATGGAATTTATACATCTTCATGATACGGTTTTTTACTAAAGGGAATCGATAACTTTAGCTCTTTATTTTTGCAAAAACAATCGAATTTTTCGATAGAATAAAAGTACTTTTGGATATAATCAAAGTACTTTATGGTACAACAAAAGTACTTAGTTGTACAATGAAAGTACTGGTACAACAAAAGTACTTTGTTGTACAATGATAGTACTGCTTCTTCTTCTTCTTATTAGGCAGCAGCAACAAAAATTCATTAATCAGTAGCCGCACGTAGAAATCAAGTCCAATAGCTTCGGTCTTTTTCGCTCCGTATATAATTCGTCACATCAAGCTTAGACAACAGCTCCTTCACCTGGTCCATCCAACAAAGTTTTGGTCGCCCCGTACTGCGTCGTATATTGAGTTTATTGCCGAATTCTTTTCGAGCGAGAATATTTTCATCTGTTCGTACAATATGTCCAAGCCAGAGCATTCGTACTATTTCAACGTGCTTGACTACGTCAATGTCGTTATACAGCTCATGGTTCATTCGACGGCGGTACTCGCCGTTATCAATAATGGGTCCAAATAGTATTTTTCACTCGAAGACTCCCAGAATATATATTGATTGTACTATTTGGTACATTAGAAGTACTTTTTGTATAATAAAAATACTTTTTGGTAAAATAAAAGTACCATTTGGTACAATAGATTGTATTTTTTGTACAACAAATTGTACTTTTTTTTGTACTGTTTTGTACAATTAAAGTAATTTTAATACAAAAAAAGTATTTTTTGGTACAAGCCAGTACTTTTTGGCATAATAAATTGTACTTTTTGGCATAATTAAAGTACTTTTTGGCATAATTAAAGTACTTTTTGGTACAATACCTTAAACTATTGGTAAAAAGTACCTTTTTGTACAATAAACATTTTGCTGTTGGAATAAATTGTACTATTTGATACATTAACAGTACATTTTTCAATAATAAAACTACCTTTTTTACCTTTTTGTACAATAAATTGTACTCTTTGGTACAATAAATTGTACTCTTTGGTACAATAAACTGTACTATTTGGTACAATAAAAATGCTTCCTTGGACAATAAAAACCCTTTTTGATACATAATTTTGGAGCAATAAATTGTACTCCTTTTGGTACAATAACAGTACCTTTTGGTGTAATACTTTGTACTCTTGGTAAAAAGTACTTTTTTGTACAATAAAAATTCTCAGTGGTGCAATGTATGTTGATATTGGTACAATAAATTGTACTATTTGGTACTATAAATTGTACTATTTGGTACAACAAAAGTACTTTTTGGTGCAATAACATTACTTTGCGGTACAATAAAAGTACTTTTTTTGTACAATACATTTTACTAGTTGGTACCAAAAAAAAAACTTTTCGGTACACTAAAAGTACTTTTTGGTACAATTCGTTTTTTGGTACATTAAATTGTACTATTTGGTACAACATAAGTGCTTCCTTGTACAATAAAAATTGACTTTGATGCAATAAATGTTATTTTTGGTATAATAAATTTTACTATTTGGTACAATTTAAATAATTTTCGGTACAATAAGAGTCTTTTTAGCTACACTTAATTGTACTTTTTGTACAATAAAAGTCCTTTATTGTATATAAATTTTTTCTGAATTTCTAAATATATTTCTGTAAAATAAAAGCGCTTTTTAGTACAATAAATTGTACTATTTGGTACGAAACGACACTGTTAAGTTCTTTTTAGTACACTTAATTGTACTTTTTTTGTAACAATAAAAGTACTTTTTGATACAATACATTGTAGTATTAGGAATACAAATAACTTTTCGGTACAATAAAATGTACTTTTCGGTATAGAAAAGTACTTTTTGGTACAATAAAAACACTTTTTGGTATAATAACAATACTTTTTGGTACACTTAATTGTACTTTTTGGTGCAACAAAATTACTTTTTGGTACAATAAGTTGTACTATTTTGAAAGCTAAAAGTATTTTTTGATGCAGTAAAAATACTTATATGTATAGTAAAAATATTGTTTGGTACAATAAAAATACTTTTCCGTATAATAAAATTACTCTTTGGGTCACTTAAATGTACATTTTGGTGCAATAAAAGTACTTTTTTGTCCAATAAATTTATTTTTTGGAACAATAAAAGTACATTTTCATCCAATAAATTTACTTTTTGTTGCATTAAAAGTACTTTGTAGTACAACAAATTGTACTTTTTGGTACACTAAAAAGATTTGTTGGTACAATAAATTATGCTATTTGGTAAAATAAAAATTCTATAATTTTTTTTGATAATACATTCAAAATAATTTTTTATACAATAAATTGTTCTATTTTGTAGGATGAAAATACTTCTTGTGTACAATAAAAGTACCTTTAGTACAAATAGTACCATTTGCTACAATTAAAGATATTTTGGGTACAAACAATTTTTGTTTTAAATCATTTATTGTCGTGCCTAAATTATTTTAGGGCACTTGTTTTACTAAGCATTGTTTTGATCAATCAATCTTACTCTCTTGCTTTCTTACGCTCTCTCACAATTATGTTTTGTTTCTATATCTTCACGATGGTTAAAGCAAACATTTAACACGTCCACATTAGTGGGCAGAACTTCTTGAATTGAGAATTGAGTCCCAAATCAATGAGTTGAAAAATTTATAGTATAATGTCGAGTCAATCGGCATGTCTAGTAAAAGGTTCTCAAACATTGACGTTCGTATTCGTCGATAAACAAGTAGGTGCCGTTTGTTGTGAATATAACAAAAAGCGTGTTATTTCACAACAACGCGAGAAGCTATCCCAAATTTAGTTTAAGTTCCAGAAAATTTAAAAACTAAAATTTCCATATATTATATCAAAAACAAGTCCTTCATTCGCATATTGAATTAGCCGGAAATATTAAATTTAACAAGAAAACCTTATTAGGCCAACTTAATTAGTCATATTCAGCAACCACCCACTCACACAATACGTGGCTTTTACTTGTCTTAATCCTGCTTTGGCAAATAATAGTATGCTACTTTTATTTTTAAACAGTCACTCAGCAACAAGAACACTGCTATAATACATCACCACCACAAACACTAAAACCTTTACTTAACCCACCCACTCAACCCACACGCTATGATGACACCCCCACACACCAGCATCATCAGGAAACGCTCACGTAAATAAACTCACCACAATTCCTACTTACACAAATACACTCGCATACGGAACGAAACGTGCGAATGGGTTTCACATTTACATTGGTGCATACAAGATTGCACAACAAAACGACGCTAGCTTTCAACGAGCGTCCAGGTCGCTTACTCAACAGGCACGAACACTTTCATAATATATATATATAGGGAACGACAGACAAGTGTATCTATGCGGGTGAAAGAAAAACTTAAATTATAGCTTTCTTTCGTGCCAATGTCAGAGTTTTTTTTTGTGTATTTTTACCTGTGTCCTTTTTCTCTCGAACTGATAAAATGCTGTCCTGCTGACAACAACAATAATGATGATGATGAAGGCCAAACTGATGACACCTACACACCACCAGGCACAGAGAAAGACCATAAAGGGAATACAATAACAAACAAAACAAAAAACGACACAATTTAAATAGAGCAGTAGACTATTAACGAAAGCTTTTAATTTGCTCCTAAAAAAATAAACAAAAATTGTTAACACTTTTACATGTCACTGGCAGAAAATGAAGGTGTTAAGGCAAATTTGTAAAAAAAAATGTACTGAATGAAATACCGCCAAAGGTGGTGTATTATATTTTTGTCACAAACAGTGTGTGAATTAAAAAAAAAACAGGTCCCATCTCTTATTGTAGCTTTGAAGCTGTTGATCTTTACGACATCTTTAGTAATACCTCTTGAACTACGGTTGTTTGGAAACCGGAAATTAAAATATTTCCTATGGCGACTCACCTGTGTATGGATAAAATTAAAAAGTCATTATGTGAAAATAAGACACAGTTTATGTAAGGATAACTGTTTCACAAAAGTCAGTGTAAGTCAGTGTCAGAACAAGAGAGCACAATATGCAGTTTACACATACAAATCCTGGTAAGCTTTGCTTCACTTGAGCTGTATAATATCTAAAGATTTGTACACACTTACCATAATCAATAACTTTAATTTAATTCAATTCTAAGCCGAATATGAAAAGCTAGTCAATGCGTTGTGTGTGATTCATTTATAGGCTTTTTTCGTTAGTTATTTTTTTAATGGACCACTCGCAGCAAATGACAAGATGTTACTTTATTTATATTCACTATTGTATGGCAATTCATAGAGGAAAGATTCTCATTGCAACACTGTTTGTAACTTACTCATGTTGCTTAGTATTTCTTGAAACTACTGTGCCGCCACATAAAATATAATAACAGTTCCATTGAATTTTTTTTTTGGATGTCAAATAGTGTTACTTATCAAAAAAGTTACTTGCCATCATATTTTCAAAATAGTTTTAATTCCAATAGTTAGTAAATAATTATAAATTATTCCACATGCACTTCCTACCTTCATTTACACAAATATTTCGTAGTAATTTTCTAATTAGCTAATGTATTTGCATTAATTTTCCCAGCCAACTAACAAAGAACTTTGCCTTTTTTTCTAAATTAAGTACTCTGAAAATGATCACAAAGGATATCCTTACGTTTTTGCCCCTGAAGTACAAAGGAGCCACTAGTAGCTTGACTCTTACTTCCTCTTGTCCTTGCAGCAGTGTTATTTGCTAAAGTAGCAGTAGTCGCAGTAGTTGGAGCACAACGACAATACTTCTCCCACATTTCTTTTGTATAATATTTTGTTCTAATATTTGCTTGTTATCCTTTATAATTAACCATTGCATCTTCTATGCGTTGTGACATTTTGACATTTGTGGCATGGTCGTCGGTGCTATACTTGTGTCCTTTCCCTTAGTCGTTGACATTTCCATCATAGCAGCGCCGTCAGCTGACAATTTCAATTATGTAATAAATTCATGCCAAGGAAGCTATGATTTTTCTTTTTTGTTCGCAATTCATTAATATAATGGCTATTTACAGAAAGGATTTTAAAAGAAATAGGTGTAGATATAAATACGAAAAGCAGAGAATGAAAAAATCTGAATGGAAATAATTATAAAATGTTGAAGGAATTTGTTGTTATGTTAATATAAAATGTGAGAAAAAAGCAACTTGGTAGAATGGTAAATGAATTATGAGCTTTAGCTCTTTGAAGGTTTAGCAATAAGTTTATTCATAAATGTACTTTTTTCGTAACAAAAAGCTCGTCTGATATCTACTTCGCAAGTGGACATACCACATAATTGTAGATATCTATACAGCTGATGTTGTACCAGAGTGTATCACTTCGTCACAAAGGGGTCTGATGATGAACTCGTCATGGAGTTCGAAACGCGTCATCCTAGTGAGTGACAATGAATTGCCATTAATATTGACAATAAAAACTTTTCTGATCCTTTAGCTAAAAGTTGTTTTGTTTTACCAAAAATTACTCTTATCGTAGCAAAAAGTACTTTTATAGTATCAAAAACTTCGTACAGTCTACGAAAAAGTATTTTATGTAACCAAGATATATCCTAATTGTATCACTACTTTTATTAGAAAAAAATATACTTCCTTATGTCTCAAAGTGAATATTTTTTAAAAAAAGGTACTTTTATTGTACATAATAGTTATTTTACTTTTCTCTTTGTCTCTTTTTTATACCAAAAGACATTTTGGTCTTGCCAAAACTTTTATTACCTTAAAAAATATTTGTATTATACAAAAAAGTAATTTTCGTTGCACCTTAAAGCAAAATGTACTTATATTGTATCGAAAAAGTACCTTTTTGTACCCAAACTGTATTTTTTAAACTTAAAAATACCTTAATTGTTTCTCAAAGAACTTTTATTGTAAAGATTTTCAAAGCCCTTTGTATTATTTAAAGGTATTTTTTATTGTACAATTAAGAGGTTTTTTTTTGTTCTTAAATAAATTTACTACACAGTACATTTTATTGTACCAAAAATAACAATTTATTGTACTAAGTAGTATTTTTACTGCCCATAAAGGTACTTTAAGTTGTAACTAAAAGCATTTTTGTTGTTAAAACCAAAAAGTTATATTTTACCCAAATACTCCTTTATTGTACCAAAAAAGTACTTTTTTATATCCAAACTATACTTCTTTTTTTGCCAAGAAGTAGTACTTTTATTGTAATAAAAGATCGTTATTACACCACAAAGTCCTTTTTTTTAAATAAAAGGTATTTTTATTCTACAAAGAAGTACTTTTATTAATTCACAAATAGATGTACTACAAAGTACATTTTATTGTACCAAAAAGTACAATTTATTGTACTAAAAGTATCTTAATTGCACAAAAAGTACAACTTATTGTACTTAAACGTATATTTATTTCACAAAAAAAGTACTTTTAGTTGTACAAAAAATTACATCCAAAAGAAAATTAATTGTACCAAAAAGTTCCCTAAATGTATCAACAAGTACTCTTATTGTACCTACCAGTACATTTGTTGTACAATTTTTACGTTTCGAAAAGTTTTTTGATTGTAATTAAAAGTACTTTTATTGTGCCCAAAGTACATTTATTGAAGCAAAAAGTACAATTTATTGCAACAAAAAGTACTTTTAAAGAACCCAAAAGTACTTTAAATCTACTAAAAAGTACTATAATTGTACTAAATAGCACATTTTATTGTACCAAAAAGTACTATTTATTGTACCAAAAAGTACCTTTAATGTGCCAGAAAGTATTTTTACCGCACCAAATGGTACAATTTATTGAACCAAAAGTATCTTATTGCACCAAAAAAGTGCATTATTGTACTTAAAAGTAAAAAAAGTTATTTTCCTGTACAAAAAAGTACTTTAATTGTTTGTACCAAAAAGTGTGATTACTGTAACATATAGTACAATTTATGGTACCAAAATGTTCATTTATTGTATCTAAAAGTAGTTTAAAAAAGTATTTTTTTGTATCAAAAGTCTTTTTCTGTACTAAATAAATTTTATATGCTCTATACAGTATTTTTATCGTACTGAAACGTGCTTTTATTATATCCAAAGTACTTAAATTAGCTTTTGTTGAACCAAAAAGTACGATTTTTATAACAAAAATAACTTTTATAGTACCCAAATGTTCCTTATATCTACCAAAAAGTACTTCGATTGTACTATATAGTACATTTTAATGTACCAAAAAGTACAATTTATTGTACCAAAAAGTACTATTTACCAAAAAGTGAATTATGTCTGTGGCGAAACGTGTGAAACTGTACAAAATGGTACAAATTATTGTACCAAAAAATACTTTCATTGTACTAAAAAATATTATATGTACTAAAAAGAAAAAATTTTTAGATCAAGTTGTCAATTTATTTTACCAATAACTACTTTTATTGTACTAAATAGTACAATTTTATGTATCAAATGGTACTATTTATTGCAATTTACTATACCAAAAGGTGTCATTACTTTACCAAATAGTACATATTATTGTACTTATTGTACTTTTAAAGTACCCAAATGTACTTTTCATGTACCAAAAAGTACTTCGATTGTACTATATAGTACATTTTAATGTACCAAAAAGTACAATTTATTGTACCAAAAAGTACTATTTTTCAAAAAGTGAATAATGTTTGTGCCGATACGTGTGATTACTATGCAAAATAGTACAATTTATTGTACCAAAAAATACTTTCATTGTACTAAAAAATATTATATGTACTAAAAAGATAAATTTGTTAGATCAAGTTGTCAATTTATTGTACCAACAACTACTTTTATTGTACTAAATAGTACAATTTTATGTATCAAATATAGTACCAAGTATAGTAGTTGCCATTTATTATACCAAAAAGTGTCATTACTTTACCAAATAGTACATATTATTGCACTTATTGTACTTTTAAAGTACCCAAATGTACTTTTCATGTACCAAAAAGTACAATTTATTGTACCAAAAAGTACTATTTACCAAAATGAGAATTATGTTTGTGCCGAAACGTGTGACTACTGTACAAAATAGTACAATTTATTGTACTAAAAAATACTTTCATTGTACTAAAAAATATTATATGTATTAAAAAGTAAAATTTTTATGTCAATTTATTGTACCAATAACTACTTTTATTGTACTAAATAGTACAATTTTATGTACCAAATGGTACTATTTATTACAATTTATTATACCAAAAAGTGTCATTATTTTACCAAATAGTACATATTATTGTACTTATTGTACTTTTAAAGTGCCCAAATGTACTTTTCATCTACCAAAAAGTACTTCGATTGTACTATATACTACATTTTAATGTACCAAAAAGTACAATTTATTGTACCAAAAATGTACTTTTTACCAAAAAGTGAAACGTGTGATTACTGTACAAAATTGTACAATTTATTTTACCAAAACATACTTTCATTGTACTAAAAAATATTATACATATGTACTAAAAAGTAAAATTTTTTAGATCAAAATGTCAATTGTAATTGTACCAATAACTAATTTTATTGTACTAAATAGTACAATTTTATGTACCAAATGGTACTATTTATTGCAATTTATTAAACCAAAAAGTGTCATTACTTTAGCAAATAGTACATATTATTGCACAAAAAAGTACTTTCATTGTACCAAAAAGTATTGTCGCTAAATGTATTTGTTTTGTAGTAAAAAGCACAATTTTTGTACACAAAGGTTACTTTAGTGTACTAAAAATTTCTTTTAGTCTATCAAATAGTACACTTTAGTTTCCCAAAATGTACTATTTATTGTACCAGTAAGTTTTTTATTGTACAAAATAATAATTTTAATAAAATCAAAAAGTAATTTTACTGCAGCAACTAGTTCGAGTTATTGTGTACAAAAGTACTTTTAAGGTACCTTTAAAGTACTTTTACTTTTAAAAGTGAATTATTGTACTAAAAGGTAAAACTTTATGTACCAAAAAGTTATTTTATTGTACCAACAAGTACTTTTAGTGTAAAAAGTACAATTGCTCTACCACATTACTCATTTATTGTATCAAATGTTATTTTATTGTATCAAAATACTTTTGTGGTACCCAAATAGTACTTTTGTTTTCTCCAAAAGTACTTTTATTGTATTAAGAACAATTTTTGTTTAGCCAAAAGTCCTTTTTTGAGCCTAAATTTCTGTTATTGTTGCAAAAAGTACTTGAATTTCGTCCAAAATAATTTTTATTGTACCAAAAAGTACTTTTATTATAACCGAACAATTGTTTTGCTTTACGACAATTGTACTTATATCAAACCAAAAAGTACTTTTATTATGCTCAATAATTGAATTTGTTGTACCAAAAGGTATTTTCGTTTAACCAACTAAAAGTACTATTATTGTACTAACAATTTCATTCATTGTATGAAAAAAATACTTTTATTATACCCAAAAAGTACTTTTGTTGTATTAAAAATAATATTTTATTTCACAAAGTACTTTCATTATAACAAAAAAGTATTTTATTGTACTAAATAGATTATTGTTGTGCCAAAATGTACTTTTTTGTAACAAAAAATTAATTCCGTTGTATTTAGAAGTACAAAAATTACTAAAGTACTAAAATCTAAAAATTTACTATTGTTCCAAATATTGTTTTCATTGTAGACCAAAAAGTACTTGTGTTTCATCAAAAAAAAATCATTTTTATTGTACCAAATAGTACTTTTATTGTACCAAAAAGTACTTTAATCGCATTTACACTATAAATTGAGAGTTTCTGCCTTAAAACAAGTTGTAGGTTTTATTAGTTCAAAATATGTTTGTATCACACTATTTGCTAAAACAATTAGTATGATTCTACATTATCTCTTTATCCATCCATTCATATACAATGTCCTTGACTTGTGTGATTATGTACCCCCCCCCCCCCCTCTCTCTCTTCACCTAAGCCACTACCTTAGAAACAGCAGCAGCAGCGGCAGTGTTCTTTCCTTGGAAAAGGTTAAACATTTATGGATGTCTGAACCAAAAAAAAAAAACAAAACACATTTGTTCTCTTTTTAAATCTATAAATACCTGTAGATTTTCTTCCATCAACATCATCATCATCATTATCATTATCATCATTATCCAATCATATGATGCCATTAGTTCCGTTCCATTCAATTCATCTGAATTTGAATATCTCTCAATGGGACAGACCTACCCTCACATCTTTGCAAGGGGTCCCATAACACTAGACATTTATGTTGTTGTTTTCTTTGGATACAATAAAATAAAATAGTTTAGGGGATACTCAAGAAAAATATTTCAATATATACTATGTGGGTATATATATGAAGATTATTGTTTTTTTTTTTTCTATATTGTATTTAAATTTAGAAACGTCACTAAAAGACGGCTATGTTGACAATAGCAACAATATACGAAGAAACATCATAGAGCAATCAGTTGGTTGGAAATTCTTGATTTGCTTTCTCATTTAAACTATCTAACATATGGTGAGCGCTAGCGAGGGAGGGGAGGGGTGAGGGGCCTGCGGTAGTAAGAAACTCAAGTATTGCTATGTGGGGGTGTGTGTGCCTAGATAATATTGACATAAATTACGAACAGAGTCATCCCCACGGGCGCAGATGATACAAAGAAATGCTGAATGTTATAAGTAAAAGCGATTTGTTGTTATCAACTGAGACGATGAACATAGTGGTAGTGCAGTTACTTGTCGGTGTATAATGAAGGAGAGTAAAAATTTAAATAATCCCTGAATATTATTAAAAAAAAATTATCCTTCTTTATCGCAAATCATAATAAATTAAATTATAAGTAATCATAGCTACTAATAGTTTTTACCAATGTTGAGATTTTTGATATATTATAGACGTTTATCACTAATCAACCGAAAAATTACTCCGAAAAATATTTATAATTTTTGTGAAAATAATTTTTTATAGGTTTTTGTTTGTAATAGACAACATTAATAACATTAGAAAAACAATATAAAAAAATTTCAAATTATTTATTGATCGACTCTAATTTCACTGTACAATATTTTCAGCTAATTAATTTGGGACTCAATTCTGAGAACTACACGTGAAAGTAGCCATAAAAAGTAGAAGTTGTGCATTATTCGTTTTGTCAAGTTACATGCCATAATAATTTAATATCGTTATGAAGTTAGTAAGTATCGTATAGTGGAATTGGTCACATTTAAGGCTCATTTATTATATTAGTATATGGTGGCGTATGATTAATATTCAACATAAGTCATACGCCACGGAATACAATAGTTTTATTGTAACTGCTACCAAATAAACCCTGTACAAAATCATTTGATGAATGTTAAAGTGAAACTGTTGCTTATGTAGGGAAACGTTATATGAACAGATTAAAGGAATTTAATACCCTCACCCTACGGGAAGGAGAATATATATTATTTGATACGACCCAAAAGTGTAACACATAGAAGGAGTCACTTTAGACCCTAGGTTTCTTTGAACCAAATTCGATTCATGACTTTTTAAGTCAATTGAGCCATGTCCATCTGGCTGATCGGCTGAAACGCACGATAACTTTCGAAAGACGCAACCAAACGTTTTGAAATTTTGCACGAGTTAATATTTCCCCAAAACTACTTACGGTATTGCAAATGGGCTACATGGCCCCGCCCTGCTGATACCTGCCATACAAATACATCGTTCCGCCTACTTTAGAGATGGAGTAATAATATCAATACACCCAACGGAATTGTACCCAACTTCTGTATTTAGATAAGCTATAACAGGATAAAGTTTTGGAAAAAAAATTGTAAGTCTAGCGACGCCCCTTTTGGTACCTCCCATACAAATTTACCCTTCCGCCCACTTTAGAGATGGAGTAATAATATCAATACACCCAACGCGATCGTACCCGATTTCTGTATTTTGTTAAGTTATAACAGGATAAAGTTTTGGAGATAAAATTGGAAGTCTAGCCATGCCCCTTCTGGTACCTGCCATTCGAATTAACCTTTCCGCCCACTTTAGAGATGGAACAATAATATCAATAAATCCAAGAGAAAAAAAACTGAAAGTCTGGTGGTCTGGTACCGTTCACTTTAGAAATCGATTACTGTTATTAATAGATCTAACGCGATCGTGCCCAAATTCTATATTTAGTAAAACTCAAGCAGGACAAAGTTTTCGAGAAAAAATTTGAAAGTGCAGACCTTATGGTACCTCCCATACAAATGAACCATTCCGCCTACTTTAGAGATGGAGTAATAATACCAAAAATAATGCCTTAATTCTGTATTTTGTTAAGCTATAACATGACGAATTTTGGAGAAAAAAACTGGAAGTAATAGAAAATTTTGAGGGTGAGGGTATATGTAAGTCGGGTTGCCCGACTGAAACTTTCTTACTGGTCTTGAATTTGTTTAAGCTAAATCGGACTACTGGTTCTAGATTAATGTCAAACAAATCGAAACCGAAATCGTTACAAATTCCCCTATACGATACTTACAAACTTCAAATCGATATTAAATTATTATGGCATGTAACTTGACAAAACGAATGATGCAGAACTTCTTCATTTTGGGGCTACTTTCACGTGCAGTTCTCAGAATTGAGTCCCAAAATCAATGAGCTGAAAAATGTTGTACTGTATAATTATTGCAGCCAGCGTGACAAAACGAATGATACAGTAGTTTTTATTTTTGTGGCTAATTTCATGTGCCGTTCTCAGAATTGAGTCCCAAAATCATGTGTTGTACTATATTTGTAAACTAGCATCAATATTTTTTTGCTGCTTTCTAAATTTGCAAAAATATATTTTGACAGATACTTCAATTATCCGAAATCTTATTGATATATTAAAATTTTAAATTTTATCTGTTTTTCATATTTTGTATGCCGTTATCAACATTATCTTTGAAATTTAAGATTTCTATGTATCATCTATCAAAATACTTGAAATTATTACATCATCAAGTCCATTAACCAAATGTTTGAACATTCTGTTATAAACCCTTCTTCTTCTTCATTCACTCAACTGTGTCAGAGTGTAAAACATTAATAACTTTTTCAACTATAACTTGTGCCATGGCTCGTGTCACAAGTTTATGTTCTCTTCCGCTGCAGAGCTCCCTCTCTCTATCTCTCTCTTTTATTGCTGTTCCTTGAACTCCACCCATCATAACGCAACATCAATAGCTCGTTTGCACTGTGTCATTAAACAATTCAGTCAGTCAGTCAGTCTATTAGTGGATGTCATGGCACCGGCGACGTTATAGATAATAATAGACTTTACACTGTAAACATTTCATCTTTTGCCATTATGATGATGACAATGAAGATGACGATGGCGACGTAGTTGAGCCAGTTGAGTGAACAGTGGGAAAGAAAGGCAAAAATAGTACAAAATATGTTATCAGTGATGATTATCATGAAAAGTGGGTTGTAGTCCGCGAAAATTTGGAGTTAAGACCATATAAAAGAGACTCAAAATATAAAAAAAAACAGTAATAATACAGTACAACACATGATTTTGGAACTCAATTCTGAGAACTATACGTTAAAGTAGACCCAAAAAGAAGAAGTTCTCCAACATTCGTTTTGTCAAGTTACATGCCATAATAATTTAATATCGATTTGAAGTTAGTAAGTATTCCATAGGGGAATTTGTCACGTTTTAGGCTACTTTGTTATAATGTTATATGGTGGCGTATGATTATCTTAAGTAATATTCTACGAAAATCATATGCCACGGAGTACAACAGTTTTATTGTAACTGCTACAAAATAAACCCTGTTCAAAACCATTTGAAGAATGGAAAAGTTTATGTAGAGAAACTTTATATGAACAGATTAAAGGAATTGTAATTCTTAATTTTTTAAATTTGTTTCAGCTAAATCGGAGTTATGTCAAACAAAAGAGCCTAAAACGTGACAAATTCCCCTATACGGTACTTACTAAAATCAAATCGATATTAAATTATTATGGCATGTTACTTGACAAACCGAATGTTGCAGAACTTCTTCTTATTGGAGCTACTTTCACTCGCAGTTCTCAGAATTGAGTCCCAAATCAATGACCTGAAAAATATTGTTCTGTGTTATATAACTACATTGCTTCTATAGAGCGATTCATTTAGAACTGTTTTTTGTACATATCAATGAAACATCTAAGATTAAAATTAATATGAAAATCTTTATTCCAAACCGAGAGAACAATCTATGACATTTTCTTTTTAAAAATTATATCATTCAAATGTTGGCCGCAGCCTATTCTTAATGTCGAACTTTCGACAACGTCGTGAAGGCCAAAAAGCATAAAACAAACCACACATTTTAGCTTTTAATTTTTTAAAATTGTTTTTATTACTTACGTTCCTTTTTTTAAAATGAGTTTTTTAAATTTTTTAGCCCCTGTGCCCCATTGTGCAGTGGCGACTTCGATGGCCATACAATTGTTTTGGTTTCCAGCCGCCGCTTAGATGACATGGTTTAATAAGGTTTATTACAAATTTGATGAGTAATGACGTTTGGAAAATTATGTGCATGATGTCTACTTATACGGGTGTATGTGTGTGTGTGTGTGTGTGTCTACTCCAGTACAAAAGGATGCCTCATAATATTCATAGTAGTCTATTAGGGGTGTATCCTCTTTACATGCCTCTTTCACTCACTGTTGTAACATTTTGTTACTAGTGATGCAGTATAGCAATTTTGTTATTTTTTTACTCGTTTGTAAAATTTTAACCTTATGCTAATAATGTACGCCTCCTTAGTACTCCTCCCCTCCACTCGTTGTCAATGACAAGTGGCTAAATTAACTGTCGACTCATAATTGCTCTTGGTATAAAACAAGATTGAAATACATCAGTTGGCATATAAAAACACCATGATGTGACATCGAAATCTCTCAGTTTAATTTCTTTGGCACATAATCGTTGTGGTAATTTGCATGCAACATATAGTGGGGGCTCACGGTTAGCGTATATTTACAGTTGAGTAAAAATATTATTAACTAGTGGTTGTCCATGTAAAGCTCTTGTGTGGGGAGTATGTTTAACATGATTATGTTTAACATCATAAAGAGATGCGTGTGTGTGTGTAATGTCTGCCACCACATTGCCACTCGGCATTTTGACATGATTGTAATTATATTTCGCATTAATGTTATTAGTTTTAATCAAACCACATGTTCAGCAGTTACATGTGAATGCAATCAATAATTCCACTTAATGTATATGTGAAAGGGCACAGTGGTTTTTTAGCTGCAAATGGTACTTATTGATCAAAGAAAGTTTTTAATATAAGAGAGAAGGGGTTAATTAAAAAAAAAAAATTGCAAAATCTTATATTTTTTTTGTAAATATTGTCACATATGACATTCCAATATTTTAGGAAGTAGGTCATATGTAATGGTGAAGCGGAAGGGATAGGCCAAATTAAACCATTATAAAGGATAAATAATAAATACGACTGACCTAATTTTAAGGTGGTGTCATGTTCATTTTTTTTAAGATATGTTGCAACCAAGAGGAAGAAAATACTACAACAGAGCATCTTTCATGCCACTGCCCTGCTTTTGGTGACCCAAGATATGATAAGTTTGGTCACCGGACACTTACAGAAAACACTATGTATATTAAGGTGGACCATATTTTTTTGGATTTTTTTTTGGAAAAAAAAAATTTACCGTAGGGTTCACAAACGTCAAATCGTGCGCGGCGCATCAATTTTTAACCGTACGAGCTCATATTTTTGTCAAATTTTTCCCCATACATTGAGGGTCCACCTTAATGTATATCTTTCTATTAGTAGGCGGTTTGCGTAACACCCACTCCTTTATCAAATCTACGAAATTGCTTGAGAGCAAAGTTCACCAAGGCGAAGTAGGAATAATTGGTGTGAAAATTTAAATGTTATCACAACGGGATCTCTATATGGACCCTAGTCTTTAACTTACTTAAAAGATGTTGTATAACAAAACTAAAATATAAAGTGTGGTAGGATCAATTTTTTATTTAAGTCGTCATAGAATCAGGCGTCCGATATGTATCTCTTGTTGAAATGTTGATAGGGTAGAATTTAGGGTACCAGAGGGTTTCAATCTTTGGTCTCTTAGTTTGATGGCAGATTGCCAAGGCTGTGGGGGACCCATTGTGATCCCTTACACCCTAAATGGGCTTGAATTGTTAATGAAGCTGGGAATATTTTTAGTAATTTTTTTAACCCCCAAAAATGGGGAGGATTGTATGGGAGATGCGAGTAGTTTTTGTCCAATTTTGGTCGTCTTAGAACTGACTCTCTGCTTAGGGGATACATGCCTGTATACCAAATTTCAGCACGATAGCTTATGCTGTATGAAAAATGCCCCAAAAAGTTTCCATACAAAGTTCCCCAATTTTCGTTTATTTCAGATCAATTTTCGTTTTTGGGTCAATATACATATACCCTCGGCCTATGGGTAGGAGGGTATATATCATTTGATACGACCAAATAGTCTTCACAGTTACTTCAGACTCTAGGTTTCTTTGAACCAAATTCGATTCATGACTTCTAAAGTCGTTTGAGCAATGTGCGTCTGTCTGTCTGTCCGTCTGATACGCACGATAGCTTTCGAAAGACTCAACCAAATGTTTTGAAACTTTGCACGAGTTAATATTTCTCCTAAACTACTTACGGTATTGCAAATGTGCTACATGACCACGCCCCTTGTGGTACCTCCCATACAAATGAACCATTTCGCCCACTTTAGAAATTACGTAATAATATCATTACACTCAACGCGATCGTGCCCAAATTCTATGTTTAGTAAAATTATAGCAGGATAAAGTCTAGCCACTCCTCATCTGGAACCTCCCATAACCATCAGGTACCGCCCACTTTACAAATCGATTAATATTATTAATTGATCCAACGCGATCTGTATTTATTTGAAGAATAGCTTGGAAGTCTAGCCACGCCCCTTCTGGTACCTCCCATACAAATGTACCATTAGGCCCACTTTAGAGATGAAGTAGTAATATCAATACAGCCAACTTGATTATGCCCAAATTCAGTTTTTAGTAAAGCTTAATTAGCGTAAAATTTTGGAGAAAAAAAAACTGTAAGTCTGACCAAGAACCTTCTGGTACCTCCCATACAAATGTACCTCTCCGCCCAGTTTAGAAATCGAGTTATAATATAAATAAACAAAATAGAAAATAATTTGTTTTACTGAGGGTGATGGTATATGTAAGTCGGTTTTCCTGACTGAAACTTTTCTTACTGGTTCATATGCAAAATGACATAAATTTGCAGGAATAAATAATTTGGGCCCTGTCATATTTTTGAAGAAATGTTTCGTTGGGGTATTTTTCATAAATTATTTGGGGGATTTTTCAAAATTGTGATGAAAATTTTCGTATCTAAGTCAGAGGTCAAAAAAACGGACAATTATAAAAAAAAAATTGATACAAAATGTGGAAATTTTTTTATAAAAACTGTTTAAATTGGTTGTTTTTCAAAAATGTTTGAAAGATCTTTCAAATCTGTTCATTTTACTTTTAATTTTTTTTCGCCTAATTTTTTTATGTCATTTTTCATAGAGCCCTAAACTACCGCTCCCCCCGAAAGTGTGAGTTTGCATGGAAGGTGGGAGCAAAATTTGTCCGATCTTACTTATTTTAGAACTCAACCTCCACTTTGAAGATAAAAGCTTACATACCAAATATCAGGTCGATAGCTTCTTAATACGATATGTAAAATAGGGGATAGAATAACGAAAAGACTGACATCTTTAATTGACTCAAAATTCGTCGCTTATCTTTTATCTTTTTCTTATTATATGGCAGCAACAATAGAAATTCATCTATCAGTAGCCTCACGTAGAAAAGAGAATTCCAAGCGCTACGGTATTTTGCTCTCCTTAAATAGTTCGTCACACCAAGTATAGATAACAGCTCTTTGACCTGGTTCATCCAACGAAGTTGTAATCGCTCCCTCCTGCGACGTCCGTTGATTTTATAGCCGAAGATTTTTTGAGCTGGAACATTTTTATCCATACGTACAACGTATTCAAGCCAGCGCATTCGATAAACGCGATTGACTACGTCGATGTCGTTGTACAGCTCATAGTTCATTTGACGACGGTACTCACTGTTAACAATGATGGGTCCAAATATTTTGCAAAATATTTTCTCACAAAGACTCCCAGAATAGATCACAGATCACATTGGATTCTGTGCTGTAGATAAAGACAGGGAGGATCAGTGTCTAGTACAGTTAAATATATGTTCTTCGAAAGAGGGCTTTGTCAGTAAACCGCTTGCTTAGCGCATAGATCATTTATACATATATATAATACATATGTCATGCCTACCACTCTTCCTTATGGGCATTGCAAGAGTATGCAAGGTAAACCCTTCACTCCGTGCATAGGCGTGATGAAGGGTAACCAAATGGTTTGATGGTATATTGTTAGCTTTACTAGACTTTTATTTCCAGGCTGACATTACTATTTGTGTTTACGGGGTAAAAAAAACATGTACCTCTTCATAGTTATAGTTGTCAAGTCCACGCAGCCTCCCCATCGAGTAGACTCTTTGTGCGTTGAAACAAATAAATTGGTTTTGCCGACAGCTTTTCAATGCTTAAATAGACTGCAGTAACATCCCGCAGTCATCGGCCAATAATATCTATATCATCGGCATACGCTAGCAGCAGGTGACTTTTGTTATACATGGCAATAGTCCTGTTAACTACAGCCTTTGGCATGATCATCTCCATTATTATGTTAAAGAGATCACATGACAGACCTGCGCCTTGTCTAAAGCCCCGTTTGGTAGAAAATTACCAATGGTCAGATTTTCGGCTATTTTAATTGAAGACCTAAAGACCACCATAAGGGCCATGGATCTCCCTCATGGTAGCCGCGATTCGATTGCTGTCTCCAGTCACCAAAATTTTTTTTTTCATTACCGGCCTCCTTTATGTTGTCGAGAGAAACTTGGGAGAAACTCGTGTCGAATCAATCGATATATCTAGTAAAAGCTTCTCAAACAGTGACGTTCGTATTCGTCAATAAACAAGTAGATGCCGTCAGTTGTGAATCTAAAAATCGAAAGCGTGTTAATTCACAACAACGCGAGAAGCTATCCCATACCTCATGCATAGGGTGTAAAGGGAAATTAAGCTTTTTTAGTATGTCTCATTTTGTTCATAGGTTATGTGACATTATGTGAAAGTAGTAAGACTTCACACTTTTTCAGTTTTTGATTTTTTATTATTTTTTAAATGGAGAAAAAAATTTAATTTTTTTAGGAATTTTTTTTGTTTTTTTTTCATAAATTTATTTATTGCTCAAAACTGAGCCAAAATATAGAAAAAGTCCTAGAAATACACCTTGAGCTAAAAACTTTGATGGCGATGAAAATATTAATGCAGCCAACTTGACAAAACGAATGATGCTGAAACTCGTATTTTTGTGGCTACTTTCACGTACAATTCTCGGAATTGAGTCCCAAATTAATGAGTTGAAAATTGTTGTACTGTGATGTGCGCAAACTAACGGAATTTTAATTCCTAAATTTCGTATTTTTATTTCTGCAAAATTGGACTAGTCTTTCTTAGTTATGGCTCCCAAACGTGGCTATAGGAGCTTATTAACTTTAACCCTTTATTGACGAGAGCGAAATAATGGGAATTTTTTAAAGGTTTTGTCAGTACTATATATAAATTAGCTAAAAAAAAGAATTTTACATAAAAAAAGTAAGACGAAATATTTCAGAAAAATATCCATTTTTACTGGTGTTATGACGACTGTGACCATATGGTAACAGCTTAAAAACAGGTTAATAAAAAGAACCAAGTACAAAATAATTCATGCAATACGTTTTTATGATATTTGATATTCTTCTGAAATAACTAAAACTAAAAGTCTTTAATATATCAGTCTTTAAACAACCAATATGGAGTGACTTTTTATATCCCTCCATATTGCTGTTTTGCGCACATGTGAAAACTACCTATTTTAAATGATCCCCCACGTTCGCTACTGACGTCTGATCGCATAGCGGTAAATCAAGAATGTAAGATCAAAGCATGCTTTGATGAAATTAAGAAAGGAAATTCTTGACATTTATTCTTATGTTTATTTTATTGCGTGCAATATCTAACGCTTTCAACGTTACCATATGGTAACAGTCGTCACTAATGGGTGAAGACCAAAGCGGCACGGGTTAACATACTCCACTCGTGCTGAAACATTGGCTATCCCCATATCTGTAAAGACTTATCAGTTTTAGGGGTCTCACTGACAAAAATCCAACATCTATTTTAAACTGTTTGTTTGTTAATTTATTAAATTTACGTTAAAATGTATCAAATGATACATCAAATTCGGCTTACGATCAGAAAAGTGTTTTTTTTTTTAGTGTTTGATATTTTTTGGTCAAATTCAGTGTGTCACGCACTAGGATGACGCGTTTCGAACTCCATGACGAGTTCATCTTCAGACCCCTTTGTGACGAACTGATGCACAAACATCTAGTTAATATTTCCACCGCACATTACGCGCAAGCCCATATGACACATGCTTTCCATCGTTTATCACTTGATCATTCTGGTTTCTTGTCTTTTGATGAGAGGATGTCCAGATTTATGAAGTAATCTGATTTCACTTAACCCATTAAGGCCTAGCGATGGAGAAAAGTTTATGGGAAATTTTTGCCAATGCAATTTTTTTTTCGATTTCGTAAAATTTCTGCAACGTATTTTCGACATAAATAATATAAGTTTTCTTGTTTTCATAATGTATTTCCTATTTTCTTATATTTTCTGTAATTATTTCAACGTTCCTTTCATTAAGGCCCAGTGTTGCGTTTTCGCATCACCCCCCCCCCCCTGGCTCTCCTATGCACCTGGAAGTTTAAGCTAAATTTTTTTCTAAATTAGACCCTGGGGACTTCAGATATAATATCTATTTTTGTCTATCGAGTCTCTTAATATGGTCGGGCCTTAATGGATTAATATGACTTCACCTCAAAAAAATGAAATGAAAAAATTTTTATAAACTTTTTTTGTGATTTTGTATGACACCGAACCTTGCACACGAAAAAACTGAACTTTTTTTTATTTAAAGTGCATCAAATTGTTACTATTTTACAGTTCCAGTGTGCTAAAGACCATCATTCATATAACATTTATGCTTCAAAACCATAAACTGTAATGTTCTTAACTTAATTACATTTATATAATTTCCTCTTACAGAATATTATTACGAAGTTTGTACAAAATATCTATGTTCGTCTGAAATACAATTATAAAAAGTTTCCTGTTCAAATTCTGCTAAAAAAAATATTTTATGCAACAAATGGACTTTGTAGATCCTGTTACAAAAATAAACATTTCAACTATAACATTTGCTGTGGCCCCCACCATATCTTCCTATATTCTGCATTTTGTCAATTATATTTGATAAATTATTACTGTGTGAATGTATCCGTTTCCGGATGTGCGTGCGCGATAGAGTTTTGTTTTCATCCTTCCTACATTTTATTATAGCTAAATTGCAATTTATTGTCTATTGTTGTTGTTATTGTTGTCCTCTCTCATTCATATTTATTATCTGTTTTATGAATTATTAATCGTTTGTTGTTTACACTTCCCCTTCTCTTCCACTACTTTAAGCAGTCACACAATGATGTCCAATACAGTACACAAATGGGACAAATTGTCACCACGGGAATTTCTACAACTGCAGGAGCTGGCATCATGTAAGTACAAAAAGAGGAACATTGATGAGTTTGACAGTTAACTCGCTTTTGTGTTGTTGTGATAATGATGATGATGATTATGATTGCGACTTTAATTTGATGAGCACACAAAGGTTACAATAATAAATAGAATACAGTAATAGGTAAGGCGACGACCAGGAAGTAGAAACCGAAATAGTCTCAGATATATAAACATAGAATAGCAACAAATAATTAGAACACAAACTGGCAAAGAGAAAGATGACTTTACTGTAAACAGTAATAATAAAAACTCATTCCATTAATAAAATAAATATAGTAAATAAACTTTGCCCCATTGGTATAATAAAGTATTGAACTTTATGTTTATACATTTTACTGAGCAGCTATATGTCTTACCCCAGTCCCTTTGTCTTAAGATCAGTTAAAATTTCTGTGTTTATTATTTCATTTAAAGTTCAAAGTTTGTTTATTATTTCGCTTATTTGCGAAGCGTTTCCCTATCGCTTAATCGACACTGCTATAAAAAAAAAGTTAAATTTATTGACTGTACTTGTTTTTAATTAACAATGCAATCCTTTTTCCCTTCCAAATAACTCGAGTCCTTGCTGTGAATGTGCTGTATTAATATTCCAAGGCAAAGGCGACGCTGTCGATATAGCACTAAAGATATACACTGCGTAGAGGGCAATGTATAAAAGTTTTTCAATTTGTTTAATTGTTAATTAAATACTGGTTTTGGCCCCTTCTCTCCAAGAGTCCCCCCCCCCCCCCTCCCAACTCTCTTTGACCTACTACGAAAAGCAATTGAATTGTGTGTGTGTGTGTGTGTGTGAGAGTGTGTGTGTATGACTGTTGCAAAAATGTTTGTAATTTGTTTTCCGTTATAGTGTATTTCGCTTCTTTTGTTGTTGTTGTAGTTGTTGTTGTTGTCGTTGTGCATGTTTTCATCATTCGTTGTCCGACTGCCACTAAAACTTCATTTCCATGTTTTTCATTACAGATTCAACACGTAAACTTCAGGATGTACTGCAAGAGTTCTGTTCGCCGCTTGCTTCGCCTAAATTTAATCCAGATGGTGTAAGTATTGATACTGATTGTAACGCCTCTACTCTCCATATCATTACATTGCAATTGAAATTTTTAAACGTAATCGAAATGAATAGTCGTAATTTGTTGTAAATTTTACAAATTAATTATTTTCTTGTTAAATTGCTATTTTTGTTTTTCCACTTCTATGAAACTTCGTTCGTTAAACTTTTTTTGGCCATTGTGAACTTTTGTAAGGGCAGTGCTATGCCATTGCCATCGAAAGGAAATGCGAATCAAACTATATTGAAGCATTTGATTGCAATGAATTATTTTATCGATTTGTTGCTTAAACAGCAGAGAGTGAAGAGGGCAACTTAATCAAATCGAACGAATGATGCTTTTCATTACTAATGATATAAATCATTGCGCACAAAAAAGTACACGATGGTTGGAAATTAAATATGGGGGATTTTCAAAGTGTAGCTGTTAAAAGGGTTTGCTTACTTTGTAATAGTGTAAGAGAGATTAGTGTATAACTAAAATAAATACACATTGAATTGTATAATGAGCCTCAATGTATCGTACTGTATACGTATGAGTAACGTCGCACATTGGGTATGGGTATAGTGTTCAAATACTTAAATTTTTCAGAAACCCGGTTTCCGGTTTATTCGAAAAATGCCTTTTTCCAACAATTCGATTTTCGAATACACGATTTACCAAAAACCGGGTTAACCGTTTTCGTTCGGTTTTTCGGAAATTGTAAAATAAAAACAAATATGCAATGAAATATGAAAAGATATGAATATCGATACATTTATCCATTCAATTTATATCCTGTTCATCCAAGCTGAAGTTATTAGGAAATTTTAACTTATTATATCAGTCATATTTTGGAAAACAATTGTGTTTAAAAACAGAGCAAAATCGATAAAAAGGTAATACTTTTTAATACATTTCTACCGATTTTGCTCTGTTTTCAAACCGAATTGCTTTCTAGAACATGGCTGCATAAGTGGAATTTATATTACCCACAAACTTTGAATACGTTTCATTACATTTTACAATTAGCATGCTTTATAATCAATTTGACCACAAATTAATCTCCTTTCTACCATTGAACATTTGGCATAGGAAATAAAGGCACAAAGTTTTTCATATGAATATCGAAGGCTTCGCACTCATTTCGAGGTGAAGTTCCAATCTTTTTCAAAATTATATCTCAACTGTAACTGGGTGATTTCCCAACTATTGTATGGTAATCATAACTTATGCTCCTTTTTGCGATCGGACACTTAGTTTAGGAGATAACTGCATTTAAACTTATTCATCTAAATATGGACGGCTTTCTAACACTGTTCTGTGAAATACTGCTTTTTGGAAAACCGGTTAACCGACATCACAAAACCGGGTATTCGAAATTGGAATTTTTGAAGAAACCGGCATACGGTTTCGGAGAAAAAAACCGGTTAGACGGTTTTCGGTTTCGGTTTTGAACACACTAGGACCCCCAAAACGGACATTAATTAAAAAATGAAAATTGCGATTTCGAATTAAAGTTTTGTATTCAATAATTGTACACAGGATACTGATTCAAAAGATACTAGAATCAATTACATATGTTATTTATTTAATGTTCTATACTCTCTCAAACTTCGGAAATTTTTACTACATTTTTACGTGTTAGCGAAAAGTGAAATATCGATATTTTGGAGTGAACGTTTTTGCCTTTTAGTCATTTAAAAACCCAATTATTGTTATGGATCATTCAACGTCAGCTATTGAAGAACAGGAATAAGAATTAGTTGTATACAATAAATATGTATAATTATTTTTAATTATTTTTTGAAATGTATTTAAAATGTTAAAAGGGTTCCGGGTAAAACCCTGTTGGAAAATGAACATAAGTGTAAAATATGACATCTGTCCTTACGCAATCAAGAAAAACATTTTGCGCGTTTTTGCGCCAATTTGTTTAATTAAATAAATTGTGATATAAGACACCCCTGCGAAAATGGTGGAAAATTCCTTTGGTTTGATGTGGCCTCGTTTTCTTTGTTTTTGATATATTGCAATTTGTTGTTGAGCACTAATTTTTAATTATACCCTACATAAGTCAATATATGCTCATTTGCCTTGATAATACTCAAATTGAGTATATCGTTAAGTGACATATTTCACAACAAATCTAGATTTTATAGCCGTCACAGTAAATTTTTTCAAAACGTTAAATATCAAAATTTTTGGGAAAATTAATTCAGAACTAATTAAGAGCAAGCACTAAAACTTGTTGTTCATGCAAAATTCAGAGAAATAACTTCTAACTAGTAAAAGTTATTTTTTTTATAAAATGTGATTCATTTCGAGGTTTGTTTTTTAAATCGTTTTGTTTACAAAACACGAGTGTCTGATTGCGAATTGTTATTTGACTGGTATTTAATATTGTTTGACATTTTGTTATCAAGTAACTGAAATGGAAACAGCGCCTCCAAAAAAAAATTTTTTTTTAAATATGTTTTTTCGAGCCCTTCGCTTAACAATTTTAGCCTCAGCGTACGTTGATGGATCATACGCAATCAAATATACCACTTCCATTCTACAGAGAGGCGAATATTGCGCCTGTGGCGGAGATCGTTACTATAGATACCGGCCAGTCGATTAGAAACTGTGAGTATTCTGTGCACGCTTTGCATCAGATATTCAACAACTTGAAATGACACTGTAATGATGAATTCCCATTGGAAGTTATTTGCTTTCCCAACGCCTCCGCCCCACCCCGCCGAGATCGCTCTATGAAGATACTTATTCACACATAAGTGTGTATACAAATATACATTAGAGTGGCCATAGTGGAAATTTTTTTGAAAAGTTAAATTTTTCGCACTGAAAAATATGAGGTTGGGGATAAAAATAATTATGCTTTTTTTTCATTCCGAGTACCTCCGTGTTTAGCCCAAACTTTTATTACATGACCCATTTAGGCTGAAGTGCAGAATATGGGGCGGGAGCCCGATTAAAAACCAAAAATATGCCATTGTCTTCATCTTGGCCCCCAAACATCAGAATGGTAGGTCAAAGTTAGCGCTCAGGCCCATGGGGCCCGGGGGGTCAAAAAAGGGGCCGCTTTCGGTTCTATGATGACCCCCCAGGTGCGGGTACTCAAGTGAAAGATAGACTGACTGCGACGTATGCAGCAGCGCGTGCCGTCGTCATGAGTCTGACATTTCGCCCAAAAAAATTTAGTTGGGTCTTATGTCATAACATTTGGGCGATATGTCATGTTGTAGTTAGGTTTTTGGTCGAAATGACATGTTTTGGGCGATATGTCGTGGTTGTTTTTGGGCGAAATGACATTGGGCGAAATGACGGTACGCCTATGTTGGGTTTAGTAGCGCCGCACGCAAAAGTTTTTTTAAAATTTTTTGAATTTAGTTAAAAATAATATTTTTTTCTTGGTATATCCCGGAAATGGCTCTAACTCGGTCCAGGAGACCCGTAGGAACCTAAAAATAACATCGTAGAATTCGTCTCGAAAATATCTTTCACTTGAGTAGCCGCACCTGGGGGGTCATCATAGAACCGAAAGGGGCCCCTTTTTTGACCCCCCGGGCCCCATGGGCCTGAGCGCCAACTTTGACCTACCATTCCGATGTTTGGGGACCAAGATGAAGACAATGGCATATTTTTGGTTTTTAATCGGGCTCCCGCCCCATATTCTGCACTTCAGCCAAAATGGGTAATGTAAGAAAAGTTTGGGCTCAACCCGGAGGTACTAGGAATTAAAAAAAAAAAAAAAAAATATGCATAATTATTTTTATCCCCAACCTCATATTTTTCAGTGCGAAAACTTTTGGATTTCACATTTTAAATTTTTTCTATATAACGCTATGGCCAGTCTAATGTACATAAGCATTTATATATATTTAAAACATTTAAAACATAAGTCAATATCAAATTTCAAAGAGATCGGATACAAACCGTAGCTTTTAAAAAGGTTTGATTCTACTACAGTATATATACATATAAGTATATATAACTATATATGTGTATATGGACCGATTTCTTAAAAACTTCAAACCAATCGATCTTATAGCAAAAGGATCATCTGTGCCAAATTTGGCTAAGATAGGACGCTTCCTTGAATTAATCTTCGTTTTGGGTGTTCAAGACCCCACTGTGCGTCGCACAGTGGCTCATTTTGGGAAAACATGTTCCAAAAATCATAACTTTTGAACTACAACAGATATCAATTTGAAACTTTAACTGATAAATCTTGAGACTTCAAAAATTTTGTGCTATAAAAATGGGAGTGCCACGCCTAAAAGAAAAGGGCGGGAAATGTGGTAGTTTACATACTTTTGTTTTTTGTGCTTTTGTTCTCTAGGCACATATATGAAATTTGCCACATCTTCGCCTTTTGGGCCAGAGACAATCTATACTAAAATTGAGAGGAATCGGTTCAGATTTAGATATAGTCCCCATATATATGTTCGCCGATTTGACCAAATATCCCCCTAGAAGTCACATGTAAATTATATTGGTGTACCGATTTGCGACATGGTTGTGTTTCTAGTCCTATACTACTACTTTTTTCTACTACACTGCTACTATATATATACCTCTACTATTTATTATATTAATTTGTACTACTATATACTTCGTCAAACAACACGTGTTGGTGTTTAATTGGTGTTTTCGTATGGGGGCATACTCTTTTAAATTCAAAATTACTTCTTGTAATTAAGTTATGTGGCAATTTTCAGGAAGTTATCATATCAAATAACAAAGATATTATTATTTTATTATTTTATATTTATTTTATTTTATTTTATTATTTATCTTAAACCGATTTTGCACAAACACTAGTTTAGCTCTGCAATAATATTGATTTTTTGCATTTTTAATTCTTTTACAAAATAGCCAAACTTTGACCAGCTGTACAAACTAAACTATATACTCAAAATGGATGATACTTTTTTGGCATTCAGACAACTTGAAATTTGATTTTTGGCACGAGTTTTCGTCAAATGAGCCACTGTGCGTTGCTTGAAGGCGCATTCAATTTATATTGCTTATATGCACCATTGAGCCACAGGAGTAACCAGCGACAATTACACACATAGTTCTAACAATATGTACTTGCACAATAGATGCGATTTCATATATATACAGAAATTTGTAATTTTAGTGGATACAAATGTTATTGTTATGCACAAAATACTGATGACCCGATATAAGGAGAGTAGTCGAACCAGTAGTTGTAGTATTTGAAAGACGGCCATCCACATCCACCACTTCTATGTTTTATTTTCCAAAATATTTTTTCCTTATTATTGTCTAAAACAATACATACTCAAGGATGCAGTATGTCCATTTTCAAAAATCGAACGTTGAAATTTATATTTAGAATTTTACCGCAGTCTCAAAATATAAATGTTTCCTTCCTTTCCTTAAAAACTAAGAGATATAACCCGGAGGGAGAGTAACTGCAACCGAACAATAGAAACAATTGTGGCAAAAGTTAATTTACATAAAAATGATTTCATTTACGTATTTTGTTTTTGTCCATTACCAAAAGTTTACAAGGATATTTTGAGAGTTTATTTGTATTTCATTGCTGTATTTGTTAGCTCTGGGCTGCTGTAATAATTTCATACGAGTTTTACGGTTCTCAACTCACCGATGATAGTTCCGGATATTTGCGTCATATAAATAATGCAGAATATATTAAACGCTCGCCCTGGCACATTTGTGATACTGCAGTCAAAATGTTGAATGCAATTATAGAAGTCAATATAAAAAAGGTCAATGATAATTTAACATTGCACACACACTCAGACATTGCCGTTGTATTGGGATGAATAACAACGAAAACGATAATATAATACAACGAGTAAAATGATTTCTGCGAATTTTTTAATAGACCATGATATTGTTATATGTTGTATATAGTAAAATGATATTTGAGTTGCGCACCTGCAAATTTACATTTATAAAATTGTTTGTCAATTTTTTTGTACATCAAATTGACTGTACTCAATTTTCAATTTCGCAGAACTTCTCATTAGTTGACAACTTTATGGTGGATATCGACAACTGTCTGTATATATATTGTATATATTACAATATTAATAGAAGCCGTCTATAAAGTTCATAATTTTAATTTAAATTTGGTACATATATTTAGTTTTAACTTTACAAATTTTCTACACATATAAATTCATTGCAAGTTGACGCTATGGTACATTATGTCTGTTCGATTTGTGACAAAAAAATTATTTGGCTTTTCATAAAATATTTCATAAATCATCGGATAATGTATATTCGTGTATATACTTGTTCATATTAATTTTGAATATTAATTTTGAAAATTATTGACGCTCATGGGTTATGGTATTTTCGGTCTCATGTCACTAGGTGGGTATGATAAGGGGTTAAGTCCACTTTATATTTGGATGCAGTAAAAAAGTTTTGAACACCATAATACAACACAGATATTCTTAATTTTAAAGCTCAATTAGAGGATTTTGACTACTAGTGACATATCTTATTTCATATATCATATTTCGTAGAACATCTTAACTTTCTATACAGCATAAAGTGCTTTCACAATTAAGTTAAGATTACTTCGTAGTTATATCTGTTGCTAATGTCAAAAGATCAAAGAGTTTGTAGATAAATTGCTTTAGAGCTTCCGATATAACTGTGCAACAAGTTATTGTTAGTTCTGTAAAAATTTAAAATTTCCCAAGAAATCATTTTACTGTATCCCTTAAGTTTATTGCAATTGTATAAAATTTCCTGGGAATTGTATCGGTTACTTGGGGTTTCCTCTACTGACTGGTGTACTAGTAGTTAACACGTGTCATATGACGTCGCCATGTACATACATGTACTACAACATGTTAGTCATCTCTAACGCCCCTTGTAGACGATGAAAATGTAAAATTACATGTTAGAAAACTTTTAGATATAAATGTAGCAACACTTGCTACCTGTGTAAGTTAGTTGCTATGGCACTCTGCTATAACAACAGATTATAGGGAATTTTATAATCATTGACTGCAAAATTAAACACACAATTATTAAGCTCTTAAGATTTATTTAACGTCATGCGCTCTCCTCCAATCAATCAGCTGAGTTGGGTTTAGTTACGGTGTGTTGAAAGATAACAGCATTATCCTTTAATATTTGCCATTTTGACATAAGTTCACCCTTTTCAAATCAGTCATTGCGAAATTAAACTTCATGCTTCATGCGGTTATATTTGCGTTGCGAATGTTGAGAGGGGTCGTGTCATTTGCTTTTCATTTAGTTTCATCCATCTCATTTTGCCTTCGTCATTTGTGTTAATAACTTTGCTCTTACTTAGTATCATATTATCATTTTCGTCATTATCACAATACGCATCATTGACATCACTTGAAATTGATGTCGCTGCTATGGTGTGGTGGTGATGCAACAGTGAAATTTACATCAATGTCGACGTAAGGATTTCATATCCTCTGCTGCCACAGTTGATGGCGACAGAACAAACTATATTGAGCAGTTAAACAACAAGGTTTGCAGAAAAAGTGTAGAAATAAAGAACATAAAAGATAATTTTTTAACTTTTAGGACAAGTTCTATTCCTGGCAAAAATCAATATATAAAAATATAAAAATATAAAAATATAAAAATATAAAAATATAAAAATATAAAAATATAAAAATATAAAAATATAAAAATATCTTTATATATAAAATTCTAACGTACGTGTGTTGTGACTGAACTCCTCCTAAACGGCTGGACCGATTTGCATACATTTTTTTGTATGCGTTTGGGTGGTGCCCCGGATGGTTTAGATTTACAATTCGGTCCAATTGGACAAAGGGGCGTGGCACCGCCCATACAACTTGAAAATAAAAAGTGCTATATCTGATGAACTATCAGAGGTATGAAGATGAGATTTGGTATATATGTTGTTGGAGCCGTATCAATTACAGCCAGCGTGAAAGTGGGCGGTGCCACGCCCCTTTTAAAAAATTGCTTTGCAAGCTTTTCCAATAGACAGATTGATACGAAAATTTTACCAAGTGGTACTGTTGACCTATAGATAGTCCCTGGCTATATTTGGTTGTGATTGGATAAAGGGGCGTGGTACCGCCCATACAACTTGAAAAACAAATGGGCTGTATCTCATGAACTATCAGAAGTATGAAGATAAGATTTGGTATAAATGTTGTTGAAGCAGTATTAATTTCAGCCAAGGTGAAAGTGGGCGGTGCCACGCCCCCTTTTCAAAAATCGCTCTAACGGCTTTTCTAATAGGCCGATGGATACGAAAATTTTAACAAGTGGTACTGTCCCTGGCTATAATAGGTTGTGATTGGATAAAGGGGCGTGGCACCGCCCATACAACTTGACAATCAAAAGGGCTATATCTCATGAACTATCAGAGGTATGAAGATGTAATTTGTTAGATATGTTATTGTTGCAGTATGAATTACAGTAAGGGTGGAAGTGGGCTGTTCCACACCCCTTTTAAAATAACAGTATATTGCAGTTCGCCTAGAGATATGAATAGTAAGGTGGGCCATTTTTTTATTTGCAAAAATCGTAACCAAAATCGGAATCTACGATGAATTGTTAGAAAATGTCACCAATAAATTTTGTGTCTAAAATCAATTCCTAGCTTGCGCTAATAAGCAGAAAGATTTCAGATAGATTTCACCGAAAACTCATGCGTAAGACTGACTTCCAAACAAATGTATTGGTTAAAAAGTTATGGCCTCTGAGTGTTGGCATACAGAAAACAATGTCAAAAATATACCATTATTTTCGTCTTGGTCTCCAAGCATCGGAATAGTAGGTAAACATTACAGCCGGGCCTCATAGGTCTAAACGTTTCAATAGTTGCTCACTGTTAAAAAATATGTCTACCTGAAATCTTCATGCTTCTCAGCGAGAACTAGGTATTGATGATCGTGGATTCCGATCGAAAATTTTGATCCGCCCTAATGAACAGACTATATGAAAGGTTTAGGAGGTTTTTATGGCTAAAGGCATGTAGCTTCAAACGAAATTTTCATTTGCGGTCAATAGGAGGAGAAGGCATAACAAAAGTGATTTTTACGCCCAAGGACATAGTTAGTATACAGACGGTTCCCGCTACTACAGATAAATATAAAAATTAAATTTTGATCTTTAGAGGAATTTCTGTTTTCGATTTGTGAAAGAAGTGTTTTTTTTTACCATATATACAAACAAAACTTAATCTACATGACGAAACTGTAGATATGACTTTGATGATGAACTTTTTACTATCGCCATAGAGCATATCATATTTAGAATTTAAAACAATAAAAGTTAATTATTTAACTTCCATGTTAAGGAGTTACTTGAAATTTGTTACATAAATTAATAAACTCAACATATTATTGTCTAGCATAAATACCGTTTTAAAGTATTTTGTAGACCTAAATGTGAAATATATTACAAGTTAATATGCAATAGCGAAGCATTGCCGGGCCCACTAGTAAAAATATAAAAATATAAAAATATAAAAATATAAAAATATAAAAATATAAAAATTTAAAAATTTAAAAATTTAAAATTATAAAAATTTAAAAATATAAAAATATAAAAATATAAAAATATCTATATATATAAAAATGAAATGGTCCACGTATGTCATACCATCACTTGATAACGGCTGGAGCGCTTTGGCTGATTTTTTTTTTATTCGATTCGAAATTTTCCGTAGATTGTTTGTGTTGAAAAAAATCAAATCCAGGTGGCGCTAGGGTGGATTTATATCAAAAATTTGAATGCATGTACCAATTCAACTGAAATTTAGAATGGATATTCGTTTGATCATGAGAAAACATTTTATGTACAAATGGACCCGGTAGGTGGCGCTGGGTCGGTTAACAATCAAAATTTTAACGAAAGGGTCAATTTAACTGAAATTCAGAATCTATGTTTGTTTGATCATCAGAAAAAATTGTATGTACAAATGGACCCGGTAGATGGCGCTAGGGTGGATTTATATCGAAAATTTTAATGCATGTACTAATTTAACTGAAATATAGTATTTATGTTTCTGGAACCTTGAGAAAAAATTGTTTGTATAAATTGATCCGGTAGGTGTCATTAGGGTGGAATTATAATGAAAATTTTTACGAATTAAACAATTTGACTGAAATGTATATTTGTTTTATTATGAGAATTTTTTTTTGTATATATGGACCTACAGTTGATTTGGCTGTGGTTGAATTATTTCGAAAATTTATATCCATTGTCCGATTTTACTTAAACTTAAAATATATGATTTTTTTGGCATGAGAAAATTTTGAGTGTTTGTTTGGAACCAGTTGCCGGTGTTTAGCTTATGATACACTTAATTTTTGGAATGTCATTTAGTCACTTTTTTTAACATCATAGTTATTCAGAAGTCTATATATATAAAAAAGATGTAAATTTTGATGTCACCACTAATTGTGAAAACGGTTGACCCCATTTGTTCCAAAATTTGGCTGTAGATGCTCACCCAGACCGCAAAAAGGCTTAAAGAAGAATGACTAACTAGGAATAACTGTTGATATCACTGTCAGACCATACGGTTAATGGGGTTGCTGAGCCTAATGAATGCATTTTTGGAAATTCGTACTCCTTAGGATAAAAAGGTACAATCACCTAGTACACCAACCCAGAAAGTTCTTTGTCAGTCAATCGGCTTAAAAATTTGGTTTTAGAATATATGCCTATCAATAAGTAAGTTTTCATCCCATCATGGACGACACTGCTGATCCGTTTTAGCATTTCTTATAATAATATATAATAATCTTTAAGATATATGAAGAACAGAATTTGTCCGGGAACCTCGCCCTTTAAATTGAAATATTTTAGAGGTCAAAGAAATAAACCAATCGGTATTAGATTTCAACTACACTCAACATATTTTACAAAAATTCATGTATAAATGGACCCGGTAGGTGACGCTGGGGTGGAATTATAATGAAAATTGTAAGAAATGAACACGGTGATGTGAATTTAGTGAATATTTTTATTAAAACTTTTCGATTACAATATAGTTTAAAAGTCAAGTGCGAAACTCCAAAACGTGAGTACGCGCACAAATCCGAACGACTGCACCAAATTTTGAAAATTGATGGAACGTACGAAAAGGTTTATTAAACCCCTTACTATGGAAAATATATGAGTAAGTGAGGCAAACAAGAAGTCCTTCTGTAAGGTGCCGGCGTCAAATGTAGTTGTTTGGCCCATAGAAATGAGGCTACAATTTTATTTTTGAGTAGTGGACGGAATACGCGTTCCAAAATGGTGAGGTTTATCTACAGAGCAGACAAATTCAAGATGAAGATTATAATATAGAAACGATATGTTTATTTTGATCAGTAGGTAGTGTGATTCAAATGTATTTTGGTCGTGATGAAAGAAATTTTGATACATAGGTAGTACTTACCAATACTCGATCTGAGGACAAAGAGATCATAGCAAAAGTTTTGTTTTGTTTTCCCTATCTTTCTTAATAATTATATTTATTTCTGTGTATGTCACTAAACTTATCTTTTACGGCCTGACGGATGTTGATACAACTTTTTTTGAGAGTTCGTATTATTAGATCTGAACTTCTTTAGCCTTCACTACCATCTACTTCGTGTAAATTTTTAAAAACGTTTAACATTTGAGATTCAGATATAAAATATGGCAAGTGTGTATGAGGCTTCAGTTCTTAGACCACTTTCCCTTAGGACATATTTTATTTGTGTCCATAGAGCTTGGTACAACTCTTTCTTTTGCCAATAACTTTGCTGGCAGGACGAAGTTTGCCGGGTCAGCTAGTAAAAATATAAAAATATAAAAATATAAAAATATAAAAATATAAAAATATAAAAATATAAAAATATAAAAATATAAAAATATAAAAATATAAAAATATAAAAATATAAAAATATAAAAATATAAAAATATAAAAATATAAAAATATAAGAATATAAAAATATAAAAATATAGAAATATAAAAATATAAAAATATAAACACATAATAATATAAAAATATAAAAATTTAAAAATGTAAAAAAAATAAAAACATAAATAAATTAAAAATGTTAATATATAGAAAAATAGAGAAATATTTAAATATTAGTAGGAGCAAATGGCTTGGCATTATGGTCAAAAGTGGTTGTGAAAGGGACAACAAGCCCCGCAAGTGCCTCGGAATCGCCTCTAAAGGGTTGAAATGTGCGACATACCCACAGTCATTTTTCGCTCCCAACATTTTTCACAAACATACCTATGCCCCATCTTCACCCTGTATAGAGGCTCAGATACAAAAATCACACTTCTATAAAATTTACACCCACTGCTCTAAAGGTGCCCCTAGAGCAATCAAATGTATGATCGACCCTAACAGTTTTTCAGATCATATCTACCCTCTATCTTGTATCCTTAAGGTGGTCCCCATACAATTTTTTATGATCTTAATCCCTTTCTTCACCCCTGACGGATGCACCCATAAAAATTTTTATTAAAACCAAAACAAAGAAATTCGCTACAAAAAAGAATTTCAGCTACAATTTTATTTTGTTGTGGATAATTAATTTTTTTTTCTGAAGGGGCGACAAGAATTTTTGAATTATTTAGAAAATTTGTGTACTGGGTGTGAAGATAGGGGCTAGGTATGTTCGAAAAAAATGTTTCGTACAACGCGCTTGACCTAGTCGATGTCGTTGTACAGCTCATACAGTTCAAGGTTCATGCGACGACGGTTAACGATAATAGTTCCAAATATTTTGCGAAGTAATATTCTCTCGAAGACTCCCAGAATAGATTGATCTGCTTGTGTCATTTGATTTAGTGTCAGGTAGATTCAGTGTCTGATAGAGTTAGATCTTTGTTCGGGGCGATCAATACTCTTCTCTTGACATTGATATTTATGTTTACTATCACTTCAAAGATATAGTTTTTTGTTCATTGTAACAAATAACTTGGTTATGACCCCATTATCACAAGATCCACTTTTACCCACTGTTTCTCAATGTTCGAGAAGGCCGCAGTAACATCCCGCAGTCGTCAATCAATGATTTCTATATCATCGGCATACCCTACGCGAGCACCGTGTGACTGTTATAAAAAATGTAACCAGTCGTGTTTACTAAAGCCTTCCGCATTATCATATCCATTATGATAATAAAGGGATCGCATGACAGATTATCGCCTTGTCTAAGTAGTAAATGGCTCTGCCAAAATTTTTATCCAAAAAGTTTTATTAGCTTTGCGGTGATAACAGCATCTAATATTTTCTGTCGTATCGGACTGTCTTATACAGCTTTGTAATAAATAAACAGGTGATTAGTGTCGATCGGCAATTCTGGGGTCTTCTCCATAGTGTGAAGCCACACTGACAAGGTCCAATCAGGTTTCCTAAGATGGGCTTTTGTCATTTACTTAACACACTCGACCTATGACCTTGTATGTGATGGGGAAAATGTATGCGATGGGAAAGTGTGTGTACACCAACTATTGTCTGGAGTCTAATAATTATTTTACAGAATGAATTCCTTTAGTAAGTATATTAAAATTTTAAGGAGTTGAGATAGCTCCTCAAAAGAAGTAGCTTTAACATTGAGACACATTGTTTTTTGAACCTTTTTCAAACTCTATTTAAGTTCAATCTCAAATTCTTAACTTTCCATCACCAAAATTTATATCTAGGGAATGGCTGTCCTTATATTATATTCACCTACGGCTTTTAATTTGTAAAGGAATCCTTGACACCCCAAAGAGTTGTTGCACTGCGTATTCAAAATATGTCTCCATATTTTTATTTTAATATTTCTTCTTCAATCTTATTACGTAATCTGTACAAATTTAGGCTTAGCCGATTTTTGTGGCGCCTGTTCAACTTCGACCCTCTTCCATGTATTACAATTAAATTTTCCTCGTTATTAAAGCTCATCCATTTCGATCGCTAGGATACTGTTTGCCATAAAACAAACGCCATTGACATAAATTATGTTTACCATCTAATATAATAACCCAACGTGTATTCGATAGTTTACAAAACGCCTACAAACCATACTGTCACACATCACCTAATATCATTCACATAATTTACTAAAATTTACTTTATTCAATGGGAATTGCAGCAATTATTTCTGAAAATCATGCACATAACTCATTAATAATTTACTCAACCACATTTCATACATTGGGTAACGTTAAAGGTAGATGAGGATATATTCGTACGTACGTACGAGTATTTATGTAAATATAAATATTGATTACTCCCTCCCATCCTTCCCCACATTGTTGGTAATTACATTGCGTACAACAAAAACTCATCGAATACAATATATGCCAATTAGATATAATTGTGGCCGTAGTAATCAATTCTAATAAATTTAAGATATGGAAAATTAGCAGAAATGGAAGCTAACGACCGTCCGACTATATTTAATATAGTATAATATTAAATGTAAATATAATTATTTTAAATGTGCCTGTGTGTGAGTGTGTGTAATATGTATTATATAGTAGCCATTGGTTACATGACGCTGTATAAAATTTATGGATTTGTTATAGTCCTTTATAGTGATTTTGGGATATGTTTTAAAATGCACCTTGTCATTAGCTGAAACCCTAATAGTATGCTAATAATTTTGTAATAAATATAAATCTAAATATTGTTGGTAGGTGGGTTTTTGTTGTTGCTAATGATACAATACATTTTACAATACAAATTAAACTAGGACTTAAAATTGAAAATTAATGAATACCAAATATTTCTATATCCGTTTTTCTAAATATTTAGAAGTTCTGTTAGTCTCCTTACACATACTGCTGCCAATTTCTTTGACTCAACTGCAACATAAACTTGTATGAAAACTTAAAGAATTATACGAATTTTCCACATTGTTGTAATTGTAACCAAAGAAATCTTGACCTGATGACAACAAGACGCTTCGTATCTTCATATAAACTATGCAACAACATTAAACAAATAAACAATTGACATAATTCAAATATTATCTAATAAATCACTCAACAATACAATCATATCAATTCAATTCAAAGTTTTATTAGATAGCCCTAGGTAAAATTGTACCACAAATTACAAGATTGTGTAAAATCCTAAATTTATTAAATTTATTATTGAAGCTTCAAAGTTGTGTGAACACACTCACACACATATACGTAATACTTACAGCCATATTTGTTATGTATAAGAGGGTTAGAAATTCTTTGAATTTTATTAGAAATTTGCAAGCAATAAATTTTTCTACGCTTTTGATTTCTGTGCTCCTTTGCATTGGCTACTAATTTATTTTAAATATTTATGGAATTCCTAGGAAAAATGGAATGAAACCTTATAGAAATGTATACATTGTATAAAATAATCCTTTGTACAAATATGTTTAGTTCCACCTGAAGAAATTACCATAGTGTTGGCAGAATGTGTTAATATATGGACGTTTTGTTGGTCATGCAATTGTAAATTCTCTCTACATTGTTTAGTATAACATATTTGCATTAGGTTTGTCTAATGTAGTAAGCAGTATATTTTATTTTATTTTATATTAATTTATATTATTTTATATTATTTTATATTATTTTATATTATTTTATATTATTTTATATTATTTTATATTATTTTATTTTATTTTATATTATTTTATTTTATTTTATATTAATTTATATTTATATATTTATTTATATTTATATTATTTTATATTATTTTATTTTATTTTATTTTATTTTATTTTATTTTATTTTATTTTATTTTATTTTATTTTATTTTATTTTATTTTATTTTATTTTATTTTATTTTATTTTATTTTATTTTATTTTATTTTATTTTATTTTATTTTATTTTATTTTATTTTATTTTATTTTATTTTATTTTATTTTATTTTATTTTATTTTATTTTATTTTATTTTATTTTATTTTATTTTATTTTATTTTATTTTATTTTATTTTATTTTATTTTATTTTATTTTATTTTATTTTATTTTATTTTATTTTATTTTATTTTATTTTATTTTATTTTATTTTATTTTATTTTATTTTATTTTATTTTATTTTATTTTATTTTATTTTATTTTATTTTATTTTATTTTATTTTATTTTATTTTATTTTATTTTATTTTATTTTATTTTATTTTATTTTATTTTATTTTATTGTATTTTATTTTATTTTATTTTATTTTATTTTATTTTATTTTATTTTATTTTATTTTATTTTATTTTATTTTATTTTATTTTATTTTATTTTATTTTATTTTATTTTATTTTATTTTATTTTATTTTATTTTATTTTATTTTATTTTATTTTATTTTATTTTATTTTATTTTATTTTATTTTATTTTATTTTATTTTATTTTATTTTATTTTATTTTATTTTATTTTATTTTATTTTATTTTATTTTATTTTATTATATTTTATTTTATTTTATTTTATTTTATTTTATTTTATTTTATTTTATTTTATTTTATTTTATTTTATTTTATTTTATTTTATTTTATTTTATTTTATTTTATTTTATTTTATTTTATTTTATTTTATTTTATTTTATTTTATTTTATTTTATTTTATTTTATTTTATTTTATTTTATTTTATTTTATTTTATTTTATTTTATTTTATTTTATTTTATTTTATTTTATTTTATTTTATTTTATTTTATTTTATTTTATTTTATTTTATTTTATTTTATTTTATTTTATTTTATTTTATTTTATTTTATTTTATTTTATTTTATTTTATTTTATTTTATTTTATTTTATTTTATTTTATTTTATTTTATTTTATTTTGGTTGGTTGGTGTGCGGGCATCTCCATCTTCGAGGAGAACACTTAGGTCCTTATGGACCCATTGTGACACCCGTTGGGCATTTACGCCGTCCCTTCAACCTATGCTATCAGCGCGTGTGCTGCATGATTGCGTTGCCAGTTGTCGATTGGGTATCCGGAGTTTCGATCCAATCCGTCCAGTTTATAATTTTGCAAAAGTTGTTAATCCTTCCGATATCTAACGATGCAAGTTCCTCTGCACCATTTAGGAAGGGTTTCCCCAGGGTTTGCAGTCTCCTTCTGTATAGCGCTGGGCAATCACATATAATGTGGTCGGTGGATGGTTCAATGCTGCCGCAGTAGATGCATTCGCTTTTTGTTGCGAATCCCATTCTGCTCGCATGACTGCCTATGGGTCCATGTCCCGTCAGGAATGTAATAATTTTCCTTATCTGGTCCCTCTCTAGGCTTACCAGGTACGATGTGCGTTTCGCGTTGTATTCTGGCCAAGTCTTTCTGGCCTTTCTACAGGTTTCTTCATTCTTCCATCTGTCGTTTGCAATTTCAAACGTTAGATTTCCAATGGTACTTTTACAGGTGGATATAGGGCGAAGTGCTACGTGTTCAACGTCGCATTCCTGCAGGGCTGAGCCCTGTCTGGCCTCTTCGTCCGCTCTGCAGTTGCCCTCGATTCCGCTGTGTCCGGGTATCCACGTAACCAGAACTCTGTTATTCCTGGATATCTCGTTAAGAGATTTCCGACAGGCACTGACCACTTTCGATTTGATGTCACTGGACTTCAATGAGTTTACCGCCGCTAGACTATCCGTGAACAGGAGAATATCCTCCTGTGATATCTTCCTCACGTTGATCGTGTCCGCGGCTCGTTTAATAGCAAGTACTTCCGCTTGGAAAACGCTGCAGTAGTCTGGAATTCTCGATCTTATACTTAGGCCTAGGTCCGCGGAGTAGATACCATAGCCGACCTTGTCATCCAGTTTGGACCCATCGGTAAAGATGTTTATTGGTCCATACATTGCGTTCTCGTTCTCTGCCCACTCCTTTCTAGTGGGCGTTTTGATTTCGTAGAGAATGTTTGATTTCCGTGTATTGAGCACGTAGTCAGTTTCAAGTGAGATGTTGATATGGTTCAGGATCCTTGAATGTCCTATGGAAGGATCCCAATGTTCAATCTCGTTTAGTCGAATAGCTGATTTGAGAGCGGAGCATTTGCAGCTCAGATCAGGTGGTAGTAGATTGAGTATCGTGTAGAGAGCCTTAGAGGGGGTCGATCTCATACATCCGGTTATCAGGAGACAAGAGGATCGTTGAACACGATCTAATTGTCTAAATTTGCTCTTCTTGTCGAGCGCGTACCACCACACTATAGAGCCATATTGTAATATTGGCTTCACTATAGCATTGTAAATCCAAAGTGTTACCTTGGGTTTAAATCCCCAGGTTTTCCCGATAGCTTTACGGCATGTATATAAAGCTATGAGTGCCCTGGAGGATCTGCTTTCAATGTTCTGTCTCCAATTAAGCTTCCTGTCTAATATAAGGCCCAGGTAGTTCGCCGTATCGGAGAAGTTGAGTTGTTTGTTGCCCAGATAGATGTTGGATGTAGCGGGCGATTTCTGTTTCCGACTGAAAAGGACTAGTTCTGTTTTGTCGGGGTTCGCATTAAGTCCTCTACTGGCACACCAGTTTGCCAGGATGTTGATATAGTCCTGCATCCTTTGTTCGAGACAAGATAAACTTCCTCCAGAGACGCAGAGTGCTATATCATCTGCATACGCTACTACTGTGCATCCTTCTGACTCCAACCGTTTGAGAACGTCGTTGACGGCAAAATTCCACAATAGCGGCGATAATACTCCCCCTTGAGGGGTGCCTCTAGTCACCCTTCTAGTGAGGGTGTGATTTCCCAGCTTTGAGGTGATAGTTCTCTTTATTAGCATGTTGCGAATCAGCTTGCTAATATGTGAGTTGATATGTAGGCTGTTGAGCTCTGTCATGATGCAGAGGGGTTCGATGTTGTTGAAAGCTCCCTCTATGTCCATAAAGGCGACTAGAGAAAATTCTTTCTTATCTAGCGATTTCTCTATGGGATACAATAGTGCATGAAGTGCGGTTTCTGTCGATTTCCCCTTTGTGTAGGCATGCTGAGCATTCGAAAGGAGATTCGGGCCAATTGTATTTTTGATAATGTCGTCCATGATTCTCTCAAGGGTTTTCAAAAGGAATGAAGTAAGACTTATAGGTCTAAAGTCCTTCGCTTTGGTGTGTGATGGCTTTCCCGCCTTTGGGATGAAGACCACTTTAGCCGTTCTCCATCTTATTGGCAGGTAGGATAATTTCAAACAGCCGTTAAAAATAGCCTCCAGCCATGGCAGTAGTATTTCCATAGACTGTTGAAGTTCGGCGGGTATAATGTCGTCCGGACCGGGTGATTTGTAAGGATCAAAGTCGCTGATGGCGTCCTTGATCATGTTCTTTTCAATTGCCGGTATTCTATCGCAGAAGTCGGTAGGTTCGACGGTTATAGAGTTGGACCCTCCCCTAGGGAAATGGGTATCCGTTAGGATTTCCAAAGTTTCCTTTGAGGATTCAGTCCAGGTACCATCATTTTTCATTATGTATGCCGGGGCGCTGGCTGTCGAGGATAATACTTTCCTAAGTCTACTTACCTCTGCGGTTTTTTCGACATCGTTGGTATATTTCCTCCATGAGGATCTTTTTGCCTTCTTCAGTAGTTTCTTGAAGAGTCTTAAATTCTCCTTGTACTCCTCCCATTGGCCCGTTCTCTTGGCCTTGTTGAAGGATTTTCTGGTGGAAGCACGGGATCTGGAAATCTCATCGTTCCACCATGGAGGCTTCTGCTTTTTCCCATCTTTCCGTCTTGGGCAGGATTTCCTGGTGCTTAAGGCCAGGGCTTTTGTAACTTTTCCTACCATGCTGTCCAAATTTTGTGGGTTGTCAATGGTGAGGTCAGTTGTATTCGGTAGGAGTCTTGCAAGGTGTTCCCTGTAGACGTCCCATTTCATCCGTCTCTTGTTGAAGGTTTCTATCGGCTTCGTTATTTGAGCAGATATTTCAAAGGAAATGTATTGGTGGTCGGAGAAGGAGTGAACATCTTCAACCCGCCAGTTTGATATCAAGTCGTTTTCGGCATTGGAAATTGTCAGGTCTATGACCTGCTCAGTGATCGAGTTAATAAAGGTGGGTGTATCTCCCTGGTTATGCACTACTAAGTTTCTACTTAGAATATAATCAAAGAGTAACTCACCTCGTTTGTTGATCGTTTTACCTCCCCACAGCGTGTGGTGTGCGTTTGCATCCATTCCGACAATGAGGGTGGTCTTGTTGAGTTCCGCCGTTAGTACTGCTTTCCTCAGTTCCTCCGATGGGGGGTTTTGGTCTTCGTATGGTAGATATGCCGAGGCTATCCATAGGGTTGACTGTTTCAGTTCTAATCCTATAATTGTAAGATCTTCGTTACCGAAAGTATTTAGCAGGAATGCGTCAAGCTGTTTCCGTACTAGGATGCACGCTCGTATTTTAGCATTTACCTTACCTTGATAGAGTCTGTAGTTTCTGTGGTTCAATCCACAGACTCTGTTTTGATTTATCCAGGGCTCCTGGATGAGAAGTACGTCCTCCTGGAGCTCGGAAAGACGTACCTGAAGTGCTGCTGAAGCACTCTTAGAGTGGTGCAGGTTTATCTGTACCACCCGAAGACTGCTCAATGACGGTGTTGTTGGCGTCGTCGTCATCGCTCATCAGTAGGTCATTCTCATCGGCCTCTTGGAAAAGCCCTCCTAAGCTGACCATGGTAGATGCCATGGATTCAGCATCTGAGCAGTGCTCTTCATATGCCGGATTGTTGCTCGGCGCTGCGAGGTTGACCTCAGCGGGAGTTGCAGTTACTGCTGTCGGAGCGACGGATGGTGCTGTAGCTGCGGGAGTTGCAGTGTTTGGTGTCGGAGCAACGGGTGGTGCTGCAGCTGTAGGTGGCACGTTTGCGGTTACCGTCTGTGTGGCATTTTTAGTTTTATAATCCACATCATTGTTTCGGTGAAGCCGCAGTATATTAAATTGTTCATTTTCTTTATTTGGTCACTGCTTTCATCGGTGATGAGGAGGGTGACGTGAACGAAGGTGTTCCGTGATTCCGAAACCTTCAAGATTTTCCAGTTTCTCACATCGAGGCTGGGGTTGGATATTTGCAGAAGCTCCAGGATAGCCTTTTGGTTACTAGCCATTATATCTGGGATTTTTATGCGACCCCTAGGCCTGTTGGGAATGTCGCATTGCTCTACCAGACAGAGTTTAGCTCCTGGCCATACTTCGCCAATGACCGTTAGAGCCTTTTCGAATAACTCTAACGAGCGTTGGTCGTGGAATGCCATGAGCTTTACTCTGTTCTGATGCCAACCTGCATCGTTCATCTTGCTAGAGTGCCAGGATTGTCCCTTATTACACTAGCGTACGCAACAAGCAGCCTAGCGTTAGCTTTCCTCCAGTTATCAAAGGAGATGCTACCGCTAGGATGTGAGTTGTCTACGACGGCGCGCATGAGACTGTTCCTGGCTATGTCGCTATACCGGACTCCTTCTTGGATCTTTGATCTCTTTTGTGATCTGGCAATGCCAGGTTCATCGTCAGCAGATCGCTGACGTTTTATGTTATCAGTCCCTTGTGGGGTCTGTGATTGGTTCAGTTGGTTTTTGGCCTTTTGAACCAATTGGTTTTGCTCCGTGGATCTTTGAGCCTCAGGGATTTTGCCAACGGTTGAAAGGATGTAGTTGGCCCTTCGACGGTCACGGTAGCGTCGATCATGAGGACGTACCCGTTTAGCTGGCTTGCCAGCGCGAGGTTTATTTTATTTTATTTTATTTTATTTATTTTATTTTATTTTATTTTATTTTATTTTATTTTATTTTATTTTATTTTATTTTATTTTATTTTATTTTATTTTATTTTTTTATTGCTTTTTATACCAAAAATAGATTTCTTAAATTTTTTGTAGTATATATTTATAATGAAATTTTCTTAAAGGTCTTTAAACATTGTCCTTGCACGAAGATGCCAATTTGCAGTTATGACGTTTGTCTTGCAAATGAGCGCAATATGAAACTCTTACTGTGATTTACTTTGTGCACTTCCCCTTCCGTTGTTTTTTATGAGCCATAAAATACCACCGATATCCGCACAATCACCAACTGCAACGTCTTTTTGGCCAATCCCCAAATTGTCCTTATGCACGTTGATGAAAGTTTTCCTGCCAACTCCTAAAGATTAATGACTGTGAGCATTTGAGCTAACGTCCTAAAAATAAATTCGAAAAATTACCATAACGTATTACAAGAGTCGGAGCGCAGTTTACACCGAAAATAGCGAGCAATATTTCATTTTTCTGTCTAATTCCGCAGAATATTTGGCTTAAATTATTTTATGTTTTTTATCATCCGCTGTACCAACATCATGGTCATATTTCTCTTGTATGCCCGGCTTCCCTCTCCCAGCACAGCGTTTGAAGTATATCCTATATAATAAAGAAGTTTTAGAAGTTGGTGTATTGGTGTTGACACGCATTGCATGTGGGGCACATCCTTGAAGCAACAGACAAACACCACGCATTGTAAGTGCTGGTGAGCATGGTGCTCTCTCACTGCATCTATGTGTGTATGGGCGCTTATACAATTTTTTGTTTTCTTTGTATTTTAACTTGCACAACGGAGCACAAAAGTCTGCACTCCATCTCCATACAAAGAAATGTAAGTTAAACAGTGAGGGGAAGTAGATACAATGTTGCTTGCCAAATGTTGAGATGTCTAATGGTTGACTAACTACAATTACTTTTCGCATAATGGCTGTGTACAAATCAGCAAACAGTAATAAAGCACAAACGATATTCATTACTTTTGCTGATTTTGAAAAATTTTACACACTTGGTTCTTTTTTCTTTGTACTCTACCACCCCCTTATGTGAATGCACTAAAGAGCATTAAGGAAATTGGCGAAAATGTATGTTTATGAGCGCCATGGGTCGCGTAAACGCCAGGAAATATGTATATTGTATTATCTGCTGCTGCAGAGGAGGTGGTTGTTAACAGTCTGGTTGAGATGGACGTGCTAATGTTAGGAAACTTTATGCAGACAATTTTTTTGCACATTGTGAAAAAATTAGTAGGCATAGACAAACTGGTTTTTTATAATTTTTATTTTATAATTGTTATAGCGAATTCAATTATTTTACAACTCAAAAAGATTTTCTTTGTTTATATTTTCGGTTTAAAGTTATTATTCTAAATTTTTATTAGATTTATTTTTAATTTTCATTAGATTTTCCATTTAATTTCTTTTTTAGTTATTTATATTTAGTTATTTATATTTTTTAGTTATTTATATTTATATAACTAAAAAAGAAATTAAATGGAAAATCTAATGAAAATTAAAAATAAATCTAATAAAAATTTAGAATAATAACTTTAAACCGAAAATATTAACAAAGATACAAATAAAGATTTGCAATTTAAAACAAAACTAACATAAAATAAAAAAAAAAACCAAAATAAAATATTAACAACGTGTAAAAACTAAAATAAAAACAGGTTAAAAATAAAATAACCAAAAAAATAAATATTTTAAAAATAAGAGCTAAAAATAATATTAAAAATTAAATATAAAATAAAATATAAAATATATATAAATTAAAAGTAAATCATTAAATAATAATATAAACGAATTAAAAAGTTAAAAATACTAATAAAAATTATAAATAAATAAAAATAAATTAGTAAAAATAATATAAACACTTTAAAAAGTTAAAAATAATGATATAATTGAAAACAAAAAATAAATATAAACGAATTTTTAACCTGCTTTTGCTCTAACTTCGAAAATTAAATAAAAAAAACGTGTAAAAACTTAAATAAAATAAGGTTAAAAATAAAATAACCCAACAAAAATATTGTAAAAAGAATAAAAAAAACTTAGAGCTAAATATAATACTAAAAATTAAATATAAAATAACAAAAAAATATATATAAATTAAAAGTTAATCATTAAAAAATAATATAAGCGAATTAAAAAGTTAAAGATACTAATAAAAATTATAAAAAAAAAAAACAAAAAAAATATTTTTAATATAATTAGTAAAAATAATATAAACACTTTAAAAAGATAAAAATAATGATAAAATTGAAAACAAAAAATAAATATAAACGAATTTTTAACCTGCTTTTGCTCTAACTTTGAAAATTAAATAAAAAAAACGTGTAAAAACTTAAATAAAATAAGGTTAAAAATAAAGTAACCCAACAAAAATATTGTAAAATAATAAAAACAACTTAGAGAGCTAAAAATAATATTAAAAATTACATATAAAATATAAAATAAAAAAAAAATATATATAAATTAAAAGTAAATCATTAAAAAATAATATAAACGAATTAAAAAGTTAAAAATAATAATACAAATTATAATAAAAAAACAAAAAAAATATTTTTAATATAATTAGTAAAAATAATATAAACACTTTAAAAAGATAAAAATAATGATAAAATTGAAAAGAAAAAATAAATATAAACGAATTTTTAACCTGTTTTTTTCTAATTTGGTTCTGTTAAAATAATAATTTTAATATATATTTTGTAGCGAATTCAAAATCTATTTTTCTTAAAATAAAAAGTAATAATAATATTTTGGTTAAATTAATTATAAATAATTTAAAATAATTTAAAACATAAAATTAATTTAGTTAAATTATAATGAATAATTTTAAATAAAAATAAAACAAAATACAAACAAAAATCTAAATAAAAATTAACAGAAAAATAAAGATAAATCTAATATATAAAATTCTCGTGTCACGGCGGGCGTGATTGAACTCCTCCGAAACGGTTTGGCCGATCCCATGAAATTTTGTGAGCATATCGAGTAGGTCTGAGAATCGGCTAACATCTATTTTTTTTCTAAAAGTGCGCGGCGCCACGTCCCCTTCTCAAAAATCACTTTGACGGCTTTTCCAATAGACCGATTGATACGAAAATTTTACCAAGTGGTACTGTTGACCTTTTGATAGTCCCTGACTATATTTGGTTGTGATTGGATAAAGGGGCGTGGCACCGTCGATACAACTTGAAAATCAAAAGGGCTATATCTCATGAATTATCAGAGGTATGAAGCTGAGATTTGGTATGTGGGAATGCCACGCCACCTTTTCGAAAATCGCTCTGAAGGCTTTTCCAATAGACTGATACGAAAATTTTACCAAGTGGTACAGTTGCTCGTTGATAGTCCCTGGCTATATTTGGTTGTGATTGGATAAAGGGGTGTGGTACCGCCCATACAGCTTGAAAATTAAAAGGGCTATATCTGATGAACTATCAGAGGTATGAAGATGTGATTTGTTACCTATGCTGTTGTTGCAGTATGAATTACAGTAAGGGTGGAAGTGGGCTGTGCCACACCCCTTTTTTAAATAAACAGTTATAACGGTCAAAATTCCACAGTATATTGCAGTTCGCCTAGAGATATGAACAGCAAGGTAGGCCAATTTTTTTATTCGCAAAAATCGTAACCAAAATCGGAATCTACGATGAATTGTTAGAAAATTTCACCAATAACGCTGGGAAGCATGACGATTTCAGATAGAGATTGTTTTTTTTTTGTTTTTAAATGAGCACAAACCGAAAACTTCAGAAACATATTTTTTGAGGCCTTCTGCGTAAAACTGAATTCCCAACAAACTAAATGAGGTATTACATAAGCAAATCTATGAATTGGTTAAAAAGTTATGACCTCTGAGAGTTGGCATACAGAAATTAAGTTTCTCTTCGTCTTGGTCTCCAAACATCGGAATGGTAGGGAAAAATTTGAGCCGAGCCCATAAGTCTGAAGTTTTCGATAATTGCTCATTGCTAAAAATCTACCAGAAATCTTCATGATTTTCAGCGCGAACTAAGAATTGACATATAGTTTCTTAGTGAATTTTTCTAAGAATTCATCGTAGATTCCGATACTGGTATACGATTACCACGTTTTTTCTACGACGTGAACAAATTGATCCGCGCTAATGAACAGGCTATTTGGAACGAAATAGTAAAAAGTGATTTTTAAACAGTATCGAATATTGGTCCATTGAGGACACATAGTAGCTGCGCAGACTAAAACAGTGATTTGTTTTTAATTTACTTTACAGGTATGTATTTTTCAATTACTTTTCAGGAGAGCGAATCGGTAATAAATTCTATAGATAGAAAAATTAACCAATATTCATTGTAGTTACACTGGAAAACACCATTTGTTTGATTGGGTCCAAAGAAGGTTCTGTCATTAAACCGATTGCTAAGTTCGTAATAGCATCTATTGGCAATTAGGTATCTTATTCGGATGTTAAGGCTGAGTTCATTTCATTTTATTGACGTCTGAGCCAAGGTAGATTAAATCTTCTACTACTTCGAAATTGTAGATGTTAACGTTTGCGCAGCTTCGCTTTGTTCTCATTCACCGTCAGACGCATTTTAGCCGATTCCTTCTGTACTCCTGAGAAGGCTGCAGTTACATCCCGCGCTTTTCGCGTGCATATCGTGCCACTTGTATTTACAGCAGCATTCCTCATTATCATCTCCATCACTATGTTACTGAAATCATACAATAGACTATCTTTAGACCTCGTCTACTTTAAAATAGTAAGGTCTTTGAATATCTTCTCTAAGGACTTCATGTCGGTCAGGGTCATTCCACAAAGGCGCATTCGTGTAAATTTTGCAGTATCGGGCTGTCAAAGGCATCTTTATAGTCAACAAAAAGATGGTATGTGTCGATCCTGTTTTCCAGGATTTGCCACAGTGTGAATATATGGTCACTTGTCACTTGTTGATTTACCAGTTCTAAAGCCACACTGATAAAGTCCAAATACTCGACAGGATCTTATATGCGATGGGTAAAAGGCTAATCCCGCTTGTGTGCTCCAAGTACATACTTTGGATCACCTTTTTTCAGCGCATGACAAAATACGCTTAGTTTCCAATAATTGGGCATGCACTCGGAACAATATGTGTGTAAAAATTAGTCCAGGAATATACATAGATATCACTAAACCATACGAGAGTTCTACAAATATTCACAGTAACGTATTTTGTTACGTTGTTTTCATCTTTACTTTATATAACGTTAACTAACTAATGACAACACAACTCAAACATGCACTCGCAACAATATGCCTGTAAAAATTTTCGAATAGTCCAGGAACATAGATATCACTAAACATTACAACCTTTACACAGACTAGAGTTCTACAAATATTCACAGTAACGTATTTTGTTACGTTGTTTTCATCTTTACTTTATATAACGTTAGATAACTAATGACAACACAACCCAAAACTTTTCATCACTCACATTAGCCGTAAGGAAGTGATAAATATCACCTTACAACATACCCAGATGCAAGTTCCTCCTACTACGCTCTAAATACGCATTATTATAAATCCAAATAATTCTCCACCTAATGGCACAACTCGGTTTACAAATTAGTTTTCAGCAACAGCAACGAAAAAAAACACAATTCAAAGCACCACACGTGCTAGTGGAATACAAACACTGCTACTCTAGCTAACTTGTAATACTAATCTTTCCACCCATTGTAAGACCACTCTCCTTAGCAATATTCCGCACACCATTAACATTTCAATTATATACATTTCATACACTTCAGTATCTAAGCCCGTCTGTGGCTATGTATGTGTGTGTGTTTATTTCGAGGTCCTTTTGCGTGCTCGTGTTTGTATTAGAGTCTGGGAGGAAGTCGGGAGGAAAAACTAGAGTTATGCGTTTCAAGTGTATGAATAATGTGAGACCTGCATTTCCGGTTGTTAACAAAATTGTAACGAGGGAAATGGAATATCAAACTACCAGCAGAGTACAAGCACACCGCAAAAAAAGATATATTAGCTGTTGTGCTGCTATAATATGAAACGCCAACAACAACCGCAACACCAACAGCAGCAGCAACAGTAAAAACGCAACCAAAGAATAAATACAAAGCAAAAAATGGTAACAGCGCCGCTGTCCGTATTGCTGCCGTATTTCACTAAAGGACGCAGGAGTTATTTTACTCGTCGCTAATAAACTGTGAAACAACAGCAAAACTTCTCCTTGTGGACACGTCAAATGAAGTGAAAGAAAGTGAGGGAGGGGAGGGGGGGAATAGTGCCTTTGTAATATTTTTTGTTTGTACCAAAGGATGTTCTCTAATGAAAAATAAGTGTTTCCTTTTTATTATGCCTATAATGGCGCTAAAGCTAAACACAGCCAGCTCATGATGTAGTGGAAGTGGACGTGAAAGCTTAGTTGCCAAGTATATGTTGCTTGGGCATTTGTTAACATAATTAATGCTAAGGAAACTTGAAGAATTTTCACACAGCGTAATGTTATCAAAGTTTAAGTGTAAAGAGAGCTCTCTTTTTGAGGACTTTTCACAACACACAACGACGGCTATATTGTCAAGCAACAAAATAACTTAATTACTCTATGTAGCTTAATTTTGTTTACCAGGGAGGGGGAGGCTGGGAAGGAGGATATATCGTAGTTTCACACTGTTATAGCACCGCATGAACTTAGTTAGAGTTGTGTGCGTTTGTAGCAACTATGAAATATTCATAAGATACTCAAACATAATTAGATGTAATGAATAATGTGATTTGTAACTAAATAAATGCCATTATTTATAGCAACAGCAGTAGCAGCAGATTCATTTCAAAGCGATGCTCAAAGGACGTTTAGTAGCTTTAAGTTTGTTTTAGTTTTTTCTAGTGTGTTGAGCGAATATTGGTTGAGAGAGAAAATAGTAAACATAGAGTAAATCCCTAAGGACTTAATATTTGTTATGTTCACGATACTGTGCTGTAGTAAATATTCAATTAGTGGAGATGTTTGCAATTTGAATTTAGAAATCACAAAACTAATTTCATATTTTGAAAAAAAAAAATTAAAAATTTTATATGATACTAGCTGACCCGGCAAACGTTTTTTTGCCATTTATGTCATTTCTGGGAAACATTTTTTCCTTAACATTTAGGGGGATGAAAAATAGATGCTGGCCGATTCTCATACCTACTCGATATGTCCACAAAATTTCATGAGAATCGGTCAAGCAGTTTCGGAGGAGTTCAATCACGCACCCCGTGACACGAGAGTTTTATATATTAGATTTCAAAAAGAAAAATTTAATTTTGAAATTTTTTGTTAACGATCTTTTTGTCCACCCAATATTTAAATAAAGTAATAAAATAACTTAAACTTTTATCTTATTCTTCAACTGCTCTATCTTTAAGCAAATCGATTTTTCTTTATCAATTACATGTCTCTTATATCAATTTTTCATTCACTTTATTACCGCCCCTCCCCTTGATCGTCCTAGCATTCAACGATTCAAACATTTATATAATTGATTTATTTACGAATTTCTTCAACTCATGTTTCTTTCATTTTGTTTTCTCTCTCTCTCCCTCTTTCTCTCTCCAATATCAAGGACATTGATTACGATGGTTTTCGGCGCTTCATTGATGCCTTCCTCGATTGCGAAACTCCCACAGAATTGGCGCAACATTTATTTGTGTCCTTCCTTAAGGCCAATGTTAACAACATACACTTGCAGGGCAGGACTCTCAATCAAATGGCAGCCATCAGTAGTACGGCAGCATGTGCACCTGTGACGGCTCACACAAAAGGTAATTACAACAACAGCAATAGCCATACTAGTAAAATTACCCAACTCACCTTATTGTAGTATAGATACAGCATAACATCGATATACCGTGTCCTAGCAAGTTGATGCTGCTGCTGCTGCTGCGATGTTCCATGATATTTATAATTCAATTTCCCTATCTTGTCGTTGTATACTATATCGCACTCGCCTTCCACTACCGCTCTCACACACGTACTTTTTCTTAATTTCTTCTTCTTCACCTACAGGTTCAATACCAAACATCAATAGCATAGCGGAAATAGCGCCATCCCTATCACCGTCCGTGGGCGCAACAACAGCATCCGCCTCAACCGAAACACGCAGCAGTTTTGTGGATAAATTACATCACGGCATAACGGATAAACTTCATTCATTAAGTGGCCACTTGACACACGATGCCAGTAAAACAGGTGAGACACATGTCCGACTGCAACCAGAGAATTTCACAGGGTTCAACTCAATCCTTCTAATTAGTCCTTTTGTAAACATAAAGATGTGCGACAGTGGTTTGAAAGAGTACGTTGAGGAAAAAATTTGGCAGCTACATATAAATATTTGGTATATGTTTTACTTACTGAAGTGAACGGACAAATTGCAAAATGACAAATTTTTTAAAGCTTTAAGTCGTTGGAGAGTTAACTTAAATTAAAATGTTGTTGTAATCAACTTTAGTGTAGGAGGAAGTTGTTTGTATTGATAGAATTGAATATTTATTTTACTGAATATCTTTATAAACCAAGCATTAGTACGTGTCTCTCTCTTCCTCTCTCATTTATTGATCTTATTAATCGTAGTACTCATAAAATATGAAAGAAATAATTTTTTACAAAACTAATACATGTGCAAATGCAAATATATAGATTTTACATATTGCCTTCAACCCAGTTTTTGTAAAGTTTATGGCCGCCTTGTTTTGGCACAATATCTACAAAACTGCTTTAAATGTACATGGGATTTTTTCACATGGTATAGACTGTGACATTAGAGACACTTTTGCATCATTTAATCCAATTCGCAAAAAAGTGGACTTGAGACATTTTTGCAGGATACTGACGAAATAGGCTACCTTACAAATCAAGGTAATCTTAATGTATTTTATACTAGCTATACAAAATAAATTTGTCTACGTTTTTTTGTACCTGTTCTTATTTAAGCTCAGATATTTTTCCTTAAAATTTCCTATTTGGGAAAAAATTATACAAAAATGCATTACATTTTAAAATATAAATGAAACCGTCCACGTATGTAAACTCATCACTTGAGAACGGCTGGAGCGACTAGGCTTATTTTTCTTTATTTGATTCCAAATTTTCAGCAGATGGTTTGTAAATAAAACCAATAAAAAAGTTTCAGACGGGCAACCCGACTTACATATACTCTCACCCTCAGTAAAACATAAAATTTTCTATTATATTGATATTCTTACTCAATCTCTAAAGTGAGCGCAATGGTACATTTGTATGGGAGGTACCAGAAGGGGAGTGTCTTGACTTTCAAATATTCTGTCCAAAACTGTATCCTGCTATAGCTTTACTAAATAAAGAATTTGGGTACGATCGCGTTGGATTTATTGATATAATTACTCCATCTCTAAAGTGGGCGAAAAGGTACATTTGTATAAGAGGTACAAGAAGGGACGTGGCTAGACTTCCAATTTTTTTTTTTTACAAAACTTTATAATGTTAAAGTTTTACTCAATACAGAATTTGGTCACGATCGCGTTGGGTATAGTTACTTAATTTCTAAAGTGGGCAGAATGGTACATTTGTATGGGAGGTAACAGAAGGGGCGTGGCCCATTTTCAAGACCTTTAGTAGTTTTGGGGAAATATTAACTTGTGCAATGTTTCAAAGCATTTGGGTTCGTCTTTTGAAAGTTATCGTGCGTACCAGCCAGACAGACGGACATGGCTCAAACGACATAAAAGTTATGAATCGAATTCGGTTCAAAGCAACTGAACTCGGTCTTGTCAAATGATATATACCCTCCTACCCGTAGCCCTCACCCTTCTTCTTCTTCTTCTTTACTGGCAGCAACAACAGAAATTTATCTATCAGTAGCCGCACGTAGAAAACCATTCCAAGCGCTTCGGTCTTTTGCGCTCCGTAAATAGTTCGTCATACCAAGCTTACTTAACATTTCCGTCACCTGGTCTATCCATCGGAGTTTTGGTCGCCCCCTCCTGCGCCGCCCATCGAGTATATTGCAGAAGACTTTTCGAGCCGGAGCGTTATCGTCCATTCGTACAACGTGTCCAAGCCAGCGCATTCGGTCTATTTGAACGCGCTTGACCACGTCGATGTCGTTGTACAGCTCATACAGCTCATGATTCATTCGACGACGGTACTCGCCGTTCACGATGATGGGTCCAAATATTTTGCGGAGTATTTTTCTCTCTAAGACTCCCAGAATAGATTGATCCGCTTGTGTCATTACCCACGATTCTGCGCTGTAGAGCAAGACAGGTAGGATCAGAGTCTGGTAGAGCTGGATCTTTGTTTTTCGAGAGAGCGCTTTGTCGTTAAATCGCTTGCTTAGCGCATAGTAGCAGCGGTTTGCGATCAATACTCGTCTTTTGATTTCGAGGCTGACATTATTATTTTTGTTTATGGCGGAGCCAAGGTAGACAAAATCATCTACCACTTCAAAATTATAGTTGTCAACGTTCACGCAGCGTCCCAGATGAGTGGACTCTTTGTTCGTTGAAACAAATAACTTGGTTTTGTTCTCGTTTATCACCAGACCCACTTCAGCCGACTGCTTTTCAATGCTCGAAAAAGCCGCAGTAACATCTCGCAATCCACGTCCAATAATATCGATATCATCAGCATACGCGAGCAACATGTGGCTTTTGTTAAATATGGTGCCATTCCTGTTTACTGCTGCTTTCCGCATGATCATCTCCATTACGATGTTAAAGAGATCGCAGGACAGACTAACGCCTTGTCTAAAGCCTCGCTTGGTAGAAAATGGCTCTGACAGATTTTTGCCAATTTTCACTGAAGACTTCGTGTCAGTTAGTGTCATCCCGCAGAGTCGAATTAGTTTTGCGGGGATACCAAACTCAGCCATAGCATCCAACAGTTTCTGTCGTATCGGACTGTCAAATGCAGCTTTGTAATCGATGAACAGATGGTAGGTATAGATCTGCATTTCTTGGGTCTTCTCCAGGATTTGTCGTAGCGTGAATATCTGGTCGGTGGTGGATTTACCAGGTCTAAAGCCACACTGATAAGGTTCAATCAGGTTCGCCAGGAGGGGCTTTAGTCTTTCACATAACACACTAGACAGGACCTTGTATGCGATGGGTAAAAGGCTAATCCCGCGATAGTTGGTACACACACTAGGATCGCCTTTCTTAAGCACGGGACATAGGACACTCAGATTCCAATAATCGGGCATGCATTCCCTGAGCCAAATCGTGTTTATGAGCTGGTGTATGCATGTTACCAGGTCATCGCCGCCGGCTTTAAAAAGCTCTGCCAGCAGTCCATCGGCTCCCGCAGCTTTATTATTTTTAAGCCGGGCAATTGCCATGCTGACCTCGTTTTGGCTCGGTGGTGGACAATCTACTCCATCGTCGATGATTGGTGCGATTCCGTCACTTATGCAGCCTTCGGAAACGAGAAGATATTGAAAGTGTTCCCTCCATATTTGCAGCACACTCTGAGTGTCCGTGACCAGATTTCCGTCTCTGTCCTTACAGGTGGGGATCCCTGTTCCAAAACCTTTACTTTTTACCTTTTGGTAGAACTTTCGGGCCTCACCTCTATCCCTGTAGTTTTCGATATCCTGGTTCTCTCTTTTCTTCCACAGACGCTTTTTCCGTCTGAACAGGCGTTTCATCTCCCTCCTTTTCTCTTTATAACGCTCCGTCACCGCACGCGTCGCCATTGGCTGCAGTTTTGCCTTGTATGCAGCATCCATTTCCTTAGACATTTCGCGACATTCGTCATCGTACCAGGGCTTGTCTGAGCGTGGTTTTTCATAACCCAGTACGGTTGTTGCGGCAGTGGTCATAGAATTCGCAATATGCTTCCACTGCATGTCGGGAACATCAGAACTAGGGGGATTTGTATGGAGTAATTGAGAAAGTTGGTTGGAGTAGGCATTGGCTATCTCAGTGGTCTGCAGCTTTGTGATGTCTAGCTTCCTTTGCGTTTGATTAAGAGTGTTTTTAGCTCTACTTAATCGTGTGCGTACCTTGGCTGCAACTAGGTGGTGATCCGAGTCGATATTTGCACCGCGCATCACACGCACGTCCATAACGCTTGAGACATGCCTTGTGGATATCTTTATGCGGGAATCTGGTTCCACTCACAACCATGTTTCTTGCCGACGCGAAACTTACCAGTCTGAATCCGTTATCGGAGGTGTTGTTGTGTAGACTGAATTTTCCGACTGCTGAACCAAGAGCATCTTCCCTTCCTATTTTAGCATTAAAATCTCCCAGAACAATTTTAATGTCATGTGCAGGGCAGCGGTCATATATATCCTCCAGGCGCTCATAGAATGCATCTTTGATGTCATCGTCTTTGTCTTCCGTCGGGGCGTGTACAAATCAGCGTAATGCTAAAATATTTCGCCCGGATGCGAATGGTGGCTATATGGTCATTTACAGGGTTAAACCGCGAGACCAGGTGTCGAAGTCTCTTGCCGACTATGAAACCACATCCAAATTCGTGTCTTTCTGCATGGCAGCTGTAAAAGATGTCACAGTTCTTCCGTCGTGTGCATCCCTGTCCCGTCTATCTCATTTCCTGTATGGCGGTGATGTCAGCCTTGTATTTGTCGAGGACATCCGCCAGTTGGATAGAGGCACCATCTCTGTATAGAGTTCGGACATTCCAGGTGCATATCCTTAAATCATGGTCCTTATATCGTTTGCGGGGGTCGTCAACATTTGGGAGGGTTTTTGTTTTTCGTTTTCTTCGTGTTTTCATAATAAATTTTTGTTTAAGGAGAGTGGCTTATTAGGCCACCGCTCCCGATCTTAGTTTCTTGGGGCTGCCAAAGCCACTAAGAGAGCCTGTGCTGAGTTTCAGTAACTTCTGGTACCTAGTTCCTAAGACGCATCGGTGGTAGCATGCCGATTAGGTTACTCAACATTTCGCCTTCTAACTCTAGCTAACTTCTAAGCGGTTGCTTTAAAGTCATTGCCCAGGGAATACTTGGTCTAAGACCGGAAGTAGTTAGCTGCTTGGACAGTGCCACAAAGGAATCGATTCTGGTCACTCCCAAGTGAGTGACAATCAGTAACTTTCCACCTCTGGGCAAAGTCCTATTCCCCAGCCCTCACCCTACAATTTCAAAAAATTAGAAAAATTTTGTAAATTAAAACATTGATGAAAATATTAAAAAAAAAATAATATAAATTTAAAAAATATAAAAATTTAAAACTCATATAAAATATAATAATAATAAAAAAAATTACAAATTATACAACGAATAACAATCAGAAAAATTATAAAAATTACAAACAAAAGTTAAAAAAAGTTATATAATATTAACTGTGGAACATATAAAAATTACTTAGTAACCTAAATAGCTTTGGCTGTGTCGAAGCACAGATACCGTTCATCTTTTTTAAAAATTTTAATAAAACCGGTTACTGGCCTTTAAACTATATTTTATTAAATTTTTGTACTATAAAAAAGAGGAGAATGTTACTTTTACCCTCACACATTAATTTTTTGTCAATAGCTAAACTTGATTTGTTCATATGAGCTGAGAATATTGTGTTGCATTTTTAATCCCACAAATAAGGGGAGTCTGTATTGAAGGTAGGAGTAGATTTTAATCGACTTGGCTTATCTTGAACTTAACCTCCGCTAATATGATGAAAGCTTGTATATCCAAATGGGACAGGCATACGGACACCCCCAAAATAGGTTCCTATCTTTTTTAACTTAGAACCGAACCTACTCCTTTGAGGATAGAAGCTTGCATTCCATCTCGACAACTCTTAAACTACGGTCGATCTTGCTCATCTTAGAACTTAACCTCGATAAACTACGACTATAATCGCGGGGACAGAAAGACAGAAGGAAATCTTTAATGAGACTCAAAATTCGACGCTGATAATTTACATAAATACATTGTCGTACTAACTCAGCCTCTTTATGTGCGTTACAATTGAAATAACAAAATTAATATACCCTTCGATACGAGAGTGCGCAATGAGAAGGTTATAAAAATTTACTTTTGTACTTATATTGTTGTTTTTGGCGTTAGTTTGGCTTGAGGTCTTCAGTGAAAACAAAGATTTAAAGAGTTAAAGATTCCTACAGTTTTATTATATGTTGCCAATATTTCGACCAACTTTATTGGTGACCTTTAAGGGGATCTAATCTTGGGCGACAGCCAAAATCTGCGAAGGTTCTGAATACCGAGAAAAGTTATATTGGTCACAAAAAATGTATGCTTGTTCCAGGGTTTTGCTGGGCCATGGGGTATCAAAAGAGAGGCGGGTACTTCAATAACAGATAGACGAATCAAACGGTTGGACACGTAAGTTCAAAAAAAAAATACACCAGTAGATTGTCTCAAAGATATCTTTCATTTGAGTACCCTCACACTCAGGGTCATCACTAGAGTGTTCTTAACCGAAAACCGTCTATCCGATTTATTTCTCCAAAACCGTATGACGGTTTCTTCAATAATGCCAATTTGGAATACCTGGTTAAACCGATTTTGATGGTTAGAACACGCCGTGGCTTAATCGTTAGAATACGCGACTACCATGCGAGAGATCCAGGTTTCGATTTCCGCCTCCAATCATCTACATTTTTCCTTCATTGCCGGCCTCCTCGAAGTTGCCGACTGCAACGTCGCAGGATAAGTGTCGAGTCGATCGGCATGTCTAGTAAAAAGCTTCTCAAACAGTGACGTTCGCATTCATGAATCTTAAAATAGAAAGAGTGTTAATTCACAACAACGCGAGAAGCTATACCATACTTCATTTATGGGGTGTAAAGGGAAATTAAGTTTATATTAAATTATTATGGCATGTAAATTTACAAAACGAATGATGCAGAACTTCTTCTTTTTAGGGCTACTTTCACAAGCGGTTCTCAGGATTGAGTCCCAAAATCATATCATGTACTGTGTAATATTATTCCAATCCATTCAGTTCTCTTCAAGAGAAGAACACTAAGTGTGTGTAGTAAATACCATCGGTTCAGCCAATAAGACGTGACAGTAATACAAACAAACTACGACTTCTATTTGAATAAAACACAAAATATTTAGAAAATTATTGTCATTTCTTTTTATTATGATAATTTTGGTATGTTTCAATTATGTATGAAACAAAATATCGACCAAACGGCCGCCGCGACCTCGGCGGCACACCTCCATCCGATGGTTTAAATTTTCGATGACGCTGACGCATAATTGAGGTTCTATGCCGTTAATGTACCGAATTATATCATCCTTTAGCTCTTGAATTGTTGCTGGCTTTTCAACGTACACCTTTTCTTTCAAATAACCCCAAAGAGAGAAGTCCAACGGAGTCAAATCATATGATCTTGGCGGCCAATTGACATCTTTACCACGTGAGATTTAACGGCCATTGAATTTGTCGCTCTAAAGAGCCATTGTTTCGTTAGCTGTGTGGCAAGTGGCACCGTCCTGTTGAAACCACATATCGTCCACATTCATATCTTTCAAATCGGGCCATAAAAAGTTCGTTATCATCTTACGATAGCGAACACCCTTCACAGAAACCTGACCGGTCTCATTTTGAAAAAAATACACTCTTGGATTATCATTCGCCCAAATGCGGCAATTCTGCTTATTGACGAATCCACAGAGGTGAAAATGTGCCTCATCACTGAAGATGATTTGATCATTGATCATCCACCGTTGCCATTTCTTGCCACAATTCTGACCATTGACAACGTTTGGAATGGTCAAGAGGCTTTAGTTCTTGAGTCTATTGCATATTGTAAGCGTGTTAATACAAGGCTTAATGCATAATTGTTCATCAATGACGAGCGTGAGAGGTGCAATTGTTGGGCACGACGACGAATTGAGGTGAACGGCTCTTCAGCCACACTATCGCGATCAGCAGCACTAATTTCTACAGTACGAGCTGTACGCGCATGCACTGGTGTTTTCACATCTTCTACAGACCCGGTTTGCTTAAATTATTGTACGATTTTTCCAATTGTACGCACATTTTGACGATTAAATTGACCGAAGAAGTCACAAAGTACAAAATATGCAATTTGATTTGAACTCGCATTTTCATAATAATCCTGAATAACTTTAACGTGTTGCTCGATTGTGTATCAGTCCATGGTTCAAATTGATTTAGTCTGAAATTGAGAAATGTCAAATTAAATGCAGAAAAGAACTTAACGTTTAGGTGTGGTTCACATTCAACATCGGCCCTTAAATTTTATTTACAACCCTTTTTTTTAAATTTATATAAAGAATTTGCATTTTTTCCCACTGTCTATAGAGATTGCTTTGAAACCGGAACATCACGGTACAGTCTCCGAACCGTGCCCACAAAACGATTCTTGGGATCAATACCACGCTTTATTTACAGGGATTTTCAAGAGACATATATTCACCTGAAATATTGTAATAACAGTCATTGGCATATTTATTTTTACGTGGAATGGCTCATATACAAAATATACTAAATATCGGATTAACGGATGGATTAAACAGTGATATACAGCTACAAGTATTATTTTGTCGATGACACTAAAATATGTAGAAATTACAGGAAAACTCCTTTACTAGAACGTATTCCAACTTAAGACATAAATTTATAAATATGTAAACAAAAAATTAAATGTTGAATGAAAATAATTCATATTTTGAATTTACTTACATATTTGTTTTGAATTTTTTTTAAAGCATATACTTAATTTTCTAATTACCTTAGGGACCATACAAATAACATTAACATAGCTGATTTTTAGTTTATGTCTATGCTATTGTTGTACTTACAAAAAAAGTCCCCAGCCTTCGCTTTAATAACAACAAAAAATAGCTTCCTAATTATCAACATCACTTAACAAAATACCTCTTTCAAACCACTGTCCCACCCACTGTGTTAAAATAGAAAAAACAACAACAACCCAAAGTACACTGTCATTATGAAACTTGATAAAACCAAGAGAAATCTCTGTTAATGTGTAACGTGTATTGTTTTTCATAATTTAATTGGCTTTAAGTTTCAACATTTAAAGCTTATCATCTTTTGTCTTCCATTCTCGTTGTGTTTTTTTTATATATTCCTTTGTGCTACCGCTTCTAACAACTGTATTCACATCCGTGTCCATGTTCATCTCCTCTGGCTTTGTATGTGGTGTGTGTGTGTGTGTGCGTGCGCGTGTCTCTGTACCATGTTTAAATGTATGCTTGAGCGTGTGTGTGTGTGTGTTGTAACCACATCATCATTATCATCGTCATACCCAACACCACCACCGCAACGAAACATCGTCCTCCATTGGCAACTCGCTCGCGCGCACCACCGCCAACATCCAGGCAGCGTACATCCCATGGTTACAGTTACACCAAGTCCCATGGCAGCGTTTCAAAATTCCACCGCAACAACACAGACACTGATGAATGCAACAGCAACAACAACAGCAACTGGCACGGGAGCTGGGGTAACCACAAATACAAATGGCAGTAGTGGTAATACAGCCGGTGGCATTGGCGCAAGTGTTGGTCATGCCACCAGCACCAACACCACTACTCGGCGCTCCACCGACTCAAGTCCATCTCACTCGCAGACAAATCATTCCCAAATGTCACGCAACTCATCGAAGAAGAGTAACAATTCCGTTAATTGCAAAATTGATGGTAAGTTCCCAAAAAACAAAAACTTTTGCTCACTAACATCTCATAGTTCTTGTTTATATGATCTTTTCCCTGTGTGAAAGAACAAGAGCGCGCGTGTAGGTAAGGCCACGTAGGTGGGCCTCGTTGTGCAAGGGGAGAATATTCATTGTCACATTGTGGTGGTGATGGTCAGAGACTCTTTAATATTTGTTTGTGTTCTTCTTCTTCTTCTTGGAAATCAGTCCTTGTTGGCGTTTCATATTTCATAATTAACATTTGTATTATTGCCCTCGTATTGATAGCTCCCTTAAGGGCAGGTAGCAGGAGGTGTATATGGTGGTGGGTGATATTTATATAAGTGTCAACATTTACATACATACATACATAAATATTTTAGTTTACAAAATGCTGTTGTATAACCTTAATGAACTAAATTTGTACGTTTGGGGACTTGGGGAGACTTGTGCGTTATGCATGTTTGCTTACACATTTAGAGCGCATTGTAAAGGAGCTGAGGTGACCTTTTACATGTGGGGTAACTCTTAAGGGCTTATGCAATAAGTCTGTCGCTTGTCATTGAGGGCATTACTATTGTCAACAACTCATATCACATTAAGAAGATGACGTAGGCTATTAAGGATTTGTTGTGCAAATCGTTGCGATGAAAATTTGTTGTTACTTTTGTAATGTAGGGAAATTTTACATAGTGAATTGATGTTACAAAGCGTTTAAATGATGAAAACCATATATACGAAAAATTTTATTATCTTTTTTAGCTTTCAAAAAATCACTCATAGAAAAATATTTTTTAATCTTCTAACATATAAAATTCTCGTGACACGGGGTGCGTGATTGAACTCCTCCGAAACGGCTCGACCGATTCTCATGAAATTTTGTGAGCACATCGAGTAGGTCTGAGAATCGGTTAACATCTATTTTTTTTCTAAAAGTGGGCGGCGCCACGACCCCTTTTCGAAAATCGCTCTAACGGCTTTTGTAATATACGGATTAATACGAAAATTTTACCAAGTGGTACTGTTGACCTGTTGATAGTCCCTGGTTATGTTTAATTATGATTGTATAAAAGGGGCGTGGCACCGCCCATACAACTTGAACATAAAAAGGGCTATATCTCATGAATTATCAGAGGTATGAAGATGAGATTTGATATATATGTTGTTGGAACAGTATTAATTACAGCCAGGGAGGGAGTGGGCGGTACCACGCCCCCTTTTCGAAAATCGCTGTGACGGCTTTTCTAATAGACAGACTGATACGAAAATTGTACCAAGTGGTACAGTTGACCTGTTGATAGTCCCTGGCTATGTTTGGTTGTGATTTGATAAAGGGGCGTGGCACCGTCCATACAACTTGAAAATGAAAGGGCTATATCTCATGAACTATCAGAGGTATGAAGATGAGATTTGATTATATGTTGTTGGAGCAGTTTTTTTTAATTACAGCCAGGGTGGGAGTGGGCGGCGCCACGCCCCCTTTTCGAAAATCGCTCTGAAGGCTTTTCCAATAGAAGGACTAATACGAAAATTTTACCAAGTGGTACTGTTGACCTGTTGATAGTCCCTGGCTATGTTTAGTTATGATTTGAAAAAAGGGGCGTGGCACCGCCCATACAACTTTAAAATCAAAAGGGCTATATCTCATGAACTATCACAGGTATGACGACTTGATTTGATATGTATGTTGTTGGAGCTGTATTAATTACAGCCAGGGTGGGAGTGGGCGGTACCACGCCCCCTTTTCGAAAATCGCTTGAAGGCTTTTCCAATAGACAGACGAAAATACGAAAATTTTACCAAGTGGTACAGTTGACCTGTTGACAGTCCCTGGCTACATTTGGTTGTGATTGGATAAAGGGGCGTGGCACCGCCCATACAACTTGCAAATCAAAAGGACTATATCTCATGAACTATCAGAGGTATGAAGACGATGTTGTTGGAGCTGTATTAATTACAGCCAGGGTGGGAGTGGGCGGTACCACGCCCCCTTTTCGAAAATCGCTTGAAGGCTTTTCCAATAGACAGACGAAAATACGAAAATTTTACCAAGTGGTACAGTTGACCTGTTGACAGTCCCTGGCTACATTTGGTTGTGATTGGATAAAGGGGCGTGGCATCGCCCATACAACTTGCAAATCAAAAGGGCTATATCTCATGAACTATCAGAGGTATGAAGATGAGATTTGGTATATATGTTGTTGGAGCAGTATTAATTACAGCCAGGGTGGTAGTGGGCGGTGCCACGCCCCTTTTTTAAATAAACAGTTTTAACTGTCAACATTCCACAGTATATTGCAGTTCGCCTAGAGAAATGAACAGCAAGGTGGGCCAATTTTTTTATTCGCAAAAATCGTAACCAAAATTGGAATCTACGATGAATTGTTAGAAAATTTCACCAATAAACTTTGTGCATAAAATCAATTCTTAGCTCGCGCTGGGAAGCATGACGATTTCAGATAGAGATTGTTGTTTTTTTGTTTTAAAATGAAAGCATGACGATTTCAGATAGAGATTGTTTTTTTTTTTTTGTTTTAATATGAACGCAAACCGAAAACTTCAGACATATATTTTTTGAGACCTTCTGCGTAAACCTGACTTCCCAACAAACTAAATGAGGTATTACAGAAGCAAATCTATGAATTGGTTAAAAAGTTATGGCCTCTGAGAGTTGGCATACAGAAATTAAGTTTCTTTTCGTCTTGGTCTCCAAACATCGGAATGGTAGGGACAAATTTAAACCAAGCCTATACGTCTGAAGTTTTCAATAATTGCTCATTGCTAAAAATCTACCCAAAAACTTCATGCTTCTCAGCGCGAACTAAGAATTGATTTAGACATATAGCTTCTTAGTGAAATTTTCTAAGAATTCATTGTAGATTCCGATACTGGTATACGATGACCATGTTGTTTTTTTTTGACGTGAACAAATTGATCCGCCCTAATGAACAGGCTATTTGGAACTAAATAGTAAAAAGTGAATTTTTAAACTGTAACAAATAATGGTCCATACACCCGGCAGTTGAGGACACATAGTAGCTGCGCAGACTAAAACAGTGATTTGTTTTTAATTTACTTTACAGGTATGTATTTTTTCAATTACTTTTCAGGACAGCGAATCAGTAATAAATTCTATAGATAGAAAAATTGACCAATATTCAATGTAGTTACACTGGAAAACACCTTTTGTTTGATTGGGTCACAATTTAAATGTTTATAGTATGTCAGAGGTAACATTAGCAAAAATTTGTAAATAACCTATGTATGGGGTATTTTTTGACATATATAACTTCAAAAGAACAACGTTTACAAATCTTGCAAATTTATTTTCAAAATGCGCATTCTTTTCGCCAAACTTATGGAGCCCTTTGTGAAGTTCAGGGTGCATAAATTCATCAATCTGAGCAGCTAATAGAAGCCATTAACGCTGCAGACGTAAGTGTGACAGGGGACTCGACTTTATCGAACCGACGCCGTTCGACTCGGTCTCTGCAAATGCTGAGGAAAGATCTTGGCATACATTCATATAAAATCCAACTGGTAGAAGAACTAGAGCCAGTGGACGATCAATTATTTTTTTCTTATTTATCATGTCATTGCACATTATTTGAAGGAGAAATGGTTCCAACACGACGGCGTAAAATGCCATACAGCGCGTGAGACCATCACTTTGATAAGCTTAACGTTTGTAACCGAATTTTCTCCAAAAAAATGGTAATACGAGTTCAACACAAAGATAGTATTCGGGAATATTCTTGATCCGTGTGAGAAGAAGACATAGCAAAAGAGGTTTTTATGACTAAAGGCATAAAGCTTCAAACGAAATTTTCCTTTGCGGTCAATAGGCGGAGAAGACATGACAAAAGAGTGTTTTACGCTCAAAGAGATAGTTTGTATGCAGACGGTTAACGCTACTATAGATACAAATAAAAATTGAATTTTCTTCTTTAACGGAATGTCTGTTTCCGATTTGTGAAAGACATGAGTTAGATGATGAACTCTTTACTATCGTCATAGAGCTTATGATATTTAGAATTTAAAACAATTAAACTTTATTTGTTAACTTTCATTTTAAGAAGTTACTTGAAATCAGTTACACAAGTAAATAAACTCATATTATTATCGAGCTAAAGTACCGTTTTCAAAGTACTTTTTAGACCTAAATTTGAAATATATTACAAGTTAATATGCAATAGCGAAGCATTGCCGGGCCTACTATTTTTTTTTTCTAAAGATAGGTCTAATAATTTTGCTACTAATTTATCAACTTCTCTTTTTACCTTCTATTTAAATAACAAACATTTTTTTTTTTCTATACTAACTCACGTTTCCACCTTATTGTAAACTAAACACTTGTAGTACCCCTACCCGTATGCGTAACATTATTCACAAGTCAACATCAATCATACGACCCCATATCAATAACGATTGAATTGTTGCTAAAATGAATTAATATGTGCATATTATATAGCTCGTTAAACATCATGCATACAAATGCTAATTTATCGATTCATTTGATCTTTTGATTAATATTATTATTATGAAATATTTGACATAAATTCTATGCAATAGTAACATGATAACCTACAATAAGTTTAACCAAATTAATTTACATACTTGACTACCTACCTGTACATCTCTACCTACACTTAATTAGTTGCTATAATATACATAATACTTAACTCCGAGCACACAAAATTCCAGGTCATCCCTCAATGTTTACTTTATGGAAATTTTTGTATAATTACAATATTAGCAACAATTGAGTAAATCCATGGTTACCTTATGATGATGTTGGTGATGGTGGACTGGGGGGGGGGGGGGGGGGAGAAGAGCTGAACTCAAAATGTAATTAGAAATTTGAGTTCGGCAATCAATCAACTAATTAATAACCACCTATGAATACATAAAACTTAACCACTAAAACTAACATTAATTGGTTTTACAACCCGCAAACACTTACGCAACGTTGATGATGCAAGTATGTATAAGTCACATGTCATTGACAGTGGAGCAAATTAAAATTAAATTTGGGACGTATAGTTAGAGTTACATATTAATATAAATTGCAGACGACTTGAAGTTAGAGATAATAGAAGTATATTCAATATTAAAAGCAGTTTCTTTGTCAACATCTTTGTTCTACGATAAGAAAATTTTTTAACGTATCAAAGCAAAAAGGGAGCTTATGTAGACGCAATATTATTGTCTATATAAGTAATTTGAATTTCGACGAATCAACCAAAAAAAGTATTAGTATAACTTAAAACTCTTTTTGCTACATTAAAAGTACTTTCTTGTACACTAAAGGTATTTGGTATTTGGTACAACAAAAGTACTTTTTCGTACAATACACAAACTTTGTGTTACCTTTTATCTACTTCTCTCTAAAAGTACTTTTGGTACAATAAAGTTACTTTTCTGTGTAATGAAGGTACTTTTTGACACATGAAAATTAATTGTTGGCACACTAAAAGTACTAATTGATATAATAAAAATATTTTTCGATGCAATAAAAGTTCTTTTTGGAACAATAAAAGTACATTTTGGTACAATAAGAATACTTCTTGGTGCAGTAAAAGTACTTTTTGGTTTAATTAAAGTTATTTTTACTACACCAAAAATATTTTTTGGCCCAACAAAAGTACTGTTTGGTACAATACACAAACTTTGCGGTACACTAAAAGTTCGTTTGGAACAACAAAGGTACTTTTTGGTACTATAAAAGTACTTTTTAGTATATTGATACAATAAAAATTTTTTTACACAAAAATTTACAAAAATTTTATGTTGTGGTACACTGAAAATACTTTTAGGTACACTAAAAGTACTTTAGAATGCAACAGTAGAACTTATCAGAAAAGTACTTTTTTGTATAATACAAATATTTAGTGTTACAATAAATGTACTTTTTGATACAAAATGGTATTTTTTGGTACAATAAAAGTACTATTTGTTACGAAAGAGTATTTTTGGTACAATAAAAGTACTTTTTAGCGTAATAAAATAACAGTACCTATTGGTAGGATTAAAGTACTTCTTGGAAAACTAAAAGTACTTTTAAATACAACAAAAGGACATTTTGACACAAAAAGTACTTTTGGGTACTATTTTTGATTCACTTAAAGTACTTTTCAATACAACAAATGTATTTTGTGGTACAATGAAAATACTTTTCGATACACTAAAAGTACTTTTTCATGCAATAGTAGTACTTGATACAATTAAAGTAATTTTTAGTAAGATTTAAGTACTTTTTGGTATAATACAAATACTTTGTGTTACAATAAAAGTACTTTTCGGTATACTAAAAGTACTTTTTTTGACGCGAAAAAGTACATTTTGACACAAAAAGTACTTTTAAGTACTATTATTGGTACACTTAAAGTACTTTGTGGTACAGTCAACATACTTTTCGATAAACTAAAAGTACTTTTTCATGTAAAAGTAGTAATATAATTAAGGTACTTTTTAGGACAATATAAGTACCTATGGTATAATTCAAACACTTTGTGTACTTTTTGATTCAATTATAGTACTTTTTGATACAATGAAAGTACTTAGTGGGAGAATTAAAATATGTACAAATAAAATATGTACTTCTTGATGTAATGAAAGTACTTTCTGATTGAAAAAAATGGTTTTAAGTACAGTAAATGTATTTCTTTGTATAAAGAGTACTTTTTGGTACAATGAAAATACATATTTATACAATTCGAGTACTTTATGGTTCTATTAATGTACTTTCTGGTACAATGAAAAAGCTTTTTGATACTACTAAAGTCCTTTTGGGCACAATAAAGTATTTTCTGGTACAATAAAAGTACTTCTGTGTATAATTATAGCTTTTCTATATAAAAAAAGTACTTTTTGGTACAATTAAATCACTTTATGGTACAATAAAAGTACTTTTTGGTCCAACAAAATTACTTTGTAGTACAATGAAAATACTTTTCGGAAAAAAAGTACTTTTTGCTATAAAAAGTACTTTAAAATGTACTTTACACAAAGTGTAATTCTAGATGCTATAAAAGTACTTTTTGAGACAATTAAAATCTTTTGGCAATAAAAGAGCGATTTTTAGTGCAATAAAAATACTATATGATACAATAAAATTACTTTATGGTACATAAAAGTACAATTTGGTACAATCAAAATACTTTGCGAAACAATGAAAATAGTTTTTGGAAAAAAGTACTTTTTTTAAGGTGCTTAAAATTTATTTTACACTTTGATGCAGATAGAGTATTATTTGTATAGAAGTGTGCTTTTACTTTAGATGCAATAAAAGTACTTTTTAGTACAATAAAAATTGTTCTGGGAATAAAAAGTACTTATATAATTATATGTTACAACCATAAGTACTTTTTTGTACAGATTCGAAAATTTTGTATAATAATAGTACTTCGAGATACAATAAAAGTACTTATTGGTACAAAAAGTCTTTTTAGGTATATAAAAAGTATAAAAATACCTTAAAATTTACCTAACACTGCTGCTGTTACAGTATTATTTGTATAGAAGTGTACTTCTACTTTAGATGCAATTAAAGTACTTTTTAGTACAATAAAAATAGTTTTGGTAGTAAAAAATTACTTTTTGGTACAATAAAAGTACTTTTATTGTAAAAGTACTTTTGTATAACTTTACCAAATTTTTTGGAAAAAAAAGTAATTTTTGCTATAAAAAGCACTTTTTGGTACAGATTCGAACTTTATGTATGATAATAGTACTTCCAGATACAATAAAAGTACTTTTTGGTACAAAAAATCCTTTTTGGAATAATAAAGTACTTTTAGGTATAAAAAGGAGGCAACTTACACATTTTGTTGGTACAATAAATGTCCTTTTTAATGCAATAAAAATAATTTTTAAACAATTTAAGTACTTTTTGGGCAGAAAACGTTCTCTGTATGTATTATCAAATAAAATTTTAATGCAATAAAATAAATAAGTAGTAAAAGTACTTCTCGGTATAAAAAATTACTTTTTGCTGTAAAAAAAACTTTCCATTTTGGTATGCTTTTTGTATAAAGTACTTCTAGTGACTGAAAGTGCTTTTTGTCACAAAGAAGTACTTGTGGGTAAAAAAAAATTTCTAATAAAAAAATAATAAAAAATGTAAAAAATTTAATAATAAAATTTTTTTTCTTTTCTTACAACAAAAGTGCTTTTTGGTGCTACACAAATACAATTTTGTACATAAAAATTATACTCTGGTATAAAAAATTTAATTTTCGGTATATCAACAATACGTTTTGGTACAATAACAACACTTTGTAGTACAATAAGAATATTTTTGGTACATCAAATATACTTTTTGTTATAATTTTTAGTGTACTTTTGTTACACAAGTACTTTTTGGTATTTTAAGAGTGATTTTTGAATAATAAATAAGTATAATTTATAAAATCCTATTTTAAATTTTTTTAAATGTACATGTTCAAAGACACATTATTATCGTACTTTATTAACCTGCATGCGTATACTTCAAAGTGATTCTTTGAGAACGACTTTTCTGTTTTTTGTTGCTGAGAATTTACTTGGAATTTCACAAATATCCTTGGCATCCAATGCGCTAAATCAAAACGATTACAAGCTTTATATAAAATATTGCTACCATTACTAACGCACGAGTGTCAGTGTGTGCTTTCAAAGCCAAAAGTTATAAACAACCATAACATTGATGTTTTATCAACTTTGTAATACTCCCTCACCCTCTTGTCATCCTTAAAGTATGCAGCGCATTACTTGTTAAGTTCTACCTTAAGGTAAAATCACATTATTGTGCCATGAACACAAACATAACAAATTACAAAATTTATACAATATTCAATATATGTATATTGTATGTAGCATTCATTATATTGACAATGGCATTCACCTTAAGCTACACACAACAGATCAATTAATAAAGCAATGTTGCTTACCCTGGAGACGCAAATAATTATTTTAAAACAGGAAATTTTCAAAGACTAAGGATAAAAGCAAATGGAATCTTATCACAACATTTGCTGCATACACTCACTCAATGCAATAAACAAATTTCAAATATTTATTGTTTCTCTGACTCTGAAAGTTATCACATACGTATGTATGTGTGGGGAATAGCTGCAAAACACACACATAATATTATTTCAGACGCCTCGCACGCACACATACTCACACACAGAGATTTGCCTGAAGACTGTGCAAACATATGTAGTGTGCGTGCGTAATGTTATTTGCACTTGTATGTGTTTGTTTTTATTATGCGTATGTGTGTGTGTGTGTGTGTGTGTGTGTTTGTATATCAATTTTAACACATACTAACACGTAGTAAATGTGTATATAAAAAGATAACAAACTGTCGACATTTCTCTTTTTCTTACATTCTTGCTTTTTGGTTTTGTAATTTATATGATAATAAGATGTTTTAAGATATTGTAATGTGTGTAAATGATAACAAACACACTCGCACACACTCGCACTCACATATGGAGATGAATGTGAATATGTGTAAGCATAGCATATTTGCGAGGGCGTGCAGTAGTTTATGTCGACAAGTGTCTATGTCGAATAATATTTAAGTTGGCAAATTCCCATAATGTTAATGAAAAATAAATTCTTTGTAGTATATACAATTTCGTAAGTGAGTAAAATGAATGAACTTTCGTTGGGGCGAAGTTTAATCAAGGCGTGTTTTGAATGTTTGATTTCCATATGAATTACATAATGTAAGGCATATATTGTGAAGTTATTGTATTGCCTATTTTAGGGATTATCATAAATTTAAGAATGCAAATATTAAATCAATCGGAAATTGTTAGATAATATTTAATGTTATCGAAGTGATTGAAACTGAAGTTGAACAATATGAAAATTTCAATGTGTTATTTTATTTGTAAACAGAAACTTGTTGATGTATAAGAAAAAAAACTAATTTGCATAAAAATATAGCATATTAAACAGTTGTATAAAGATCAGTCGTCTCCAGGCAACGATGAGAATGCGGGTCAATTTTTTGTTCGCAAAAATCTTATACCAAAATCGAAATCTACGACGAATTCTAAGAACATTTCTTAGCGCGAGCTAGGAATTGATTTTAGACATTCATCGTAGATTCCGATTCTGGTATACGATTACCACGTTTTTTCCAACCCGAACAAATTGACCCGCCCCAATGTACATATATATTAAATATATTAATATTTTTTGGATATTTTCTTTTGGCGATTTTCGGTACGGGCATGGTAAAGTTAATAAAAAATGCACTCTTTTGGTTTTTTTCCATAAATTTTTGGTATAACAAAACACAACAACTCGATTAAATCTCTTCTGATTCTAATAAAAATTTACGAAATGTATTAACATCTCAAGTCGTGATCTCGATCAGAATATGGGCGTAATGTCCTTTTCTGCCCTTTTAGTATCTCCCTAACAAGTTGACAATTTGCCTGGAAAAAATCCTTTATCCGAACCATTAGAGCGTATCTCATAATCATAATCTCATAAAAATTGCTTTTGCCTTATGAAAATCACTATTTCATGGTGATATCTGATCACAAATAAAGCTCTTTTTTCGATTAGACGCTTAGTTTACGAGATAAACGCATTTAAGGATTGCCATATGAAAACCCATCAATAGCCACCCATTTCATGGTAATATTCCTATTTATTGCAAGTGATTCCTTAAGTAATTTATAGTGATCACATATTAAGCTCCTTTTTTAGATTAGACGCATAGTTTACGAGATAAACGCATTTAAAGATTGTCATATGAAAATCCACCATTGGGCATCCCCATCTATTAAAAGTGATTTCTTAAGTAATTTATAGTGATCACAAATTAAGCTACTTTTTCCGATTAGACGCTTAGTTTACGAGATAAACGCATTTAAAGATTGTCATATAAAAATCTATCATAATAAATATCCAATTATGGTGATATCCCCATCTATTACAAGTGATGTCTCAAGTTATTTATAGTGATTGCAAATAAAGTTCCTTTTTTCGATTAAATGCTTAGTTTACGAGATAAACGCATTTAAAGATTGCCATATGAAAATCCACCATTGGCCATTCCATACACTTAAACTACTTTTATTATACCAACTGGTGTTTTTATTGTACAAAAAATTGTACATTGTAACAAAAAGTGATTTTATTGTATCAAGAAGTACTTTTATGTTACCAAAGAGTACGTTTTTTTACAAAATGGTACTTTTCTTGTAAAGAAAATTTGATTGTAACAAAAAGTGATTTCATTGTATCAGAAAGTACTTTTCTTATACAAAAAATAAAAAATGTATCACAAAGTATTTTTACTTTATCCAAGAGTACCTTTTTTGTACAGCAAAGTACTTTTATTATACCAAAAGTACTTTTATTGCACCAAAAAGTACTTTTATTACTTTTATTGTACCACAAAGTTATTGAAATGTAAAACAAAGTACTTTTTATCGTACTATAAAAAAAAGTTACAAGAAGTACTTTTATTATACCAAGAAGATCTTTATAGTTTGTACTAAGAAATACTTTCATTGTACCAAAAAGTACTTAAATTATAACTCAAAGTACTTTTTAGTGACACAAAGAACTGTTTCTGTACTAAAAAGTACTTTTATTGCATCAAAAAGTTAGTTTATCACCAAAAAATTCTTTTATTGCACTAATAACTACTATTAGTGTACCAAAAGGACTTTAGTCTGTTTTTGTTTAAAAAAGTACTTTTATTGCACCAAAAAGTTTTTTTATTACCAATAAGCTCTTTTATTTTACTAATAAGCTCTATAACACAGTTAGTCCTGCCAGATGGTGTCACGTCGCCAACCACTTGGTCCTTCCAACGAAATTTGGTACTCCCAAAATTAAATTTTTTTTGTACAGCATAGTACTTTTATTATACCAAAAGGTACTTTTATTGAACCAAAAAGTACTTTTATTACTTTTACTGTACCACAAAGTTATTGAAATGTACCACAAAGTACTATTTATCGTTCTATAAAAAAAGTTACAAAAAGTACTTTTATTATACCAAGAAGTTTTTTATTGTACCAAGAAGAACTTTCATTGTACCAAAAAGTACTTAAATTATACGTCAAAGTACTTTTTTGTAGCACAAAGAACTGTTTCTGTACTAAAAAGTACTTTTATTGCATCAACAAGTTAGTTTATCACCAAAAAAGTTATTTTATTGAACTAATAAGTCCTATTAGTGTACCAAATGTACTTTAGTATGTTTTTGTTCAAAAAAGTACTTTTATTGCACCAAAAAGTTTTTTTATTACCAATAAGTTCTTTGATTTGACTAATAAGCACTATAACACAGTTAGTCCTGCCAGATGGTGCCACGTCACCAACCACTTGGTCCTTTCAACGAAGTTTGGGTCCCTCCTCTGCGCCGTCCTTCAGGTTCGCCTTCAAACACCTTTCTCGCTGGAGCATTTACATCCATCCTGGCAACATGTCCCAGTCATCGTAGTCGTTGGATTCTGACTCTTTTAGCTACGTCGATGGCGCAGTAATGCTCATACAGCTCATAGTTCATCCGATGGACGAAGTCCGCAAAAACATCTATTGGCGAGTACAATTCTCTGCTAAATTTCTTGTCTGACATTATTTTTCTTGACGGCGGAATATCCGAGTTAGGTCAACACAGATAGATCCATATATTTTTCGGAGTAATTTCCTCTCGAATACTCCCAGGTTTTGTATGCCTGTTGTCGTAAGCACCTACGATTCGGCAGCATACAATAGAACGGGTAAAACTACCACATGGTACAACTGTTTCTTCGTATCTCGAGATACGGTGATGTTACTAAAGTGCTGCCGAAGTCCGTAAAAACATCTATTGGCGAGTACTATTCTGCGCTAAATTTCTTGGCTGACATTATTTTTCTTGTTGACGAATGATCCGAGGTAGGTAAACTTATCTACTACCTCAAAACAATAATGTTCAACGTTGGCGGTGCGTCCCCATAGAGAGGACTCCTTGTTCGTCGAAATCATTATTTTTGTTTTTTCCTCGTTGACCTCTAAACCCATTTTTGCTGACTCCTTTTCCAGCGATCGGAAAACTGCAGTAACATCCCGCAGACTTCAACCGATGATGTCTATATCATAGGCATAGGCTAGTGGCATATGGCTCTTGTGGAATATGGTGTCAGACATGTTGACACCAGACTTTCTCATCACCTTCGCCCTGCCTAAGACCTCTTTCTGCGTTGAATAATTCAGACTGATCTTTACCAATCTTAACCGAGGATTTGGTGTTGTCCAAGGTACATCTGCAAAGTCGTATCAGCTTTGCAGCAATACCAAACTCAGACATGGCCTCATATAGCCTATTCCTTATCGGAGAGTCGAAGGCAGCTTTGTAATCGACAAAGAGGTGGTAGGTGTCGTTCTGTTTTTCATGAGTTTTTTCCAGGATTTGTCGTAAGGATCAAATATTCACCTTACGACAAATCCTGGAAAAAATCCTCCCCACCTGCCTTAAATAATTCAGCCGGGGGACCATCGGTTCTAGCTTTGTAATTTTTAAGGCGGGATATTGACACACGTATATCGGTCTGGCTCTGAGATGGACATTTAATACCATCGTCATGGATTGGAGCGGGGTCCTCTGAATTGGTGTTTATATCCAGTAAATTACTGAAATTATCTCTCCATATCTTCAGAACGTTATCCAGGTCCGTTACTAGCTGGCCATCGCTGTCCTTGCAGAAAGGCAACCCTGTTCCACGCATTCTCGCCTTAACTCTCTTGTAGAATTTTCGAGCTTCCCCTCTACTTCGAAGCAAATCTGTGCGCTTATCCTGTCCCTTCTTCAGCTACTTCTTTTTCCGTCTAAAAATACGAGTTGTCTCTCCTCTCTCTTCTCCCTGTGCCGTTCACGAACAGCTTCGCCTTGTATGCAGCATCCATCTCTTTCTTGTCATTGCGACATTCATCATCGTACCAGGCATTTTCTTGAGACGGCTTTGAGTACCCAAGTACTCTTCTCGCAGTCCGTTCTATGGAGTCAGCTATATATTGCCACTGCGAGGTTATATTATAAGGTGTTAGAGCATTCCGTAGCAGTTGAGTTAGGTGGTTGGAGTAGGCATCTGCTACCTATGTGGCCCGCAGTTTACCGATGTCCAGCTTTCGTTGTGCCTGGTTTCGTACGTTTTTTCGCCATGCTTAGTCTTGTGCGTACCTTAATTGCAGTAAGGTAGTGATCGGAGTCAATGTTCGCATTCATCAACGTACCAGGCATCTTCTTGAGACAGCTTTGAGTTCCTAAGTACGCAGTCCGTACTATGGAGTCAAATATATATTGCCACTGCGAGGTTATATTATCAGGAGTTAGAGCATTCCGTAGCAGTTGAGTTAGGTGGTTGGAGTATTCGTCCGCTACCTCTGTTGTCCGCAGTTTACCGATGTCCAGCTTTCGTTGTGCCTAGTTTCGTACGTTTTTCGCCATGCTTAGCCTTGTGCGTACCTTAATTGCAGTAAGGTAGTGATCGGAGTCAATGTTCGCATTCATCATCGTACCAGGCATCTTTTTGAGACAGCTTTGAGTTCCCAAGTACGCAGTCCGTACTATGGAGTCGGTTATATTTTGCCACTGCGATGTTATAGCATCAGGGGTTGGAGCATTCCGCAGCAGTTGAGTTAGGTGGTTGGAGTAGGCATCTGCTATCTCTGTGGTCCGCAGTTTACCGATGTCCAGCTTTCGTTGTGCCTGGTTACGTACGTTTTTCGCCATGCTTAGCCTTGTGTGTACCTTGAATGCAGTAAGGTAGTGATCGAAGTCAATATTTGCACCCCTGATCACTCGTACGTCTAGAACATTCGATCTACCACGTGATCTATCTGATTCCTCGTCAATTGATCTGCAGATAACCACGTTGTCTTATGAATATTTTTATGATCATATCTAGTGCTGGTAGCTACCATATTTTTTGTCGCAGTGAAATCAATCAGTCTGATGTCATTGTTAAACGTTTCGGTGTGCAGACTGAATTTTCCGATGGTAGACACAAATGCGGTCTCCTTGCCTATTTTAGCATTAAAATCGCCTAGTACAATTTTTATGTCTTGACTGTGGCTTCGGTCATATACATTTTCTAGTCTCTCGTAGAACTCGTCTTTGTCCTCATCGCTTTTTTCTTCTGTCGGAGCATGGTCATATATAAGTGTTATGTGGAAAAACTTTGTTTTGACTCTTATGGTGGCTATATGTTCACACACCGGTGTTGAACCTTGAGACTAGGGGTCTCAGTCTACAGATTTGTTATGAAAATATAAAAAAGTTGAAAAAATTCTCAAAAAGCTTTATATAAAATTCAAGTATTTGGAAACAATTTATTTAGACATTTTTTTCAAATTGTCCTTTGGTGGTAATACTATTTGCAAATTTATTAATAGCATAGCTACTTTTCACAACAATAAGGACTAATTTTCAATACGAACTATACCCCACAGAGCAGTTATTACACATAATTGTGATTAAAAGGAACTAATGAACTTTTCAGTCGAAACAAAAACCTATTAATTAGTTGAATTTTGTTGAAAGCCATGATACGCCAACACACATAGACACACACATCAGACACATGTGATTGTATTCGAAATCATTTTGCGTTGTACTCGATTACAACGCACCAAACACCACATATAGGCACTTTCCACAATTCATATGGTGTAGTGCTTGCTTACAGCATTCACTCTTGCTCCTTTTCAGTGCTGCTCATATAATTCAGGGAAATTTACAGCAAAAAGTGTGAATTGTGGCACATGAACAAGTGTGAATTTCTACATATTGTACTACTCTACCATTACACATACAACACGTTACGAGTAGTCGAAGGGTATCATGAGTATACAAAGAGAGCAATAGGGATGGAGAGCGGTATGCCTGTAGGTTGTGATATTTTTGCACCCAGCCATACATATTGTGTACAAAGTACGTGTGTAGCATATGTTTAACATTATGTCGACAACAAATCATTAGGTTTAATATTTGATTCATTCATTATGGAGAGGATTTTTTAGATTAGTTTTTTTTTTTCATTTCTTTCTTTGCTATCTTGTGTGATATCTTTAGGCTTCTCTCGTTGCTCCTCCTGGGGCTTCATAATGTAGAATATTTAAATGAGAACTACTTGTAATAGTATGAGATTTTTTTTTTTGCTTTACGAAATGTGAAATGCGTGTGGTAGTATTTACTTGGTATAATATGTGTATTTGTATTCATAGTTATTACATACGAATATATATGTATGTGTGGTAATAATATTTGTTATGTGTTGGAAATACTAACGATAAGACTTGACAAAATGGTTTAACACAAAATTGGACAATAAATTTGCTGAATAAGATTGAGTGCGACAGATATTTGGGAGCTTGAGAAGAGAGTCATTATTAAGGCAATGACATCAGTTATAGAAGTGAAGGCGCTAATAGGCAATTCACAAGGGACAAAGGTATGGACATTTATTGAGTGCAAAATTTAGAAATGCCTAAAACGTCTTGCGGCTTTCCTGGGGAACTTAACGTGTTTAAATTTTTTTATAAATCTAAAATATTCACTATTTATTAGACCGGGTCACGAAAAAACCTCTAGACAACTTACAAAAAAATATTTTTATTACATTTTGTTCGACAGCGCTAAAAAGTATGCAATAATTTGTGATAATACACACCTAGTGATGGCAATTAAAAAAGAATAATCGATTAATCATATGATTAATCTAAACGACAAATAATTAATCGCGATTAATTGGAAACAATTAAACGATTAATCGATAATTCGATATTTTCACCTAAAATTTAAAATTATCATAAATAAAAAAAAATAAATTAATTGCAAATTTTTCTGTTTATTCAGTTTAATAAAAAATAATAAAAAAAAATGTATTTGTTTAGTACAGAATTTAAAAATAGGAGTTTTGATAGCCGTTTCGTGGTTGGTCCGTTCCGTTTTTCCGTTACTATTGCAATGCCGCACCCAATGCTGTTAATAACTAGGGTTGCAGTTCTAGGTCTTTCGACGTCAACCGTCAAAGCTCAATGAATACATTTGGTGGCTGGCGTCGAATCTTTTTTGTTCCTGGATGTCTATCGATTATTATTTGGAATAATCGATTAATGCAATTAATCGAAGGAGAATTCACGATACAATTAAATTGTTAATTGAAAGAAAATAATCGATTATTAGTAATTTTTCGATTAATCGTGCCATCACTATACACACCACGCCTGAATGACGAATGGGTTGACCTAAAATGGCAACAAAAACGGTAAATGGGGTTTTGTTAGGGGTCAATTGTACATTAAAAATCCACTTGAATCAAATCCTAGCTGAACCTTTTTTTTAAGATAAAAGGATTTTTTCGTTTTTTTTCTCCGTTTTGCGCTTTTTTTTAGAAGTGACGTTTTTTGCCCCATGATTCCGCCATCAAATCATAGAGATAATATATCGTGTTATATCGCATTGGAAGAATACGGACTTCAGCTTTAAGACACTTTAAAATCCTAGCTTATCCTTTTTGTAAGATAAAAGAATTTTTTGATTTGTATCTCCGTTTTTGGTTTTTTAGAAGTGACGTTCTTTGTTTGCCCCATGATTCCGCCATCAAATCATAGAGATAATATATCGTATTATATCTCATTGGAAGCATACGGACTTCAGTTTTAAGACACTTCTTTCCAAATTGATGTTTTCAATACAATTATAGGCTTTAATAAAAAAAAATAAACATTTGAATTTAAAAAAAAAAAGCACGAAAACGGGCAAAATTTTTTTTTTCAAAATTCAAAAGTAAATTTTTTTTTCAAAGCCAACATCAATATGGACAGAAGTGTCTTAAAGCTAAAGTCCTTACGCTTCCAATGAGTTATAACACGTTATATTATCTCTATGATTTGATGGCGGAAACATGGGGCAAAGAACGTCACTTCTAAAAAAGCAAAAAACGGAGATACAGAACAAAAAATCCTTTTAACTTATAAAAAGGATAAGCTAGGATTTTGAGTCAAGTGGATTTTTAATGTACAATTTACCGCCAACAAAACCCCTTTAAACGTTTTTGTTGCTATTTTAGGTCAACCTGTTTATCATTCAGGCAAGGTGTGAGGAAAATATAAAATTTTTGGGAAAAATAAAATTTAAACATTTTCAGTTTTTTTTCCGCAAAGCTTAATTTAGTGCAGAAAACTTAAATTTGGACTGAAGTGTCTTAAACCTGAAGTCCTTACGCTTCCAATGAGTTATAACACGTTATATTATCTTTATGATTTGATGGCGGAAACATGGGGCAAAGAAAGTCACTTCCAAAAAAAAGCGCAAAACGGAGTAAAAACCGAAAAATCGTTTTATTTTACAAAAAAGGATCACCTAGAATTTTGATTCTAGTGAATTTTTAATGTACAATTTAACCCCAACAAAACCCCATTTACCGTTTTTGTTGCCATTTTAAGTCAACCCATTCGTCATCCAGATGTGAATAATGCAAATAACATAAAAAAAATACTTGTATTAATTCTGTACATACGTATCCTTCCAAAGCAAAATGTTCTTGATATTTAAAGGGATTTAATCCTAGAAAAAAATGTTTATGATTTTAAGCGGAGAAGCTGTATTATATGAGACCTTCATTAGAAAATGATGCCATACGTGAGCGACATCTATAGGACATATGTAGTACTCATCGAGAGCTATACAAGGATATCGTGTATGTTACGATTAAGCCACAAATTTCAAAGCAGCCAAAAAAAAAGGTTTTTGCTGTATTTTTAGGAGCGGAGAAACAATTTTTTTGGTAATTTTTTTTTTATATGGGTACCGACCCTTTCTCCTAGTAATCGTTAGTAATTATTATCAATGTTATTATCATTAAAGTATTTACCCTTTACATTTACTAACTCATAAGAATATTTTATTTTTTACTAACTTAAATGATTATTTAACAAGAAATTCAACAGTTTCCCATAAATCTCGTTCGTTTCGTTATATACTCCAATTAAACCAGTTTGTTGCCCCACACACAATACCGCAATGATAGTTGAACACATTACCTTTGCATGTATGCTATGTCTGACTAAATGTGACAAATATACAGTTTTTCTTAATACTTTTTCTCCCCCCTGGTACTTCATTATCATCTTTATAACCGTAGAATTCTAAGGATATAGTCATGATTTATTAACCCAACCCCCCCCCCCCTTATTTTAGGTTATTTGCTTCCTTGACACAATTCGGTTTTATTCTTGGAAATGTACAAATAATCTTTATTGACAACAATGAATTTTGCCTCAATGTCTCTTCTAGGAATTTGTCATGCACTCCATGTCGATTGTCAGGGAATTGAATGCAAGACAAGGATGTTCATAGACTGACATACGGACGGAATATTGGAGATAGTTACTTTCTATAAGATTGTAAGATATGTATGGTGTAGAGGTTTTTTTGCTATGTTAGCAAATTTTTCTAAATGTGTATCGTTATTGTATAAATATACGGAAAGAATGAATCGAAGAGACCATATTCAATTAAATGAATGTTATACGTTATGAAAATGCTTTGGCAATTTTGAAATGTTTGCACATCATACATTTAGTAAGTATGCAGTACATTTTGTTGTAGTTAGGCGCCTTCAGGTATGCAACATATTTGTTACTGGTTGGTTTTGATAAATCTTTGGCAATAGGAAAAAAATAGGAAAATATAATCAGCTCAGTTCATAGTTGGTGTATGAGGCGGGTATGCAAAAAATGTCCCTTTAACCAAATACCCCTATACTGTAACAAATTATATGGGGAAGTAGGAAATCCAAAATTGGGGTTTAACATGGTTTTCTCCTGACCAATTTGCAAAGAATCAGATAGATTACGTGGTAGTCGATGGAAGGCATCCATCGAGTGTTCTGGACGTACGAGTGATCAGGGGTGCGAACAGTGACTCCGATCACTACCTGCAATTAAGGTACGCACAAGGCTAAGCATGGCGAAAAACGTACGTAACCAAGCACAACGAAAGCTGAACAACGGTACGCTGCGGACAACAGAGGTAGCGGACGAATACTCCAACCACCTAACTCAACTGCTACGGAATGATTCAACCCCTGATAATACTACCTCGCAGTGGCAATATAAAGCCGACTTGATGGAACAGACTTTGATAAGCGTACTAGGGTACTCAAAGCCGTCTCTGAATGTCGTAATGCCAAGAGAAAAACGGATGCTGTATACATGGCGAAACTGCAATCAATGGTAACGCGAGCTGTTCGTGAACGGCACGAGGAGAAGAGACGAGAAGTAACTCGTCTTTTTTTAGATTAATAGTGCACAGAGTTCCTCCGAAGTAGAGGGAAAGCCCGACAATTCTACCAGAGAGTTAAGGCGAGAATGCATGGAAAAGGGCCCTCCTGCAAGGGCAGCGACGACTAGCTAGTGACGGACCCGGATAACATTCTAAAGAAATGGAGAGAACATTTCAGAAATTTACTGGATACGGACACCACTTTAGAAGACTGTGCTTCAATCCATGGAGATGGTATTAACTATCCAGTTTCGAGCCAGAGTGAGATAATCAGCTCGAACCGATGGTCTCCCGGCTGAATCTCCTGGCTGGAGGAGAGCATGCCCTGGGATTGGAGTCTCAGACTGTTTTGTCCCATATACAAGAAAGAAGATCGTAGTGAGTGTAAGAACTACCTTGGAATAAGCCTACTACCAATTGCGTACAAGGTCCTTTCGAGCATAATGTCAATTGTAGAAAAACTAATTGGACCTTATCAGTGCGGTTTTAGACCTGGTAAATCTACGAAGGATCAAATAATCACTTTACGACAAATCCTGGAAAAAAAACTCATGAAAAGCAGATCGACACCTACCTCCTCTTTGTCGACTACAAAGCTGCCTTCGACTCTCCGATAAGGAATAGGCTTTATGAGGATATGTCTGAGTTTGGTATTCCTGCAAAGCTGACTCGACTTTGCAGTTGTGCCTTGGAAAACACCAAATCCTCGGTTATGATTGGTAAGGATCACTCTGAACCATTCAACACAGAAAGAGGTCTCAGTCAGGGTGATAGATTGTCCTGTACACTGTTTAATATAGTTATGAAGAAGGTGATAAGAATGACCGGTGTCAACATGTCTGCCACCATAATCCACAAGAGCCATATGCCACTAGCCTGTGCCGATGATATAGAGATCATTGGCCAAAATCTGCAGGATGTTACTGCAGTTTACTCATCGTTAGAAAAGGAGTCAGAAAAAATTGGTTTAGCGGTCAACGAGGACAACACAAAAAAAAAAATGATTTCGACGTACAGGGAGTCCTTTAGATGGGGACGCACCATCATCTTTGAAAATTATTGTTTTAGATGTTTTAAGGACTTTGGCAGCACTTTAGCCACATCACCTTATCTCGGTATACTAAGAAACAGGTGTTTATTTTACGCTTTCTATTATATGCCGCCGAATCGTGAGTGCTTACGACAACGGACATACAAAACCTGGGAATATTCGAGAGCAAAGAACTTTGAAAAATATATGGACCTGTCTGTGTCGACGACGAGTTTCGGCATCGTATGAACCATGAGCTGTATGATCTTTACCACGACATCGACGTATCTAAAAGAGTCAAAATCCAACGACTTCGATTACTGAGACATATTGGCTGGATGTATGTAAATGCTCCAGCGTGAAAGGTATTTGAAGGCGAACCTGAGGGACGACGCACCGCAGGCGACTTGCCACCATCTGGTAGGACTAACTGGAGAACGCAAACAGAAGACCGAAGCGTGAGGAATTCTTTAATACTTCAGGCCTCTAATTTATGTACCACGTTCATAAGTTGTAATGGACCACTTAAGTAAGTAAGTATGGGCTTAGTTTATTTTCAAGAAAATTCCAAAGTGTAGTGAAAGTTGCCTTGCCTATAAAATCCTCTCTTCTTTCCACTTCAAAACTCCTTTAACTACTTCACCCTAAATGTATGCAATGTTCCGCAAATCAATCAAACTAAATACCAAAGACAAACAATTATGGTATATTCAATCAAATTTCATTAACTAACCCTAAAAGAAAAATGGTGTCCAAATAAATTACAAGACGCATATTCATTTTCCTGCCGCCATTAAGTGGAACTGACGCAAGGCATATCCCCCCCTACATTGCAATCAATTTCATTAATAATTTCGTAGGCAGCACAAAGTCTATAGACTAAATGCCACAGAGCCACAATAAATGTTAACAGGAAATGCGTTGATATTGAATAGGAAGTGAATTGAATTGACTCGTTCGGCTTAACAACGACTTGATTACATTTTCATTACTTTCATTGGACTTCATCCGCTGTTCCCTACATATCCGCGGGAGCAAAGTGTTAGCCTTTATTTAAACGTTTTGACTGCGGTGTGGCTTAAGGCTACAAAAAAGCAATTTGTGCACTTTGATCTCGTGCTCGTCGACGACGCCAGACAAAGTTATGAAATCACAACAATTCCTCAATGTATGCAGCAAATTTTGTCAAATGATGTCCTTAGGGTATGCAATATTTTGTGTTTGTGTGTCTACATAAATATAATTTCTTGTTAATATGTAAGGCGGCGGGTATATGTGTTTTGAGGCTACGATTAACATAAGATTATATGAAGCGGTCAAAATTAACAGTGAGAGAGAGAGAGAAAGAGAAAGAGAGAAGTGATGGAATAGGAAGCTACGAATTAAAGTAATATTAATATTGGTATTTTTCTGTATTTTTCTTAGTTGAAGGAAAAATCAAAGTTGCAAGTCGTTCTTAAAGTACTTTTAGATAAAGTAGAAGTACTTCTTGGTAGAATAAAAGTACTTTTGGGTACAATAAAAAAACTTCTTTTTAAAATGGAAGTATTTTTGGTATGATAAATGTACTTATTGATATAGTAAAAGTAATTTTTGATAATATAATAAAACTTTTTGGTATAATAAAATTACTTATAGATTACATAAAATCTCTTTTGGTATAACAAAAGAACTTTTTGGTGCAACAAAAGTAATATTTTATATAATTGAAATACTTTTTGGTACAATAAAAATACTGTAAAACAAAAAAATCATGAAAAGTATATATGTAGTTAACATCGTACGCCGTGGCTTTATTTCATATCTAGAGATTTTGTTAGCAAAAAATTCCAACATTTATAACTACTGCATGTTTCTTAACAACAAGGGCAAGATTTTTGTTTGCCGCTCAATATCATATCTATAAAAATAGCTTTCATTATTATTATTATGAATTATTATTATGAACTGTTTCAAAGCCGCAGTATCCCGCTCACCAGGCCCCATATATTTATTGAATTGCCCATTATAAACGTTTACGACCACGTAAATCTTCATTTTCACTTGCTGCTCACTATTAAATCGAAATTTTCACCATTCAACCATAACTTTCAATTAGAAACTCTTAACTTTAGTTGCTCTTCTCTCAAACAAACACTAATTTCCGGCATCTGCAAGAGCTGCCTAAAAATATACCACAAGTCAAATCAAGATTTATAACTACTTAAAACTAATTAAATTCAAAAAAATTTAACATGTAATACGAGCGAGCCAGCCGATGGTAAATCAGCAGCACGCAAAACTGTAATAAATCGTGAGAACCGCAAAGAATTACGTATTACAAAGAATTTTATTTACCGTCTCTGAAGATAAATTATGCACGACATCTTTTTGCCATTAGCGCCGTAATCGCTGTGTGCTGAAAGATTTCCAATTAATATCAAATTTAATATACTGCCACTTAATAGCGACGTCGTTTATTTACAATCACCTAAATTAATTTTAGAGTTTATTTTAATTTTGATTTACTTTCTGCCTTTTGTTTATTTATAGCTGATATAAAGTTACTGTCGCGCAAGCTATCTCACTTTGATCCACTGACACTGAAAGTACCACTCAAGGATGTGGTTTGTTATCTGTCGTTATTGGAGGCTGGACGGCCGGAGGATAAATTGGAATGTAAGTATTAGGTCGTGTTATATAATAAATGTGCAGAGAATACGAATATATCTTACAACAACAGGACTTTTTATAAACTTAAAGTGCTTTTTGATACAATAAAAAAAATTTTTGCCACAAAAAAGTAATTTTTGGTACAATAATAGTACTTTTTTTCTACAAAAAAATTAATTTCTGAAACACTAATCGTACTTTTTATGAACGATAAAAGTACTTTTTGCTACTTTGAAAGTACTTTTTGACACAATAAATTATACTTTTCGGTACAATAAAAGTAATTTTCGCTACAATAAATGTATATTTGATACAAAAAATTACTTTAAGGCACAATAAAAGTACTTTTTGGTACAATAATTGTCCAATAATAGTACTTTTTGGTACTTTAAAAGTACTTTTTGGCACAATAAATTATACTTTTCGGTACATTAAAAGTAAATATTGGCACAATAAACGTATATTTGGTACAAAAAAGTACTTTAAGATACAATAAAAGTACTTTCTCGTACGATAAATGTACAATAAAAGTTATTTTTTCGTACTTTGAAAGTACTTTTTGACACAATAAATTGTACTTTTTAGTACAATAAATATATATTTGGGTACATTACTTTAAGGCACAATAAAAGTACTTTCTAGTACAATAATAGTCCAATAATAGTACTTTTTGGTACTTTGAAAGTACTTTTTGGCACAATAAATTATACTTTTCGGTACAATAAAAGTAATTTTTGGCACAATAAATGTATATTTGGTACAAAAAAGTACTTTTAGGCACAATAAAAGTACTTTCTGGTACAATAACCGGACCATAAATGTACAATAAAAGAATTTTTTGGTACTTTGAAAGTGCTTTTTGACACAATAAATTGTACTTTTTAGTACAATAAGATATTTTTGGGTACATCAAATTGTACTTTTTATGAACAAAAATTTTAAATTAGGGATAAAAAAAATGGTACATTTTGTGTACTATGTAAAAGTACTTTTTGGTACTTTGAAAGTACTTTTTGGCACAATAAATTATACTTTTCGGTACAATAAAAGTAATTTTTGGCACAATAAATGTATATTTGGTACAAAAAAGTACTTTTAGGCACAATAAAAGTACTTTCTGGTACAATAACCGGACAATAAATGTACAATAAAAGAATTTTTTGGTACTTTTTTTATGTAAAAAAATATTGTGTATTAGGGGTACAAAAAATGGTACATTTTGTGTACTATGTAAAAGTACTTTCTGGTACAATTAACATACTTTTTTGTACTACAAACGTGTGTTTTTTATGAAAAAATTTTTGTACAATGGATTGTACTTTTCAGTACAATAGAAACTATTGTTGAGACATATAAAGTACTTTTTTGTACACAAAATAAAATTTCTTTTTGTGTCAATAAACGTACATTTGGTGCAACGAACTACTCTTTGTACATTTAGTTGTACTTTTTAAGTACAATAAAATTACTTTTTGGTACAATTAATTTACATTTTACAATAAAAGTACTTTTTAGTACAATAATTTTTACTTTTTGGGTACAATAAATGTACTAAGCGTAAATTTTGTGTACAATAAATTAACTTTACATTTGGTACAATAATCGTAATTTTTGTGTACAATAAAAATACTTGTTGGTACATTAAAAGTACTTAGTGGTACGATAGATTGTACGTTTATGTGTACAATGATGGTTCATTTTGGTACAAGAAAATTACTTTTTGGTACTAGAGATTGTACTATTGGATATAACTAATTGTATTTTTTATGTACAAAAAATTTTACTTTTTGTGTACATATAATAAAATGCCTTTTTGGAACAAAAAATGTAATTATTGATAAAATTAAAGTAATTTTTGATACAGTAAAAGTACTTTTGGTACACTAAAAATACTTATTGGTACAATAATAGTACTTTTTGTGCATAATATAAGTACTTTTTGGTACGGTAAATTATACCATTGTGTTTAATAAAATCTACTTTTTGTGTACAATTCATATACTGTTTGTGTAGCAAAAAATGTTACTTTTTAGTACATAACATATTACTTTTTGGTACAATAAATTTTACTTTTTGTAGTCTACAAAAGTAAATTTTGGTTCAATAAAAATATTTTTAGATACAATAAACGTAATATTTGTGCACAATAAATTGTCCTTTTTACGTGCAATATATTGTACATTTTTTGTGCAATAAAATTTAATTTTTTGTACAATAAACATACCTTTTGGTACAATATATTGCAATTTTAAGTACAATAAAAATACATTTTGGTATAATAAAAGTACTTTTTGGTATAATAAATGTGCTTTTAGTATAATAAAAATAGCTTTTGTTACAGGAAATTATACTCTTTGGTAAAATAAAAATACATTTTGATTGTACCTTTTGGTATAAAAACGTACTTTTTGTGTATAATAAATTTTAAATTTTTGTACATTAAAATTACTTTTAAATTACAATAAACGTACTATTTGGTACAGTAAACGTTTATTTTAAGTACAATAAATTGGCAAATTGCAATAAAAGTACTTTTTGGTACAATAATAATACTTTTCGGTGCACCGAAATTACTTTTGATCAATAAATTTACTGTTTTGGTACAATAAAAGTACTTTTTAATAAAATAAAATAAAAGTACCTTTGCATACAATAATAGTACTTTTTAGCGCAATAAAAGTACTTTTTAGTAAGTACTTTTTGGTACAACAAAAGTACTTCTTGTTTCACTAAAATTTCTTTTTGGTTCAATTAAAGTACTTTTTGGTACAATAAAAGCTCTTTTTAATAATACAAAAGCATCTTTGGATACAATAAGACTTATTGTAAGTGCAATAAAAGTACTTTTTAGTAAGATGAAATTACTTTTTGGAACAACTACAGTACTTTTTGGTACAATGTTCCTAAAATAAATGTGTGTATAATAAAAGTACCTTTTATACAAAAAAAGTACTTTTTATTACAATGTACTTTTTAGTTAAATAAAAGTACTTTTTGGTACAACTATAGTTCTTTTGGGTACACTAAAATGTGTGGTACAATAAAAGTACTTTTTGGTACAATAAAAGTACTATTTGGTATAATAAATGTAATTTTGATACTATATATTAATTTTTGGTATAATAAAAGTACCTTTTAGTAAAATAAAAGTACTGTTTGGTACAACTATAGTACTTTGTGGTACACTAAAATTCTCTTTGGTACAATTAAAGTACTTTTGGTACATTGAAAGTACTTTTTGATACAATATAGTACTATTTAGTAAAATAAATGTAATTTTGATACAATAAATTTACTTTTTGGTACAATAAAAGTACTTTTGAATAATATAAAAGTACTTTTGGATACAATAAGAGTACTTTATAGTGCAATAAAAGTACTTTTTATTAACATGACACTTGACACATGACACACTTTATGGTACACTAAAACTTCTCTTTGATACAATTCAAGTACTTTTTGGTACATTGAAAGTACTTTTTGGTACAATTTTGTAAAATTTTTGTGTATAACAAAAGTACTTTTTTGTACAATAGATTGTACCTTTTAATACAATAAATTTACTTCTTGGTACATTAAAGTACTTTCTAATAAAACAAACATAACTTTGGATACAATAAGAGTAATATTTAGTGCAATAAAAGTACTTCTTAGTAAAATAAAAGTACCTTATGCTACAACTATAGCTCTTTTTTGATAAAAAAAAGAATTCTGATCGTTTAGCTAGATTTAACAAATTTAGTAAAAAAAGGTACTTTTTGTTGCATTAAAATTTCTCTTTGGTACAATTATAGAACTTTTTGGTACATTGAAAGTACATTTTTGTACAATGTTTGTAAAATAAACGTAATTTATTTAAAATTATTAAATTATATTTTATTAAATATAATAAAAGTTCCTTTTGTTACAATACATTGTACTTTTTATTACAATAAATTTACGTTTTGGTAGAAGAAAATAACTTTTTAATAAAATAAAAGCTACTTTAGATACAATAAGAGTAGTTTTTAGTGCAATAAAAAAACTATTTAGCAAAATAAAAGTACTATTTGGTACTACAAAAGTACTTTTTGGTACAATAAAAGTACTATTTTGTAATAATTTTTTTTTTAATTTTTTATACTATAAATTTACATTTTGGTATAATAAAAATACTTTTTAATAAAATGAAAGTACCTTTGGATACAATAAGAGTAAGTTTTAGTGAAATAAAAGTACTTTTTAGTAAAATTAAAGTACTTATTGATACAACTATAGTACTTTTTGGTACAACAAAGTACTTTTGTTGCATTACAATTTATCTTTAGTACAATTAAAGTACATTTTGATACACTGAAAGATCTATTTGATACAATGTAAAATAAACGTATTTTTTGTGTATAATAAAAGTACTTTTTGATATAATAAAAGTACTTTTTAATAAAATAAAAGATACAGTAAGAGTTATGTTTATTTTATGCCACAAAAGTACTTTTTATAAAAATGAAAGAACTTTTTGGTACAACTATAGTACATTTTGGTACAATTAAAGCACTTTTTGTTACAATAAATTTTCTCTTTGATAGAAAAAGTCTTTACGCCTACAATAGAATTACTTATTGGTAAAAAAAAATCGTAGGTTTTGATACAATAAAGGTACTTTTTGTGCTGTTTAGGTACAATAATACATTAAAGTGCTCTTTAGTACAATAACACAAGGCAACCAAAGTATTTGTTAATTAAGAACTAAATGTTATTTTTAATGTTATTTATGACGCTGAATCTAAATCTGTACTTGGATTTTTTTTATTAGCTCGACTTTTTGTGATATACCGTTATGTCAAAAGTTTAGGCACAACCACTCCGTATATTGGAATAACTTGAAAACGATTTAACATATTCAATTAAAAAAAATCCAAAACTCGTCAACATAATTCTCTGTAAGCCGTTCTTACATGTCTTTTAAATGTGCCCACTAGTTTTAGAGATATCGTTGGTTTTGAGGAAAAAATAACAATTTTATAAAAAAAAAAATTGTTCTATAAAAATTTTAAAAAAATTGAATTGCGACAAAAATCACAATTTTGCTCCAAAAGCAATTATTTCAATATATTTTGAACAGCTATGGGCAAGGAGCCCTCTTGGAGCTGCGGGGGCAAACGAGTTTGTATCGATACGAAGAAGTTACAACATAAAACATTGAAGCACAAACACATGCAAGGCTTTCAATGTAGTGGTGCCTATAGCTGGTTTTGAATGATTTGAGTTATATTTTATTTAAATCGGGTGCTTTTGATTTTATTCACAATTTATTGAAAAAATGGAATTGATGAAAATCACAATTTCCTTACAAAAATAACACTTTTTAATGTGTGTGTGTTTGCTGCTGTGTGTTTGCAAATTAAAAATACGAGCTAATGCAGAAAAATTGAGATAGGATTTAAAATCAGCGACGTTAAATTAGTAAAAAATTCCTATAAAGTTCTAAACAAGACAAAAAATGTAAAATTTTGTTGCCTTATTTAATCAGTAGTTCAAAATGTTGAGTCAGAAAACTCTAAAGAGCTTCAAAATCTGTCAGTAGTGTGAATGAGCCTTAAGTTTGTTAATTTCGACTTCAAATATATACAACATATAAAACATTTTCCACCACTGTGCCCTTATAATTTACTTCGCCAATGGCAAAAAAGTATAAATGTATTTGTTAACTTAAAGCTTATGAATAATCAAAAAAAACCATTGCAATCTCAATGTATACTCTGCCCTCCTTTCAAAACATATTTTTTCAAAAGGGTTCAATTCATATAAGATTTGTTATCTGCGCATCATGTTTAGCCGTTTTTTTCTTTCTTTTTTTTTTGGCATTTATCCTATTTACTCAGGTTGCTTATTCATTCGTTTAATATTTCGTTTCATGCCCCATCAGTTATGTTCCGGCTATACGATACGGATGGTAATGGAGTTTTAGATACCGCTGAAATGGATGCCATTGTTAATCAAATGATGGCCGTTGCCGAATACCTTGGCTGGGATGTCAGTGAATTAAGACCGGTAAGTTTTGTTTTGTTTTTTTTTCTAACAGCAATAAATTTGTACGTATGTATTTGTATTTACATATATAAATATTTGTATATATGGCAGGCAGGTGGGGTATAAAAGCCAATATGTTGCTGTGTGTTTGAGCAGGAATTATATTTCTTTTGCCCCAAAATGAATTATTCATTAGGACAACGAACAAACATTGGCCTCCTGCATATACAAATATAGCTAAATTCATTGGTTGATGTATGGAGGGTATTCATGTTACTTTAATTGTATTTTACCTTGACGTGATTTTGTTTTTTCTTTTAAAAGATTTTGTTGCTGTACTCGGTGTTGCGTTGCAACACTTGTTTAGCATCATAATTTGCTTTCAGTTAAAAATTAGTTTATAAAATTTAATTAGTTGAGTTCTCTTTGGCACAATTGCTCTTAATTACCTGGCACGGCGTGGCCTTTTTGCCAGCATTTCATTGCAATTAATTGAGCGTACAAATTCCGTGTAAAAGGGTCTGTTGCGCTTGTTGTTGTTTGTTTCTTTGGAAGCTGAAAAGGTAACGGGGTCAAGCATTCAATATTGATAGTGCTACAACAGTATCTAAAGGATGAGAAAGTAGTTGCGGTAAGTGGGTGACAGAAGAGGAGTTTGGTGGCTCAGCGTCAGTGCTAAGCAATAGCATGTTAATACATATTATTTCATAAATGTCAAATTGCCTCTATATCAATCTTTATAAACATTTTGTATAACAACCAACCCCAACTAACGCTTTAATACACTCAGCCGATTGTTAGCCATCTTGTATGCAATTGTGTACAGCACTTACCGCCATAGAACGTTTTCTACTCAACACCTTAAGTTTATTTCGTGCACTGCAGTCATAGTCTTGAGACTGTATGACAGACGGACGGACGGACAACTCAGTGTGAGTAATCCAACTAGAGCACTTGAGTAGCAGTGAATATTTAAGCACCTTCTTCTATTCAGGTACTCACTTGTATTATTATGAGCTTATTGCAATGTTATTCGTTAAGCTTGAGCACCACCTTCAGTGGAGGCTCTCTGTGCTATGTGGTGGTCCTTAAGACTTTTACAATATTGTGTAGTATTTTTTTTTTTTTGAAGAAATTTATCTGGAAAATTGTCATGATAATTTTATGCCGTCAGCATGTTAATGTGTACACAGGGTGTGTAGGTCGTATGGCAGTCTTCAAAATATGTCTGTTAATAAAGTCGTTAAAAACCAAGGAGTAAGAACCTCTGTGATTATTTGTCGCTTAATGTAGTACTTGTAACTGCCTGCCAACTACCTTAGAGCATTACAATTAAGACCATAAATGGTTGCTAAGCGTGACTACGCTGGTTTTTTGTTGGTATTGCTTGCATTGCTTTTGAAGAAAATCTTCACAGATTATATCGTCAGAAATTTCATATTACGGTGGCTGTGTAACCAAAGTGCTTGACGACATTGTGTGTTGGTGTTAAGTACAGTGCCAAAGCCATGGCCGCAGCTATTTATAAAGGAAATGGTGGTATTTAACTGAATTGTGATGATTGTGCTGCCACAATAACAATTTGTAATGAATTTGTGATAATAAAACAAATGCAAAAGCCGGATGTACAATAACCATATTCAAGTAAAGATTATTTGCTGTTGGCTACTCTGTGCAACATAAAAGATTTTTTGTATATGATGTGTACTTAGCACATAAAAAAATGTAATATCGCATAAAATTTATAAGATTCATAAAATTTATAATTTTAATAAAATTTTATAGAAGTGGTAAAATTCATAAAAATTGGTAAATTCATAAAATTTATATTATTCATAAAATTCATAATATCTATATATATAAAAATGAAATGGTCCACGTATGTCATACCATCACTTGAGAACGGCTGGAGCGATTTGGCTGATTTTTTTTTATTTGAATCGAAATTTTCCGTAGATTGTTTGTGTTGAAAAAAATCAAATCTAGGTGGCGCTAGGGTGGATTTATATCGAAAATTTGAATGCATGTATCAAATCAACTGAAATTTAGAATGGATATTCGTTTGATCATGAGAAAACATTTTATGTACAAATGGACCCGGTAGGTGGCGCTGGGGTCGGTTTACAATCAAAACTTTAACGAAAGGACCAATTTAACTGAAATTCAGAATCTATGTTTGTTTGATCATCAGAAAAAATTGTATGTACAAATGGACCCGGTAGATGGCGCTAGGGTGGATTTAAATCGAAAATTTGACCCCATTCGTCCCAAAATTTCAGTGAAAGTTGAGGATTGGCTATAGATGGTCACCCAGACCGCAAAAAGGCTAAAAGAAGAATAACTAACTTTTATAATGGCGCACTTCCTACAGAATTAAAGAGCTTCACAAAGTTGTTTTTCCCATTTCGAAATTTTAGGGGACAATAACGAAAATAGGAATAACTGTTGATGTCACCCAGACCATACGGTTAATGGGGTTGCTGAGCCTAATGAAGGCATTTTTGGAAATTCGTACTCCTTAGGATAAAAAGGTACAATCACCCAGTACACCAACGCAGAAAGTTCTATGTCAGTCAATCGGCTTAAAAATTTCGTTTTAGAATATATGCCTATCAATAAATAAGTTTTCATCACATCATGGACGACACTGCTGATCCGTTTAAGCAATTCTTATAATAATATATAATAATCTTTAAGATATATGAATAACAGAATTTATCCGGGAAATTCTCGCCCTTTAAATTGAAATATTGTAGAGGTCAAAAAAATAAACCAATCGTTTTTAGATTTCAACTACACTCAACATATTTTACAAAAATGTATGTATAAATGGACCCGGTAGGTGATGCTGGGGTGGAATTATAATGAAAATTGTAAGGAATGGACATGGTGATGTGAATTAAGTGATTAAGTTAAGTTGATACAACTTTTTCTGATAAAAAGAGTTCGTATTATTAGATCTGAAATTCTTTAGCCTTCACTACCATCTACTTCGTGTAAACTTTTAAAAACGTTTAACATGTGAGATTCAGATATAAAATATCGCAAGTGTGTATGAGGCTTCAGTTCTTAGACCACTTTCCCTTAGGACATATTTTATTTGTGTCCATAGAGCTTTGTACAACTCTTTCTTATGCCAATAACTTTGCTGGCAGGACGAAGTTTGCCGGGTCAGCTAGTGTATTTATAAAATTCATAATATTTATTAAATTTATAAATATTATTTAATTTATTAATTGCATAAAATACACAAAATTAATTAAATTCAATAAACACCTAAAATTCATATAAATCATAAGATTTATGAAATTTATAAAATTCATAAATTTTAATCAAATTTCTTAAATTTATAAAATTCATAAATTTCATAAAATACATAAAATCCATGAAAATTTTATGATTCATAAAATTCATGATATTTACAAAAATGTATCAATTTTAAATTTTTAGTAAATTTACAAAATCCAAAAAAAATCATAAATTCTACAAAATTTATAAAAATCATAAAATTTACAAAATCCTTAAAATAAAAAAAAATTATTAAATTCATCAAAAATTATAAATTTCATAATATTTATTAAATTCATTTATTGCATAAATTACACAAAGTTTAGTTAAATTATATAATTTATAACATTCATAGAATTCAAACAATTTATGAAATTCATACAATTTACAAAATTCATAAAATTTATACAAATCATAAAATTTACAAAATCCTTAAAAATGATAAAATTCGTAAAAATAATAACATTCAACAGTTTTATAAAATATTATAAAAATCGTACAATTCAAAAGATTAATAAAATATTAATTTCTTAAAATTTATTACATTAATAAAAAAATCATAAATTCTTAATATTTAAAAAATTTATGAAATTCAAAAAACTAATTAAAATATCAAAATTGTATGATTTTTATTATAGTTTGTAAAACTTTTGAATTTTATAAATTTCATGAATTTTACAAATTTTAGGGATTTTCTAAATTTCTCGAGTTTTATAAATTTTATGAATTCTATAAATTTTGTAAATTTTATAAATTTCATACATATTTTGAATTCTATGAAATGTAAGAATATTATGAATTTTATAAATTATATGAATAGACTAAATTTTGTGTAATTTATGCAATAAATAAATTTAATAAATTTTGTGAAATTTGTAATTTTTGATGAATTTAATATTTTTTTTTAAATTTGAGGATTTTTGTAAATTTATGATTTTTATACATTTTGTAAAATTTATGAATTTCATGATTTTTGATAAAATTTTACAAAAATCGTTAAATTCATAAAATTCATAAAAATTAATAATAATCATAAAATTTACAAAATTCATAAATTTTCTAAAATTTATAGTACAATTTATTAAATTTAAAAATATTATTTAATTTTTTAATTGCATAAAATACACGAAATTCATTAAATTTAATAAAAACTATAAGATTCAAAAAATTCAAAAAATTTATAATTAAAAAAATTCATAAAATTCATAAATTCCACAAAATTTATAAAAATTATAAATTTACAAAAATTAAAAAAAAATATTAAATTTTTCATAAATTAAAAAATCATACATTTTAAATATCAAAAATTTAACTCATAAATTTCAATAATTCATAAATTCCACAAAATTTATAAAAATCATAAAATTTACAAAATCTTTCAAATTTAAAAAAAAAAATTATAAAATTCTTAAAAAATTACAAATTTCATAAAATTTATTGAATTTATTTATTGCTTATATTACACAAAATTAGTAAATTCATTAAATTCATTAAATTCATTAAATTCAATAACTTCATTAAATTCATTTAATTCATTTAATTCATTTAATTCATTTAATTCATTTAATTCATTTAATTCATTTAATTCATTTAATTCATTTAAGTCATTAAATTCATTTAGTTCATTTAGTTCATTTAATTCATTTAATTCATTTAATTCATTAAATTCACTAAATTCATTAAAGTCGTTAAATTTATTGAATTCATTAAATTCATTAAATTCATTAAATTCATTAAATTCATTAAATTCATTAAATTCATTAAATTCATTAAATTCATTAAATTCATTAAATCCATTAAATTCATTTAATTCATTTAATTCATTAAATTCATTTAGTTCATTTAAGTCATTAAATTCACTAAATTTATTAAATTCGTTAAATTTATTAATTTCATTAATTCATTAAATTCATTACATTCATTAAATTCATTAAATTCATTAAATCCATTATATTCGATAAATTCATTAAATTCATTAAATTCATTAAATTCATTAAATTCAATAAATGCATTAAATTCATTAAATTCGTTAAATTCATTAAATCCATTTAATTCATTAAATTCATTTAGTTCATTTAATTCATTAAATTCACTAAATTCATTAAACTCATTAAAATTATTAAATTCATTAAATTCACTAAATTCATTAAATTCATTAAATTCATTAAATTCATTAAATTCATTAAATTCATTAAATTAAAGAAAAACATTAAATTCATTAAATTCATTAAATTCATTAAATTCATAAAATTCATTAAATTCATTAAATTCATTAAATTCATTAAATTCATTAAATTCATTAAATTCAATAACTTCATTAAATTCATTTAATTCATTTAATTCATTAAATTCATTTAGTTCATTTAGTTCATTTAATTCATTTAATTCATTAAATTCACTAAATTCATTAAATTCATTAAATTCATTTAATTCATTAAATTCATTAAATTCATTAAATTCATTAAATTCATTAAATTCATTAAATTCATTAAATCCATTAAATTCATTTAATTCATTAAATTCATTTAGTTCATTTAATTCATTAAATTCACTAAATTCATTAAATTCGTTAAATTTATTAATTTCATTAAATTCATTAATTCATTAAATTCATTATATTCCTTAAATTCATTAAATTCATTAAATCCATTATATTCGATAAATTCATTAAATTCAATAAATTCATTAAATTCATTAAATTCATTAAAATCGTTAAATTAATTAAATTCATTAAATTCAATAACGTCATTAAATTCATTAAATTAATTAAATTAAAAAAATTCATTAAATTTATTGAACTCATTGAATTCTTTTATTCGTTAAATTCATTAAATTCGTTAAATTCATTAAATTTATTAAATTCATTAAATTAATTAAATAAAAAAAAAACATTAAATTCATTTAATTCATCAAATTCATTAAATTAATTAAATTAAAAAAATCATTAAATTCATTTAATTCATTTAATTCATCAAATTCATTAAACTCATTAAAATCATTAAATTCATTAAGTGAAATAAATTCATTAAATTTATTAAAATCATATCTTCATTGAAGTCATTATATTTATCAACTTCATTAAACTCGATTATAAAATAAAGGAAAATAGTTCGAATTATCCATTTTGCAAATGAAACTTTGGGGCTGCATATTAATCTTATTTTATAAAGTAACAAATTTGTTACATTCCCTGAATAAAAATATTTTAAATCAGATGCCAAGAACACTTGTTTCAAATATTTCTACGTTTACAACAGAAACCAATTTTTATAGCAGCTATTGAATTTTACCTATTTCCTCTTTAATCCACCTCAATTTCTCATCTCCTTAACGCACTAACACTTTATCGTTTATTTTTCGCCCTTATCTTCAGATTTTGGAGGATATGATGATTGAAATTGACTATGATGCCGATGGCACAGTATCCTTAGAAGAATGGCAACGTGGAGGCATGACAACGATACCTTTACTCGTACTATTAGGTAAGTTACGTATGTAAAGATGTAACATACGAGAGTAATATGCTGCATGAAATGTGCAAGTCACCTGCCAGATGGAGTGCCAACTATCACTCTATCATGTAACGACGATAGAGAAAAAGTAACAATGAATATTAAAAAAGAAACTAGAAGGACAAAGTTGATAGACTACGAAAAACTGCTAAATGTATTAGGTGGGCTGTGAGGTTGTCGTAAATTCCTCCAGCCATCTGAGCTTGATATGTACAAGGCCAATAAGCTACGTGTAAGTGCAAATACACTGGGAACACTTAGTTTTCCCCAGTGGAAGGCAATGTTCATACTATTGCTGATGGTTTTTGAGATGACTCCTTACTGAGAATTCTCAATTTTTAAGGAAAAGAAAATGTAAAAAAATAAACCTATAATACTTATTTGTGTTACCTGGAGACGCATGCATATGATAATATTTTTTCACAGAAAGCAAATGGCATCAGTGCAAGAATTTAAACTTCAAAGAAAATCGGATTTTTTTGTAACAGGGCGTGGGCGGCTTCAACATTGTTTACTTACGTTTTTTTTTGTAATTTACTTATAATGTTTTTGCTGTTTTTCCTTTACATTTTCATCAAGGTGTTGATAGTACTGCTCTAAAGGAAGATGGCATTCACGTTTGGCGTTTGAAGCATTTCAAGAAACCAGCATATTGCAACCTTTGCCTCAATATGCTGGTAGGACTGGGCAAGAAGGGTCTCTGCTGTGTATGTAAGTATCAGATGAGGGAAAAAGAAATCTAGTAGAATAACAAATGCAACCATGTGTGAATGTGTGTTAATAAATTGTGTTTTCGACACTTTTAACATGAATTTTAAGTTATTGTGTATAAACCTAATAAAAAAAAGAAAAATTTTAATAAAAAGTGTCAAATTCTTGATAAACTATGTGCATTAAAATTGTTGCCCAACTTTTGTTGAATTTTTTCCCCTTTTTCGCCTTCAATTCATATATATTCATCTTTTACAATTTTCATAACAACGCTGAATCCTTTAGGTCCTTTATCATTTCACTTCGTTCGTCACAGCCTTAAACAATGTTTCGTATGTCTTTAATGGCTGAGTTTGTTCATTTTTCTTCCTCTTCTTTTTCTCTTGTTTCATTCCAGTATGCAAGTATACAGTGCATGAGCGTTGCGTGCAACATGCCCCGGCATCTTGTATAACAACATATGTCAAATCGAAAAAGGTCAAGGGTGGCGGCGACCTGCTGCATCATTGGGTGGAAGGCAATTGCTATGGACGCTGCTCCAAATGCCGTAAACGTATTAAAGCGTATCACGGCATCACAGGGCTCACGTGTCGATGGTGCCACATGATCGTAAGTTTTTAGCATCATATTCATAACTGTAAAAAAAATTAGCATGACACGACTTGAGATGTACACTACAAATTGTGGGGGGAAATGAGACATAAATATATGCTAAAAATGTCTTATAGGAATAACATATGTTACACATGGTATGATGGATATTATTATATATCATATTCATACAATTTATAAAATTAAGAAATTCAATAAAATTTAAATTTAAATACATTTAACACAATATTTGTCAAATTTATAAATTTAAAAAAAATTTACTAAATTTATAAAATCTATAAAAAACATTAAATTTATAACATTCATCAAAATTTATAAATATTTAATTTAAATTTAAATCTTTTAATACACAAAATGTTCAACGTTTTTTAATTTAATAAATACATTAACTATAAAAAATTCATTTAATTTTAAAAATGTAAATTACTATCGTTAAATTTCTACAATACATTAAACTGCTTAAATTCATTAATTTTAATAAATTCATTTAACTCACTAAATTTATTAAATTCGTAAAATTCATTAAATTTATTAAATGCGTTATAGTTGTTAACTCATTCAAACAATTATATTAAATTCGTTAAATTAATTAAATTCATTAAATTCATTAAATTCATTTAATTCATTAAATTCATTTAATTCTTTAAATTCATTAAATGCAATAAATTCATTACATTCATTAAATTCTTTATATTCATTAAATTCATTTAATTTATTAAATCCATTAAATTCATTAAATTTATTAAATTCATTAAATTAATTAAATTCATTAAATTTATTAAATTCATTAAATTCATTAAATTCATTAAATTCATTAAAATCATTAAATTTATAAAATTTATTAAATTCATTAAATTCATTAAATTCGTTAAATTCATTAAATTCATTAAATACATTAAATGTATTAAATTCATTAAGTATATTAAGCCTATTATATTCATTTAAATCATTAAGTTAATTAAACTGAATAAATGAATTAAATTCAATAAATTCCTTTAAATCATTTAATACATTAATTTTATTAAAAACATTAAATTTCTTAAATTCATTAAACTAATTAAATTCATTAAATTCATTAAATTAATTAAATTCATTAACTTCATTAAATTCATTAAATTTATTAAATTCATTAAACTTATTAAATTCATTAAATTCATTCAATTTTTTAAATTCATTAGAACCATTAAATTCATTAAATTCATTAAATTCATTAAATTCATTAAATTCATTAAATTCATTAAATTCATTAAATTCATTAAATTCATTAAATTCATTAAATTCATTAAATTCATTAAATTCATTAAACTCATTAAACTCATTAAATTCATTAAAGTCGTTAAATTCATTACATTCATTAAATTCATTAAACTCCTTAAATTCATTAAAATCATTAAATTTATCAATTTCATTTAATATATTAAATTCATTAAATTCCTTAAATTTATAAAATTCCTTAAATTTATCAAATTGATTAAATTCATTAAATTCGTTAAATTCATTAAATGCATTAAATGTATTAAATTCATTAAGTTTATTAAGTTAATTAAGTCTATTATATTTATTTAAATCATTAAGTTAATTAAACTGAATAAATAAATTAAATTAATTAAATTCAATAAATTCCTTAAAATCATTAAATTCATTAATTTTATTAAAATCATTAAATTTCTTAAATTCATTAAACTGATTTAATTCATTAGATTCATTAAGTTCATTAAATTCATTAAATTCAATAAATCAATTAAATTCAATAAATTCAATAAAACTATTTAATTCATTAAATTTATTGAATTCATTAAATTCAAAAAAAAAATTATCATTTTTGTTAAATCTGTTAAATTTATCATTAGGGGTATAACCAATTTTTTGGCATAGTACCATGAGGTCAACCATGTCCTAGTAACCACGAAAATCATAATCATTTGTAATATTTCTGGAAAAAGTTCACGCACCAATTGGTTTTTCTAAACAGGTGTATAAAAAATTATGTAAAAATTTATTATTTTTTTATTAACTTAACGAATTAATAACGAAACTTCGTTAAGTGGGGATTTAGATCTCCTAGGCCATTGGTCAATTATCAACAGTCTGCCACCTGCGATAAATGTTGCAAGTGTTAGTAAACAAATTAACTATTAGCATCAGGAGAGATTATTCGTTACACATTTTAATTTTTTTTTCGTTAAAAAAGGTTGAAGATACGTTTTGGTTTGCGGAAAAATCTCTTACCGTCTCTAAATATTGATGAAATTTCATGCTTGAGCTATTTTTTGTTTTAAATAAACATATTATTAACATTTCTTAACCAAAAAGAAAATTAAAAATTTTCAAAACTTCATCGCGGTTGGTGCGTGAACTTTTTTGATCTTAGCGAAAAAATAAATATACGTTCCCTTATAGTTTTTTATGCTCTATTGGACAATGCTATGCCAATTTTGATATTTTAAAAAATTGTTAAAAAGTTATATCCCTATTTATCATATGTATTAAATTCATTACATTTACTAAATTCATTTAACTCATTCAATTCATTAAATTTTTTAAATTCAATAAATTTACTTATTTCACTAAATTGAAATTCATTAAATTCTTAAAATACATTAAGTTCATTACGTTCAATAAATTCATTAAAATCATTTAATTTATTAATTGTATTCAAATCATTAAATTCATTAAATTTATTAAATTGATTAAATTCGTTAAATTCATTAAATCTATCAAATTGATTAAATTCGTTAAATTCATTAAAGTTATTAAATTCATAAATGTCATTGAATTAATTAAATTCATTTAAGTTATTAAATTCATAAAATACTAAAAAAATTTTATAAATTCTTGAAATTGAAAAAATAATTAATTTCCTCAAATTAATTAAATTTTAACACTGTATAAAATTTTTAAGTTCTTTTAATTTATTAAAATTATTACATTTATTAAATTCATTAAATTAATAAAATTCATTTAATTAATTAATTTCTTTATATTAATTAAATTTATTAAATTAAATAAATTCATAAAATTCATTATATTCATTAAAATCATTAAATGCATTGAACTGATTGAATTCAAAAAGCTCTATGAATTGATAAAATTTTTGAAATTTATAAAATTCTTGAAAAAATTTTTAACGTTCTTCACAAAATGTATAACGTTCATTAAAACCATAAAATGTATAAAAATCTACAAATTTATAAAATGTTAAAATTTACAATAATTTATGAAATTCATAAAATTAACAATAATTCATAATATAATAATTTATGAAATTCATTTTGAAAAATCACTATATTCATTGAAATTATAAACTCTTCCAAATTCGTCTTAAAATGTATTACAATCACAAAATTTTTAAAATATTATACATATTCGTTAATTCATTAATATTACTAAAATCATTAAATTGGTTATTGATATTCATAAAATTCAAAAATTATAAAATTCGTAAAATTTATAATATTAAACATAACCATAAATGTCGAAAACAGTTAAAAAATCTTATAAAATTAAAAAACATATCATAAAATTAATAAAAATTTTAATTTTCATTAAACTTTTAATTATGAATATAAAAAAAAAATTAAATCTATAAAATTTTTTAAAATTTTATAATTTTCTATAATTCATAATTCTTATAAAATTCATAAATTAAAAACAATTTTTACAAACTCCATAATTTTATAAAATTTATAAACTCTATAAAGTTCATAGAAATCGTAAAATTTTTAAATTCGTAAGTCATGTTTCGGATGCTGCCCTACTTTTGGCATGGATTTTCTTGCAATTCTTTTTTTTTTTTGTTTTTGTATTATATTCTCATGTTGTTTTCTTTTCTTCCATAAAATGTAATATGTCAGAATTTTTTTTTAAATATTTATTAAAATGTATTTATGGATCAATTTGTTACTTTACCACACTTCTTTATACAGTAGCACTTCGCAAATGTTTTCAAAAGTATGTTTGTTATTCTATTGCTATTGATCTTCCGCCCTTGAAAATGTTGTTCTCTTTATTTATTCACTCTTTCTACTGATAGTGTAGTTGAATTACGTGGCCATCATCGCATTTAAGCCACAATCAAGTTACATTGAATGATTCCTAATTTGTGGACCTTAATATCATTTTGCAATTACAGCGAGCCATCGCCGCCCGTCTGCTCTTTGTTGACCAAAAATAGCAAAAATACCAAAATTTTGAGAAGAGTCACGTTTCGTGTAAAACCCGAAAATCGTCCTCACAATATTTATTTTAAGTTTAAGCCATAACTCGAAATCGTTTTTGCCACAAAACGACGCCGACACGTAGCCGTAGCTCCGTGCACGTACTCACACACACACACACAGAGCGTAGGTGGACGGGGGCCTCTGTGTGATATGGCACATGGCACATGGCATGGAACACCCGCGTATCTGTAGCCGAGTATCCTGTTGAGTATTGGCTGGAAACATTGTGTTTTTCTTAGTACTACCAAAACTTTGTCATTGTATTGGTATGGGGGTGTATTGGTTTTTTTTCTTCTTGTTATTTGCACATTTTGTTAGTTTTGTTGTTGTTATAGTCGTTGTCGCCGTCGATTTAGTCATTCAAAGTCTATTGCAATTGCTTCAACTTCTCCAATAGACTTTTTAGTTTTGGATTTTCTATTATTTCCGCTTAAATTCTCAATGGAAATTGTCACGTATTTCTTGAGCACAACAACCAAAAAAAAAAAACACAAACAACAAGGAAGGCGGCAGCATCAGCAACAACATGAACAGAACACTTGAATTTAGTCTTCGCCATTCCGGCAGACAACGAGACATGTCGTTCAGTTTACAGACCACCACAATCTGTCTTCTGTTGGAGGAAAGACATCCGTTTCGTAGGATTTTGTGTCACATCAAATGGCAGCGGGTGGTGGGCACCAGGAGGGATAAGAAGTTGTAACAGTGGCATAGATTTAAGGAAGTGTTTGAAAATTCTTGGGAAAATAGTCGTACTTCTTCAAATTTTACAGTGAATGTCATTCACTGGAAAATCTTAAATATTTCGAATATTTAATATCAAAAATATTTAGATTAGACAAAATTTTGAATTACAAATATAAAACGTATTCATATATTCAAAATATTTAATGTATTTAGAATGTTCAATATATTCAAATGTTGAAAATTTTCTTTTTAATTAATTCAGAATCAAATTTTTGATATAGGCACCTTATTAGATTGAAACATTTTCGATGCTTCAATTCTAAAGAAATTCACCTAACCCAAGAATATACCAACTGAATCTCTGTTTGTGACCCCTAAAACCCCACCGTACAATGTTCAAATTTGTTCCCAAAATTTGTTCCCCTTCACACCACTGTGCATCTTTATTTCAATTTGTTACGTACGAGCTGCTCGCAAATGTCTCCAAATATGTTGTACTTTTGCGAAAATATGTCGCTGATTATGCTGCATATTGTGAACAATTTCATTTTATTCTTCTTTCATTCGTTCTTTATGTGCTTAACAACTTTTCCTTGATCAAATTTGGGAATCTGTATAGTTTGTCGCCTTTGCAAGAGGAGAGAAGGTGCTTCGCTATATGGAGGAGGGGTACAATTTCTATTTGTTGTTTTATAATACTGCGTACAAAATATATAATTTGACAAATAATTCAATATTGTCAAAGTAACAAGTTGTGTTGAGAGACAAAAGAGAACTATTATAAAAATAAATACGTATTTTCTACGAAATCACTTTTAAATTGGCAAATTTCGATGGGGACAAAACAATTTAAAAAGTTATATTGACACTTGGTAGTTATAACGACAGTATTGTTGTGTACACAACAAAATACAATAGAATTTTCAATTCAATGCACTAAACAATTGCATGATACGTTGTTAATAATTGTATATATAGTAATAATAAATGAGAACAAAAGATAATAGGCTTTTGTAAGTAATGAAACAATTATGTTCATTACAAATTTAAGTACGTGTCTATTACTCAATTCAATTGTGCGGCATAGTTATTTATTAACTACAAATTAGCTAGGAATAAACCAGTAAACAGCAGAACTATTACATAACTTCTGTTTAATTGTGTTATACAATTTTTATTAAGCAAAAAATTGGACTTTATGTTTGCTATTCATTGAAAGAGTAAAAACATACTTACTTACTTCCTTAAGCGGTCCATTACAACTTACGAACGGCCTGATTTCTTGGCTGACGGAAGATCCGATGTGGGTAAATTAATTTACTACCTCAAAACAATAATTGCCAACTTTCACAGTGCGGCTCCATCGAGAGAACTCTTTGTTCGTCGAATTCATAATTTTTGTTTTGTCCTTGTTGATCGCTAAACCCATTTTTACTGACTCCTTTTCTAGAGATGAGAAAACTGCAGTAACATCCCACAGATTTTGGGCCAATGATGTCTATATCATCGGCATAGGCTACTGACATGTGGCTCTTGTTGAATATGGTGTCAGACATGCTGACACCAGCCTTTCTCATCACCTTCTTCATAACTATACTAAGTAGTGTACAGGACAAGCTATCACCCTGGCTGATACCTCTTTCTGTGTTGAATGGTTCAGAGTGAACCTTACCAATCAAAACCGGTGTTTTTGGTGTTTTTCAAGGCATATCTGCAAAGTCGAATCAGCTTTTTAGGAATACCAAACTCAGACATGGTCTCATATAGCCTATTCCTTATCGGAGAGTCGAAAGCAGCTTCGTAGTCGACAAAGAGGTGGTAGATGTCGATCTGCTTTTCATGAGTTTTTTCTAGGATTTGTTGTAAGGTGAATATTTGATCCGTCGTAGATTTACCAGGTACAAAGCCGCACTAATAAGGTACAATTAGTTTTTCTACAATTGGCTTTAGACGTTCACACAATATGCTTGAAAGGACTTTGTACGCAATTAGTAATAGACTTATTCCACGGTAGTTCTTAAATTCACTACGATCTCCTTTCTTGTAAATGGGAGGTAACAGACTGAGACTCCAATACCCGGACATGCTCCTAATTAGCTCCTCCCCGCCTGCCTTAAACAGGGAGACCATCGGCTCCAGCAGCTTTGTTGTTTTTAAGGCGGGAGATGGTCATACGTATCTAGCTCTGGCTCTGAGGTGGACAGTTAATACCTTCCGTATCCAGTAAATTTCTAAAATGATCTCTCCATTTCTTCAGAACGTTATCCGGATCCGTCACTAGCTGACCATCGCTGTCCTTGCAGGAGGGCAACCCTCTTGCAGAATTTTCGGGCTTCCCCTCTACTTCGGAGCAACTCAGTGCACTCATCCTGCCTCTTCTTCAGCTCCTTCTTAAACAATGGCTGTTATCGGGGGGCAGACGGACATCTATATAGATATTGTCATACCTATTAGACTCCTTATAGGCGCTACAGATTAAGGAACATGCTGAATATACGCTTCGGTTAAGGAGTGAGCGTGGGGTGAAGGGTATAATACAATTAAACTAAAAAAGAATGAAAAACTCACAGCAATCCATTTTAACTTTATATTTAATCATATAAATTCTTATATTTTTATAACTATGGCAAGGAATCTTATGCAAATGCATATTAATATTATATTTTCTCTGGACATCATAAAATGAAAACGTTTAAGTTATCTTTACGAATCCTGAAATTTCCTTTAAGATGACATCGATTTGTTATTGCATATTTTACGAAAAAAAATACGTGATTTTGCATATTTATGCGCATATTTTAACCAATTTTACAATAAATGCATGTTTTTGTTGCATAATTTAGCTTTTATGACTAAAAAACAATTTTAAAATTAAAACGTATTTACATTTTTGTGGGACATGTATGGGAAAAACTTGCTTTATAATTTGTAACACAATATTCATCTGAATTACAAAAAAATTTTACAAAATTTTTACACCAATGCGCCTCGACAACAAAATCTTTGCTCAAAGTCAATAGACAAAACCAAGAGACAACTGCCTGTCAACCAACAACTGCCTAACTCGTTGAGGATTTCGACAAATATAAAGTTCTTCTATTTCTAAACTATGCAGCGCCTACATGGTAAAAGCGGCAAAGGGGTAACAATGCTGTTGCATGTAACAATTTTATAGAATTTAATATTACTAACGATGTCATTTTATTGAGCCAAATTCTCTTATATCTAATGAAAAAAATGTATATTTTTAAATCGCATACACGCGTACAAATATTGAATGAAAGATGTTCTGGTATATCGCTTCCTTCATACCCAATTACAACAAGATTAGGAACGTGGCTTAATGCAGTTAATTATTAAACCAAAAATTTCGAAAAATTTGGCGATGCTGTGAAAGAGCGCCACGATTCCGATTCGACATCGATTTAAAATAGATATTTATTTTATATGAACATATACGAGTATATCGATGAATTTTTTTTTATGGCAAAATTCTTGCAAATTTGAATTTAAAATAATTTTTAAATTGCATATTTTATGTGTTTTTAATGCACATTTTTGAATTTTAAGTGCATGTTATATGCGCATATTTTTGATTTTTTAGTCCATATAATTTCTTGCATTATTTATAATATTACATTTTTTTAACACTTATTAAATACAAATTAAAATTTCCGTCTCTGTAATTTGATAGCATTAACAACTAGCAATGAATTTTGTATCCTTTTTTGCCGAAATTGATGCAAATTTTAGTTTTAATAAAATTTAGAATAATTTTTTAATTGCGTATTTTAAGTGTTTTTAATGCATATTTTTAAAATTTAAGTGCATATTATATGCGCATATTTATAACATTATATATTTATAACACTTATTAAATACAAATAAAAATTTCCGTCTTTGGGATGTGACAGCATCAACACCGCGCAGATACATGACCTTAACACTATTTCATCAGTATTCCAATATTTGTACATCCATCCTACTATCCTTTTTATCATGCCACTTCTCATTGTCTGTTTTATTAATTACAGCTACACAATCGTTGTGCCTCATCCGTTAAGAAGGAGTGCAGCTTGGGTGAATTTGCTGAGCTGATTGTACCACCCACAGCCATATGTCCGGCTGTCTTGGATCGTCAGCGTTCCGTTAATCAGGCAAACAAGGTAACGCTGAAATTTGATTGTTCGTTATTTTGCTTTTAATCCAATCATTGCATATTGCGAAAACACAGGTTGTACTCCTGTAACGCGGTATAATGTTTGTGTAAAGTTTTGAGGCAAGAAGATTAATAGAAAATGTATTTTAAATGAAAAAAAAAACACTTTGTTAATTCTTTTTTTAGCATAATATTAGAAACTTCTAAGGATTAATTCAATGAAAAGTAAAGTGCTGAAAGAAAAAAATTAAAATTTCTTGGTAGAATATTTTCCTTATTAAAAATTAGTGTGTAAGAAGTATTCAAATAACCTAAGCAATGTGATGGTTTTTGGCAAAAAATTTCTAAAACAAGGCCGGAGAGGACGGCTTTACACCAATTTGAGTACGATTAATCAAACTGCGTCATTAGTTTTTTCAGCTACAATGACGATTTCATACATTATTTTTATATTTTGGGTATAGGTTGAATTTTTTTTAATTTTTAGATTTTGACCCCCCTTGGCCAACCACTAACTTTAAGTTAGTTAGTTGTGCCGGAAAACTTTCTCAAATAATAGCACACAATTTATTTCTTTAGGTTTTCTCTTTATTTTTTTTAAGTATTCTTACATCATTTGAAGTCTATAACAGTAATTTTTGCATATTAGGACAATTAGTTAGTCTTTTAGTCTCAGCTAAACAGATTTTACCTTCATCGATCCCAGTGACGCACTTACGATCCATACGCACTTTTATGAATAAAAAAGCTTTATGCGGTGCTTCATCATTGCCTATCTAACCGATTTACGCCTAATCCATTAACATCATCTCCATTCCACTTTCTACATTACTGCTACATTTAAACCTCATTCATTCACCCTACCCCAATTAAGTGTAACATCTAACAAATTTTATAATGCATTTGCCACAAATCACTTTGCAGCTCTTGTCTACTGTAATTAATAAAACTAAAATTATAAATTCTGTTTCTTGTCTTTCCATCCTGCTCGTCCGCAAAATATCGATTTAATCCCAATGTGTGTGCTACTAATACCAATGTCCATCATCTCATATATGTATATGCTTACGCTTGTGTCCTTCTATGTTTGTGCGTGCGTGCGTGCGTGCGTGCGTGCGTGCGTGCGTGCGTGTGTATATATCTTAATGTTACGTCCTTTGGCAAATGAATTTTACACTAAATAGAAATCTTCTACATCTCTGCAACACCAACACCATCACAATCAACAACAACAACAACAAAACCCACATCATCAGGCAACACATTTCCAAATGACGCCACCAAATGCAGACAGTTGTCCTTTATTGGTATTTGTTAATCCCAAAAGCGGCGGCAGACAAGGTGACCGTATCCTGCGTAAATTCCAGTATATGCTAAATCCACGTCAAGTCTATGATCTATCAAAGGGAGGTCCCAAAGAAGGTAAGTAGTTGTCTCAATGGGGGGTAGGGGATTTGGTAGGAAAAAATATCACGTCAGTCGAAACTAATGAGCGATGGCTTAAAGCAGCAGCATTGTGAAGATGTAAACTGAGATTTACAGATTTCATTTTAAATTTGATCTCACACACACACACACACTCAACCGCCCTCAACGTCAGAGAGCAATGTGTAGGTGGTTGTAGAAGAAGAAGATTTCGTTGATTTTTGCATTAAAGGAAATATTTTAATTAAAAGTTTTCTTAGAAACATACAAACATACGATACCACACGACAGTTATCTTAAGAGGAAATGGTATAGTGTATGTGTGTGAGTGCGTGTGCGTAAAGGAGGTAGTTAAGTTGGCGCAGCACTGCGGATGGAGAAAAATTGCATGTATTGCATATTGTATATGCCACACATACTTGCCGTGCTCTTGTCTGTTAAATTATTAAAGTTAATTTGTCATATTTGCATTATAGCAGCGATATTAAATAACTTTTTTTTATATGAAATTTTCTATTTACTGTAACAACATTATGTTATTGTGTATTAAGATGAAATAAATGGTTGTATAACTTAGCAGATATTACGAAACTTTTTCGAATTCACACGAAAGATAGAAAGCGAATAAAAATTCTTGGTTATACAGTAATAACGAAATCAGTTTACTGAAGAATCAAGTCGTAATATTAGTAAACTGTTATTAAGTGTGTTGTTTAAGATAACATAGTACAATATTATTCAGCTCATTGATTTGGGACTCAATTTTGAGAACTGCTCGTGAAAGTAGCCCCAAAAAGAAGAAGTTCTGATTCATTCGTTTTGTCAAGTTAGACGCCATAATAATTTTATATCGATTTGTACCTAGTAAGTATCGTATAGGGGAATTAGTCACGATTTATGCACTTTTGTTTGACATAACTTGAGAACCACTAGTCCCATTTACATGAAACAAATTAAAAAAAATTAAGAATTACAATTCCTTTAATCTGTTCATAAAACGTTTCCCTACATAAAACTTTTGCATTCATCAAATCATTTTGAACTGGGTTTATTTTGTAGAAGATACAATATAACTGTTGTACTCCGTGGTGTATGATTTGCATGGAATATTACTTATGATAATCATACGCCACCATATAGTATTTATGTTTTGTCAAACAAAAGAGCCTAAAACGTGACAAATTTCCCTATACGATACTTACTAACTTCAAATCGATATTAAATTATTGTTACTTGACAAAACGAATGATGCAGAACTTCTTCTTTTTGGGACAACTTTCACATGCAGTACTCAGAATTGAGTCCCAAATCAATGAGCTGAAAAATGTTGTACTATGTTAGTAATCTGTTATTTAATGTGTTGTTTAAGATAATAGTGCTGACAATAGGATATTTGAATATATTTTTCTAACAGAGCACATTCAGTATTTCATTCTCCTTGCAAATCTAAGCCAATTCGGTCTATTAATTGCAATATTTTGACTTCAGCTTACATTCTCGTCTACGATTTTATATGCTCCACCCAATCTCCAGTCATTAAACATTATTTGATGTCCATAAAATCTGGTTAAGACATTATTAACTCCCATGTGACCTGAGTGCGGCACATGGATAGCAAGCCAACATGATTTATAACGTGCAAATATGTTTCCATTAAATTTCACCTCATTAACATCATTATTCTCTTGGTTCATTTCATCGAACGAATCCGTCCTTCTCTACTACATGTCCTGACGGCATTATAACCATTGATTTATGGATGTTTCAATTATTTTTTCTTCTCTCGCCTCCCACTTTTTCTTTTCATTAATGTTCATCGTTTTGTAACAACCTTTTTTTTCTACCAACAGGTCTGACGCTTTTTAAGGATCTGCCTAATTTCAAGGTAATTTGTTGTGGCGGCGACGGCACTGTCGGCTGGGTCCTGGAAGCCATGGGTAAGTGTTTCGAATGGTCCAACACTTTGTCTTCTCTAGTTGGCACTGCATTGGCTTGCCATTAAGCGTAGCCAAGCGTTTGAATACCTTTCACTATTGGCTGCTGCAATAGACAATGTGTCATTGTTATCCTCTCGTTTTAGACTCCATTGAATTTGCCACTCAACCTGCAATTGGCGTGATACCACTTGGTACAGGCAACGATTTGGCCCGTTGCCTGCGTTGGGGCGGTGGTTACGAGGGTGAGAATATACCCAAGCTAATGGATAAAATCAAGCGTTCGAATGTGCTCATGCTGGACCGATGGAGCATTGAAGTGACAAACAATCCGATGTATGAGGAGATACCTAAACCCAAGGTAGGTAAGAGGGCAACAAATTGAAATGTATGTGGCGTGTATGAACGATTAGGTGGGGTTGAGAATGCTAAAGACAAGCAAAGTAAACTGCAGCTTTTAAGTGTGTTAAGACGATGAATGATAATTGAAATTAACTTTGTATAGTTGACTTACTAATAAATTAATAAATTAATAAATTAATAAATTAATAAATTAATAAATTAATAAATTAATAAATTAATAAATTAATAAATTAATAAATTAATAAATTAATAAATTAATAAATTAATAAATTAATAAATTAATAAATTAATAAATTAATAAATTAATAAATTAAGAAATTAATAAATTTATAAATTAAGAAATTAATAAATTAAGAAATTAAGAAATTAAGATATTACGAAATTAAGAATTTAAGAAATAAGAAATTAATAAATTAATAAATTAATAAATTAATAAATTAATAAATTAATAAATTAATAAATTAATAAATTAATAAATTAATAAATTAATAAATTAATAAATTAATAAATTAATAAATTAATAAATTAATAAATTAATAAATTAATAAATTAATAAATTAATAAATTAATAAATTAATAAATTAATAAATTAATAAATTAATAAATTAATAAATTAATAAATTAATAAATTAATAAATTAATAAATTAATAAATTAATAAATTAATAAATTAATAAATTAATAAATTAATAAATTAATAAATTAATAAATTAATAAATTAATAAATTAAGAAATTAAGAAATTAAGAAATTAAGAAATTCAGAAATTAAGAAATTAAGAAATTAAGAAATTAAGAAATTAAGAAATTAAGAAATTACTAAATTTATAAATTAATAAATTAATAAATTAATAAATTAATAAATTAAGAAATTAAGAAATTAAGAAATTAAGAAATTAAGAATTAAGATTTTAGGAAATTAAGAAATTAGGCAATTAAGAAATTAGGCAATTAAGAAATTAATAAATTAATAAATTAATAAATTAATAAATTAATAAATTAATAAATTAATAAATTAATAAATTAATAAATTAATAAATTAATAAATTAATAAATTAATAAATTAATAAATTAATAAATTAATAAATTAATAAATTAATAAATTAATAAATTAATAAATTAATAAATTAATAAATTAATAAATTAATAAATTAATAAATTAATAAATTAATAAATTAATAAATTAATAAATTAATAAATTAATAAATTAATAAATTAATGAATTAATAAATTAATAAATTAATAAATTAATAAATTAATAAATTAATAAATTAATAAATTAATAAACTAATAAATTAATAAATTAATAAATTAATAAATTAATAAATTAATAAATTAATAAATTAATAAATTAATAAATTAATAAATTAATAAATTAATAAATTAATAAATTAATAAATTAATAAATTAATAAATTAATAAATTAATAAATTAATAAATTTCCAAATTAATAAATTAATAAATTTCCAAATTAATAAATTAATAAATTAATAAATTAATAAATTAATAAATTAATAAATTAATAAATTAATAAATTAATAAATTAATAAATTAATAAATTAATAAATTAATAAATTAATAAATTAATAAATTAATAAATTAATAAATTAATAAATTAATAAATTAATAAATTAATAAATTAATAAATTAATAAATTAATAAATTAATAAATTAATAAATTAATAAATTAATAAATTAATAAATTAATAAATAAATAAATAAATAAATTAATAAATTAATAAATAAATAAATTAATAAATAAATAAATTAATAAATTAATAAATTAATAAATAAATAAATTAATAAATTAGTAAATTAATAAATTAATAAATTAATAAATTAATAAATTAATAAATTAATAAATTAATAAATTAATAAATTAATAAATTAATAAATTAATAAATTAATAAATTAATAAATTAATAAATTAATAAATTAATAAATTAATAAATTAATAAATTAATAAATTAATAAATTAATAAATTAATAAATTAATAAATTAATAAATTAATAAATTAATAAATTAATAAATTAATAAATTAATAAATTAATAAATTAATAAATTAATAAATTAATAAATTAATAAATTAATAAATTAATAAATTAATAAATTAATAAATTAATAAATTAATAAATTAATAAATTAATAAATTAATAAATTAATTAATTAATAAATTAATAAATTAAGAAATTAAGAAATTAAGAAAATAAGAAATTAAGAAATTAGGAAATTAAGAAATTAAGAAATTAAGAAATTAAGAAATTAAGAAATTAAGAAATTAAGAAATTAAGAAATTAAGAAATTAAGAAATTAAGAAATTAAGAAATTAAGAAATTAAGAAATTAAGAAATTAAGAAATTAAGAAATTAAGAAATTAAGAAATTAAGAAACTAAGAAATTAATAAATTAAGAAATTAATAAATTAATAAATTAATAAATACATAAATTAATAAATTAATAAATTAATAAATTAATAAATTAATAAATTAATAAATTAATAAATTAATAAATTAATAAATTAATAAATTAATAAATTAATAAATTAATAAATTAATAAATTAATAAATTAATAAATTAATAAATTAATAAATTAATAAATTAATAAATTAATAAATTAATAAATTAATAAATTAATAAATTAATAAATTAATAAATTAATAAATTAATAAATTAATAAATTAATAAATTAATAAATTAATAAATTAATAAATTAATAAATTAATAAATTAATAAATTAATAAATTAATAAATTAATAAATTAATAAATTAATAAATTAATAAATTAATAAATTAATAAATTAATAAATTAATAAATTAATAAATTAATAAATTAATAAATTAATAAATTAATAAATTAATAAATTAATAAATTAATAAATTAATAAATTAATAAATTAATAAATTAATAAATTAATAAATTAATAAATTAATAAATTAATAAATTAATAAATTAATAAATTAATAAATTAATAAATTAATAAATTAATAAATTAATAAATTAATAAATTAATAAATTAATAAATTAATAAATTAATAAATTAATAAATTAATAAATTAATAAATTAATAAATTAATAAAGTAATAAATTAATAAATTAATAAATTAATAAATTAATAAATTAATAAATTAATGAATTAATAAATTAATAAATTAAGAAATTAAGAAATTAAGAAATTAAGAAATTAAGAAATTAAGAAATTAAGAAATTAAGAAATTAAGAAATTAAGAAATTAATAATTTGAAATTAATACTTTTTTGATTGATTTTCGCTTTACCCCCTTCTCCTTTTACATTTCCCTATAATGAATTTGTTCATCTGTTGTCACTTTCCTAATTATGTTGCCAATTTTAAATTATCCTTCAGGTCACACTTCACTCCAACATGCAGAAGGTCTTTGAGTTGTCCCAAAGTGTTGTGGTCGACAAGTGCTTCGTTGAGAGATATGAAGATGTCCATCGCAGCAGTAGTTGCAACACAGACTTGTATCGTTACACCCAGACCTCCTCCTTAGCAACCACCTGCATTCCGGACAATGATACGCCTCCGCAGGCATCATTTTCAACTGGTGCTGCAACTGATATCCCTGTAAATGACGACGATGCATCGATGAAACTCTATGAGGACTCGAGATGTACGACCACCACATGTAAGACTACCAAGAGCATATCAATGTCTACATTCGAAATGAAACGTTTGCAACAGAACTCGCGTCAGGATACGATGACCAGTAACTGCAGCAGCCCTACCACCTCATGTAGCAGTGCCGCCTCAACAGTACAACGCCAACACCAACAGCAATTGCTGCAACGCATGGCCAGAGAAGCGACAACGATATCGACTTCATTGCCACCGGAGAAGAGTAATTTAACAAATGACGCTTGTCCTGTGACTGCAACTGACGACGACGACGATGATGACTATGATAATGTTGGCATTGACAATGGTCCTTGTGGTCACAGCCACAATAATGATAATGATGATGATGATGTCGTTGGTAATGACACAATTGCTAGCAGACGCTGCAGTAGCCACAAATCAATGAGCATAAATGGCAATTTGTCTTCGCAAACCACTATCGTCAACTCATCAGGTACATTCGGACATCAGTCGGTCGCCCACAGGACAATGTCTGCTAATGGTAATAAAAATGAGGGATTTGTTATTACGGAAAGTGAAAATATACCTGCAACATCGACAGCTGTAACACCAACATCGCCAACATTGCCACCAACAAGACCGTCAACATTACCGGGAGTGCCGTCACCCATACAGACGCCGGGCGCCACGACACCAACGCCCACGGGCACAGAATCGAAAACATTCAACATTCCACCGCAACAACAAAAACTCCTTAAAAGTCAGGCAGTGGAAAAAGACTGTGTCGTGCCGTACAATATCATCAATAACTATTTCTCAGTGGGAGTGGTAAGTACAAATGAAGTCCATTAAGTATATGGACATGATGAAAACATTTGGGTGACAAAGGAATGGGATGATGAGATATCTAAATGAGACAAAAAGCAATCATGCTATTGTGATGCTTAAACAAGTACTGACCAATAGCTAAAGTAGTTAATTTCAAGTCAAAGAATTAATAAAAATGAATGGCAATGTAATCCAACAAACACTAATAGTTACGTATTATACAGCTAACAATAAAATTGAATGTGTTTGAGGCAGGCCAACTTCATTTCCTCATTGCTTAGGTTTAACCCCGTTATGAAAACAATTAATACCAACCGATATTGTGTCACACACACTTTGCATACACATGTTCTTATATTCTAAGGAAATTAACTTCTTAGTATCCGGTGTATCCTTCTCTCCACCTCCTTTTATTGTTTTCTATGTTCTACAAAGTTTTGTCATGTACCTGGAAAACATTTTGCATTTCGCAAACTTTTTCTTTTGTTGGCTATTAGGAAATTGCATTTTTTATTCTATGGATTGAAACACAAATACCTGACAGCTCATGTGAATGAGTGCCATTGTGCAACGGTATGAAGAAAAAAATGTTTAATGACAGCACGTTTCTTCTTGTTGGAACACGTTTCTTTTTTATCATCAGATCGGTAGAGATTTTTAGGGATTTCTTTGAAAATGAAAAATGTTGAACTTTTTTAATTGATTCGAAGGCCTATGATGCAAAGTTGTTGCTTGGTACATTGTCATAACAGAATGCAAAGGAAAGAGGAATTTAAATTGACTTTGACTTTTGGCCACTAATCTGTTGTAGTCAAAACTAAACAAGATACAGATTGTTGTAGAAGAAAGATTTGGCTTGAAATTGAAATTGAAATTGTTGAGAAAAGGAATGTAAAACAAGGAATAGAGTTCCTGAGATTGGTTCCAGTAAACAAATACAGTTATGTATAGGTTTCGGATAAGCAATCAGGAAAAACAGAACAAGGAATGAATTTTCGAAAGCATTCCATGATTCTTTTTGACTGTTAATTTTTGAACACCTTAGTGTGATGTTTTCAAAGCAGACCCATACAGATAGTTGCAAGGATGATTTGTCCTGAAAGTATATTTTTTAAAAGTGAAATGTGAATGATGATCCCCAGTCAATTTCTTTTAGTATTCCATGAATGAGATATGAAAGAACTCTTTTGTATTAGACTCATAGAAACGACTGAGAAGCTTTTTACAGATAAATGACGTTTGACTAGAGACCGTTGATCAAAGAATTATCTTAGCCTTTTACATTTAACATGCGTAATGGTTGCATGTACTTACCATCATGTCACGATCGGTACTAATGCGGCATTTCGACGCTTATTTAAAATTCGCCCATTTTTAGTCAATAGGCTGAAAAAGCGTTAAAACTAGTACCATGACCCAGACCAAATCGCTAAAGCTATAGTCGCAAAAATTTGGGTGAATATTTATGCGACATGAAGAGTTTTTTTGAAATTCATACTTTTAAGGGAGTATGGAGTAGAGGTATTAAATGGGCATACCAGCTATAGCATTGGAAAGCTAGAAGAAAAAGTTTTTCCAGTTCGTACTTTTAGCAGGTTGAAAATTATATAAAAACGAAAAAGGTACAAGACTAGTACTATCTTATGGAGTAGTTGGGCGATTTGAAGTAATTTTTTGAAATTGGTAATTCGAGTGGCACAATGACCCTAAAATGGATACAACTGGTACTATCGCACAGACCAAAATTTCTAAAGGTACAATAACAAAAATTGGAGTGAATATTCATCTTAAAGTGTAGCTACGAGATACGAATTGACTTTTCAAAATTCGTACTTTTAAGGATAAACCGGGTCAAAAGTGGTACCATCGCCCAGACCAAACGATAAAAGCTACAACGACTAAAATTGAGCAAGATATGTATCATACAGAGAAGCTGAGAGACACGAAGAAATTTTCGAAAATCGCACTTTAAGGGATAAAGAGAGAAATAGCACAAGGCACGATGAAAAAAAATTAATTATGGTATTCGTTCATCTTATTAAGATTTTGTGCAGTAAGAAATAATTTTTTTGAAGTTCGCACTTTTAAGGCGGTAGAGATATAAAAAGGGGTTATAGTGTATGGGTGGGTTTTTGTTACCCTTATGGACTAATTTTAAAAATTTTCTTTCATTGTCGGCTCCCCTCGAATGTTGTCGACAGCAACTTCGCAGTATTAAGCGTCGATTGAATCGTCGTGTCTAGTAAGAGCTTCTCAAACAGAGACGTTCGCATTCGTCGATAAACAAGTAGGTGCCGTTAGTTGTGAATCTAAAAATAGAAAGCGTGTTAACTCACAACAACGCAAGAAGCTATCCCATACCTCATTCATGGGGTGCAAAGGGAAATTAAGTTTTTATGGACTAATTGTGCGGTAATTATTCTAGATTGATGTATTTCGCCTTGCTGTAATTGTTACAGTTATTTGGGTATGTTGTACCTGAGTGTGTTTGTCACATATGCATTTCTATTGAAAACTGGGAGTGTTTTATAGTATTTTAAAAATTATTGTTTTATATTATTTTTAAAATTAGTTTTATTAAATTTAATTAAAAAAGATTTATTAAATTAAAAGATATTATTTATCCCTATTTTATCAATTTCACTTTAAATTTTTTGTTTTTTACTTCTAAAATTTTTTTATTTGTATTCTTTGTTTTATTACTAAAATTATTTTAAAATATTTTACAAAATTATTTGTTTTTTTTACTTTTTTTCTCCTATTTTTTTTTAAATTATTTCAGTTTGTATAAAACCATTTCTTTAAATATTCTTCGTTATTATTTTTTTTCTAAAATGTTTTATTTTCAAAAATCTATTTATAATTTATTTTCCTAAATTATTTTATTTTTTAAATATTTTTCTTATTTTTTAAATAATTTTAAGTTATTTTTCGACATATTTTTTAAATTTTTTTTTAAGCTTTATTAAATATATTTAAAAAAAACTATATTGAACTTAAAAAAATTTTTTATCCTTATTTTATCAATTTCAATAAAAATTGTTTTAATTTTACTTCTAAAAATTTTTTTATATGTATTCTTATTTTTGTTACTAAAATTATTTTGAAATCTTTTTTATAAAATAATTAGTTTTTTAACGTTTTCCCAAAATTGGATTTTTTTTTTGAGTAATTTTAATTTGTATTAAATTTTTTTTTAATATTCCTTCGTTATTTTATAAATTTAATTTTAATTTTTTTTTATTTTGTTTCTGAAATATATTGTTTTTAAAATTTTATTTACCATTTTTTCCTAAAATAACTTTAATTTTTAATATTATTTTTTAAATAATTATTTTTCAAATTTTTTTAAATAACTTTTGGTTATTTTTCGACCTATTTAATAAATTTATGTGAAAAAAAAATTTGTTAAACTAAAAATATTTCTTTAGCCTTATTTTATCAATTTCAATTAAAAATTTTCTTATTTTACTAAAAAAAAATGTATTACTATAAATAGTTTTATTAAATAAATAAAAAAATTTTTATAAGTATTTGTAGTTTTATTACTAAAATTAATTTCAATATTTTTTAATTTTTTTTTTTACTTTTTCCCAAAATTGCTATTTCTTAATTTTTTTTTAGATAATTTTAGTTTGTATCCAACTATTTTTAATTATCCTTTGTTATTTTATCAATATTATTGTATTTTTTTTTAGATAATTTAGTTTGTATCAAACTATTTTTAATTATCCTTTGTTATTTTATCAATATTATTTTATTTTTTTTTAGTTTATTTCTAAAACTATTTTTATAATTTTATTTATCATTTTTTCCTAACATAACTTTATTTCATAACATTTTTTTTTACTTATTTTTTTAACAGAATTTTTAGTTATTTTTCGACCTAGTTTATTGTTTTTTTTTTTAAGTTTTAATTTATTCATTTGAAAAAAACCTTTTAAAATAAGAATTTTTTTTTCCTTATTTTATCAATTTTGTTTAAATTCTTTTTATATTTTACTTGTAAAATGTTATTTTATATAAGTATACCGAATTTTGTTTCCAAAATTATTTTTTTTATATAAGTATTCGTAATTTTATTATTAAAATATTTGCTTTTTCGAAATTTTTATTTTTGAGATTTGTATTTTTTTTTTAGTTTTTTCTAAATTTATCATTTCTTAATATAAATTTTTTAGTTTGTAATAAACTTTTTTTTTAATTATCCTTGATAATTTTTAAATTTCATTTTAAACTAATTAAATCTAAATTTTTTTTAAAATCTTTTTCCTAAAATTACTATATTTTTTTAACATATTAAATTTACGTTAAGTGTATCAAATGATACATCACATTGGGCTTACGATCAGAAAAGTGTTTTTAACTTTATATTTTAATATTTATTTTTTTTTAACTTATTTTTTTAAATTTATTTCTCTCGTTCTTTGTAATTTTTCTCTACTATTTATAGTTTGTTTTTTTTCAATATTTATTTTTAAAGTATTGTTTTTTTAATTATATTTATAATAATTTTTTTTTTATTTAATTTTTTGTGCATGTATGTGGTTTGTTATTTTTTCAATATTTTTTCAATTTTTCTCTTGTTATTTTTTTTATTGTATTCGGTTTATTTGGAATTTTTTTAAATGGTTTTTTAAATGTATTCATACAATTCATTTATTTACTTTTTCTCTTGTTAGGAGCAATTTAGCTTTTTTGTTTTTCTTACTTTTTTTTCTTACCCTCGCATCCCCGATGACAATAAAGGTCCTTTCCGCATTTAATATCAAATTTACCAAAAATCATAAAACTTTTTATGATGTATGCTCTTTTCCGTTGATATCAATTTTATACAACGTCCATGCTGATTTCAAATACATACTAATGTCAATATTTATGTATTCCTACTACTGAATAATGTATCCTTTTGTAAAATATTCCCCCTACTTCGCCACTTCTTGCAAAACCCGTATGTGTACTCAAGTTTTATGTTGTTCTTGTTAACAATTCATAATGAGGTGCTATGACTGTCCTCTCTCTCTCTCCGGACACTATATCTCACTGTGTGTGTGTCCTAAACCAAAAATTATCTAAATTATTACAAGTCAAAAACATTTTACGATCGTTTCTCGTCCTTTGGTACATCATAAAGATAACGTAAACATTTATTTAATTTTACGACTTGCCTTTCTGCACAATGTGTTCAATGGTTAATAAGAAAATGGAACTCCAGTTGGAAAACCCTATCCTCACGTGGCTCATAAAATACGTATGAAGTGTTGGGTTCTTGTCAGGCAGGACATGTTGTTGATAACTTTGTTTGGTGGTGATGTTGATGATGATGATGGTGATGTCGTCGTGTGTGTGTGTGTGTGCTTATATGTGGTTTGTTAAATGAAACATTTAACTTTCACTTAAAGATTTATCAAATGAGATTGTAAATATTTAACATTACCCTCACATACAAGTACTAAGAGTTATGCCAAAAGAGACTTAGCAGAAGAGAGGGGGTAGAGTGAAAGGAAGGCAGGGAGAACACATTCTGACTAGTAGTTTGGATGATGATGATGCATACCAAGACATTTGATACACGTACAAGTTGTATTTGTTCTGCTGTATTTTGTGTTGTTGTTTTTCCTTTTTTTTTTGGTAATGGAACCGGCAGTAGTGACTTGTTTCACCTCCTGGTAAGTTGCTTACCCAGAATGCGATGTATGTGAGACCATGAAGAATTTTGTTAATTTTCTGTGCGAAATAGGTGCACTATGGGGAAGGAAGGGAGGGAAATGATAGATGTTGATAGGGTTTTTTTTTATTTGCTAAGTATCTACATATATAAAAAACAAGTAAGAAAGTTTCAGTCGGGTGAACCGACTTACATAAACCCTCACCCTCAGTAAAAACATAGAATTTTCAATTATTATTACTCGATTTCTAATATGAGCGGAATGGTACATTTTTATGGGAGGTACCGGAAGGAGACATGACTGGACTTCCAATTGTTTCTTGTAAACTTTACCCTGTTATAGCTTAACAAAATACAGAATTTGGGCAAGATCGCGTTGGGTATATTGATATTATTACACGATTTCGAAAGTGGGAGGAATGGTACATTTGTATGGGAGGTACCAGATGGGGCTTGGAATGTCTTCCAGTTTTTTTCTCCAAAACGTTATCCTGTTATAGCTTATAAATACAGAATTTGGGAACGATTGCATTGGCGGTATTGATAGTTTTAGCCGATTTCTTAAATTTGTACATTTCTCTAGGAGGTACCAGAAGGGGCGTGACAATGTAGCCCATTTGGAACACCGTAATTAGTTTTGGGGAAATATTAACCCATGCAAGGTTTCAACACAATTGATTGCATCTTTCGAAAGTAATCGTTCGTACCAGCCGGACAGACAGACGGACAGACGGTCATGGCTCTAACGACTTCAAAAGTCATTAATTGTATTTAGTTTAAAGAAACCTAGGGTCTAAAGTGACTCTTTCTATGTGTTACACTTTTGGGTCGTATCAAATGATTTATACCCTCCTACCCATAGGGTGGGGGTATAATTACTCAGTAAAACATTTTTCAACTCATTGATTTGGGACTCAATTATGAGAACTGCATGTGAAAGTAGCCCCAAAAAGAAGAAGTTCTGCATCATTCGTTTTGTCAAGTTAGATGCCATAATAATTTAATATCGATTTGAAGTTAGTAAGTTTAGACTCATTTGTTTGACATAACTCGAGAACCATTAGTCCGATTTAGCTGAAACAAATTTAAAAAACAATTTAGAATTACAATTCCTTTAATCTGTTCAAATAACGTTTCTCTACATAAGCAACAGTTTCACTTTTCCATTCATCAAATGATCTTAAACTGGGTTTATTTTGTAGCAATTACAATAAAACTGTTGTACTACGTGGCGTATGATTTACGTGGAATATTACTTATGATAATCATACGCCACCATATAAAAATATAGCAAAATAACCTAACACGTGCCAAATTTCCCTATACGATACTTACTAACTTCAAATCGATATTAAATTACTATGGCATGTAACTTGACAAAACGAATGATGAAGAACTTCTTCTTTTTGGGGCTACTTTCACATGCAGTTCTCAGAATTGAGTCCCAAAATCATGTGTTGTACCGGTGTAAGGCTTTGCATATCTCAAAAAAGGCTTAAAATCGTTTAACAATTCGAAATTTTGAAATTCAAATAATTATGTTATTCAAGTAATTGGAAACAATGACAACATTTGTTATTAATAAGTTTTGAACCCACAAAATATTTGAAAAACTGGTTTCTGTTAACAGTTTGTTAATTTTCCACCCACTGTGCCTTTAGAGCAAAACACTTAAATGATGTCCAAAATAAAACGAAACTTCCAAGGATGTGGACATTTACCAAAATTGTGATGTGTAATTTTATCACCCTCTCTAACCTCTGAAACTAAATATGTACATCTAAGCGTGCATACGCACACACACTCAAATACCTAAATACATCTTTACACACCAGTACGTGTACTTGTGCATTTAACAAAAAAAAACTACGCCTCGCACACATGACGCTTTGTACAATGTGCGTGCATGTAGTCGTCGTCATGTTGGTTGAAAATAAAATCCATATTGAGCCCTTAGGAAAGTAAATGGAAATCCCATGTTTGCACTTAATGTCAAGTTGTGACATTAAATAGTATAGCTCTCCAAGCTACGCAGCACAAAAAAACCCACTCCCAAAAGAACCAAAGTGTTTCATACACGATGCTGTTGTTGTTGGTCACACAAACAAACACGAGCAAACACCATCGATGGCACATTTACATTCACTGGTGTCACATCCTCAGCCTCTTCGGCCTCAAGAGCTGACTGAAGTCGTACTCGTCCAAATAAGCTCTGCACTCTTGTGGCTGCTTGTAAAAATGAAAGAGCAAAATGGAGGCTTAACACAAAGATATATGAGCTCTGTGAATGTGAATCGCGTGCTAAAGCTCATAGAGGGAATCGGCGGCATACACTATAGGCATACAGGCATCGAAGAGTCAACACCCACTTAACTTGGGTGTTGTCTCAACTCCTCCTTGACTAAAGGACGCAATAGTAAAAGATATGAGTGTATGTATGTTGTTTTCTAGTTGTTTTCCATTTCCTCTTAGTAGTCCCATGGGTTGTATATGTATGTTAGAGATGAAAGGATATCCGCATTAAGCAGCAACAGCTTTAAATCAATGAATTTGCATGCGCGTGTGTGGAGTGGGTTGTTCTTAGTAATCGTTATAGTTTTTAATTTTTCCTTAAAATTAATTACATTTTGTTTGTGGTCTGTTGGGCGGAAGTATAGTGTCAGCCTGCAAAAATAAAAACAGAATTCATCACATAACACAGTGACCTAGGAAACAGTTACAAAGAATTTGAGATAGGTGGAAAAGAAAACATAAAACCGAAGTTTCTATATATATAAAGACAACTTCCACACAAACTTAAGAATATGCAATTAAATAGTAAATTTGCAGTTGCCAGCAGAAAAAATAATTTGCATTAAAAACCAGTAAGAAAGTTTCAGTCGGGCAACCCGACTTACATAAACCATCACTCTCAGTACAACAAAAAATGTTCTATTATACTGATATTATTACTCCATCTCTAAAGTGGGCGGAAAGGTACATTTGTATGGGAGGTACTATAAGGGGCGTCGCTAGACTTCCAAAATACAGAATTTGGGCACCATCGTGTCGAGTGTATTGATATTATTACTCCATCTCTAAAGTGGGCGAAGTGGTTCATTTGTATGGGAGGTGCCAGAAAGGGCGTGTCTAAACTTCCAGATTACTTCTCTAAAACGTTTTCTTGCTTGAACTTTACTAAAGACAGAATTTGGGCACGATATCTATTTATTCTATTATAATATTAATCAATTTATAATATTAATCGATTTATAATATTAATCGATTTCTAAAGTGGGCGGTACCTGATGTGTATGGGAGGTACCAGGTGGGGCGTGGCTAGACTTCCATTTTTTTTTCTCAAAAACTGTATCCTGCTATAGATTTACTATAGAAAGAATTTGGGTACGATCGCGTTGGATTTATTGATATTATTACTCCATCTTTAAAGTGGGCGGAAAGGTACATTTGTATGGTGCGTGGTACCGGAAGGGGCGTGGCTAGACTTCCAATTTTTTCCGAAACTTTATCCTGTTATAGCTTTACTATGTTCAGAATTTGGGTATTGATATTATTACTCCATCTCTAAAGTGGACGGAATCATGTGTTTGTATGGGAGGTACCAGAAGGGGCGGGGCCATGTAGCCCATTTGCAATACCGTAAGTAGTTTTGGGGAAATATTAACTCGTGCAAAATTTCAAAACATTTGGTTGCATCTTTCGAAAGTTATCGTGCGTACCAGCCAGACAGACAGACAGACGGGCATGGCTCAAACGACTTAAAAAGTCATGAATCGAATTTGGTTCAAAGGAACCTAGGGTCTAAAGTGACTTCTTCTATGTGTTACACTTTTGGGTCGTATCAAATGATATATACCTCATCCCTAAGGGTGATGGTATAAAAATGCAATACACAAACCTCCATATACGTTATATAACAATTATTTTGCTTTCCAACAGTAAATTTTGTCCCACACTCACTTAAATTTCTGAAAAAAACACTGTGATTAGACTTTCCACCGCATCTTCTACATATTTTATCTTCTTCCAAAAATCCGACATAACTTTAACCACCTCGACTATCAGTAATTACATTTAACCTCATGAATTTTTATTACTGTTTTTGATTTAAACTGAACTGTTATACTTTGCCCCGTGTATATGAGTGTTTAATTTTTTCGTTCTCATTTTCAACTTTCTCTTTCTAAAGTTACTACCTACTAACAAACACACCAAGTTTTATGCTTAACACTTCGGTGTTAAATAAATTGACTAATTATAGCGTAACTTAATGACAAATGTTTATGTTACAAACATGAAACCACCAAAGCAGTCAAGTGAATCTAAGGATAACACAAACTGTAACACAAGGAATCAAAGGCAAACAAAAAGAATATAATACAAGACAACAGAGACGGGGAGAGAGAGAGAGAGAGACGAGTTAAAGTTCTTGACAACTTTACGAATGAACCACACACAAAAGGGGTTTTTCCCACCCACAAGCAAAAGCTGCCTGAAAAATCTCAAAGTTAAGCAATTAAACTCAAATTAAAGCCATTGAAATAAGAACAAAACATAACCAAGAAGACACAACAACAGCACAACACAACAAAACAAAAGGAAATAGATATACGAGTACCAACAAACACAACAGCTATAATAAAACCGTTGCTGAATTTAAGTGCACACAGATAAAAGGAAGGGCATAGAAAGTAATGGGAGAGGCAGAAGAGGGGCCGTAGAGTGACTGCCGTTATATTATAGCATTGAGGAGACACCCCCCCATCACAACCACCCACCATCACTAATAGAGTACACACACAAATCACATTTGCCATTTTACGTGCATTGTTTACGTTTAAAACAAATCTGGATGAAAGATATTTAGCTTTTCACATACATACATACATATAAAAACGGAATGTAGGCAATTTCATGGCTATAAAAACCAAAAGTAAGTCCTTCGTTAAGAAACTTTAGGCATTTCTTGTTTTGTTTCGTACATCTTAACTTAGGTGTTATACAATCATGTGTCAGTGTGTGTGTGGCTTTGTGTGCGAGGATAAGAGCCCCATGTTTTAGTGCTAGAAAATGTCTTTACAGGTGGCTGTGTTGTGGAGTACATGTAAGCGAAATATAGCAAACCGGGTTTTGTGTTTTTTATGTCATCTACCGATATGATCAAATATTACTCTCTTTTGTACAATTGGACGCTTAGTTTAGAAGATAAAGGCACTTGAAGTTTTTATATGAATATCGACGGCTTCCTACTGATTTCAAGTTGAGTTCCCAACGATATCTTGGTGATTGATCCAAAAATTGTATGGTGATCACAAATTATGCCCATTTATGCAATTGGACACTTAGTTTAGTAGATAACTGCACTTTTGTGAGATGAGAGAAAACAGTCATTTAGGTAAATTTTTCAAACAAAGTTTCGTATTGATTAAAGGAATTTTAATGGAAGCATCCTTTGAGATTTGTCCAAAGAATATCGTTTAAACATAAACATCCCTCTAAAACTGGACACTAGTTTGTAGGTGGTGTAGACACTACTTGCTAGGAGACCACCTGTACTTACTCTGCTAAACCTAAGCAATACATTTCATCGTTTCTTTTTTGTATAAAATGTCCGCAAATAGAGTCAATCGCCACCACAAACTAGGGAAATGGGTCCCCATGAAAAGTGTAGTAACATAGGTACCCATGCTAGAGGTTGTGATATTAGTACCCACAAAAAACTTACACAATACAACACAAAAATTTCAATTCTGAGAACTGCACGTGAAAGTAGCCCCAAAAAGAAGAAGTTCTGTATCATTCGTTTTGTCAGGTTACATGCCATAATAATCTGATATCGATTTGAAGTTAGTAAGTATCGTATAGGGGAAATTGTCACATTTTAGGCTCTTTTGTTATATTGTTATATGGTGGTGTATGATTATCATAAGTAATATTCCACGTAAATCATACGCCATGGAGTACAACTGATTTATTGCAACTGCTACAAAAAAACCGAGTTCAAAATCATTTGATGAATGGAAAAGTAAAACTGTTGCTTATGTAGGGAAACGTTATATGAACAGACTAAAGGAATTGTAATTCTTAATTTTTTTAAATTTGTTTCAGCTAAATCGAACTATTGGTTCTGGAGTTAGAGCCTAAAACGTGAAAAATTCCCTAAACGATACTTACTAACTTCAATTCGATGTTAAATTATTATGGCATGTAACTTGATAAAACGAATGATGCAGAACTTCTTCTTTTTGGGGCTTCTTTCACGTGCATTTCTCAGAATTGAGTCCCAAATCAATGAGCTGAAAAATGTTGAACTGTGTTGCCAACAATTGTCATTGGGTCATTCCAAAATTGGGCCATTTTTTGAGAAGAGATTCCAATTGTATCTTGGTGATTACCTAACAATTGTATAGTGATCATAACTAAAGCTTCTTTTTGCGATCGGACACTTAGTTTAGGAAATTACTGCACTTAAAATATCCATATACCATACCGACGGCTTCTCACTTTATTGAAGATGAAATGAAAAGGTCATCTAGCGACATTTAAGATTTGCCCAGAACTATCCTGGCGATGTTATGTGGAAATACTTTCCAAGTAACACAACTTATAAAAATAGTAATTTTACACCCCCTTCTTGAAAACCCGGTTAACCGACATTAACAAACCCGATTAAATCGGTTATTCGAAAATCGCATTGTCTCTACTTTGTATGCCACCGTCTACGTGTATTGTAAGAGCTAACTAAGCCTTGTTAGGCCTAGTGTTTTATAAGCAAATAACAGCAAATGATACATAGAGAAAGTGAGAGAGAGAGAGAGAAAAACAAAACGACAATGTTTACCAAACAAAATACAAATGTAATCACTACTCGGTGTTAACAGTGTCCTTTTATATGTTCAGCAATAAGGCGGCAAAGTTTGTAACTTTTTAAATCCCATTAGAATTTATGTGGAAGTTATTGCCTAACATCTGCTTTAAATGCTAAGGTGTAAACATATTATAAGGTGGCCACAAATGTTTTTTTTTTTTTATTGTTTTAAGGAAACTTTTGATTTATTCACCATTGTAATTAAAAAGTCAAAAGATAATCCCTTAAGCATCTATGTTAGGAGGCCTACATTGAGTAATAAATTTAAATTGTTAAAGCAAACGCAACATTTATTAACTAATTAAAATAATCAATGGGAAATAAAATAATTCTTACATTTGGTTTATAGTTGTGTGTGTGTTTGGTACCCGCCATTGTAGCGGATACACTAAAAAGGAAAAGAATATAAGTAAAGATAGGGAAGTATAGGTGGGCTAAGCCATTTATGTTATGCAGCGATACTACCGGCTGCGTCGTTAATGTTGACTGTATATGTGGGAGCTACCAGCCGTAAAAACATGTACCCAGGGAAGAAAAGGAGTGGGAAAGGGGAGTTTCATATTGCTCCCTAAATCAAGGACCGCCTGATGAATGCGATGAATCGCATTCTGTTAAATAGAAGGGCGAAAATCAAGATTCTTTCATTCGATAAGTGGGCAGAAGGGCGTGGCATATGTTATAAAGCCTCAGAACTATAAAATTTGAGGCAATATATGTACTTTGCAATGAAGATGAAAATATACAAACGATATATTTATTTTCGATCAGTAGGGGAGGTGGCGTGCCGCAAATGTATTTAAGTCGTGAAGAAATATATTTGGTAGTATTTAGCACTACTGGATCTGAGGTCAAAGAGCGCATAGCAAAATGTTTGTTTTGTTTTCCTTATCTTTCTTAATAATTATATTTATTTGTCACTAAGCTTATCCTAAACGGCTTGACCGAAGGTTATACAATTGTTTGTGATTACAAAAAATGGGTCTGATTAGATCTGAACAACTTTTTGTTGTCTGTTGCCAAAAATAAGAACGAGTAGTAATTAGAGAATATAACCTGCATTAATATATAAAACACTAGCTGGCCCGGCAGACTTCGTCCTGCCTTCTAATTAATGTAAAAGATATTGATTGCTGTTGAAATCTAATAGCAATTGGTTTAATACTTTGACCTCTAAAATATTTCAATATAAAAGGCGAGGTTTTTCTGGACAAATTTTGTACTTTATATATCTAAAAGATTATTATATATTATTGTAAGAATTGCTAAAATGGATCAGCAGTATCGTCCATGATTTGATGAACACTTACTTATTGATAGGCATACATTCTAAAACAATAATTTTAAGCCGATTGACTGACATATAACATTCTCCGTTGGAGTAATGATAACACTTTGCTCCTTTTTATCTCAAGGAATACGAATTTCCAAAAATCTCTTCATTTGGCTCAAGAACCCTATTAAGCGTTTGGTCTGGGTATTGCAACACTTTTCCCATTTTCGGGTTTGTCCCCTAAAAGTTCGAAATGCGAAAAATCTCTTTGTGAAGCTCTCTAATTCTATAGGAAGTGCGCCGTTTGCGGTCTAGGTGACCATCTACACCCTATCCCCAACTTTCACTGCAATTTTGGTCAAAATTTGGTTTAACCGTTTTAGCAATTAGTGGTGTCATCAAAATGGACATCTAATTTTATATATAGTTTTCAATAATTTTGATTTTAAAAAAATGGTTATATATATTGTAATCAATGGTGACTAAATGACTTTCGAAAAATTAAGTGTATCATAAGCTAAACACCACCAACTGTATCCAAACATATATCCAAAATTTTCTCATGTCAAAAAATGCATTAATTTTAAGTTTGAGTAAAATCGGACAATCGATATAAATTTTCGAAATACTTCACCTCCAGCCAACTAATTTATACAAAAAAAATTTTTTTCTTTATATTGTTTCCTTTAATTTTAGACAAATTGTTGATTCGTTAACATTTTCATTATAATTTCACCCTAGCGGCACCTACCCGGTTCATTTATACAAAAAGCTTTTTTCTCATGATCGCACAAATATACATGCTAAATTTCAGTTAAATTGATCCATTCGTTCAAATTTCGATTAAAAATGCACCCAAACGCCACCTACCGGGTCCGTTTGTACATAAAATGTTTTCCCATGATCACACGAATATCTATTCTGAATTTCAGTAAAATTGGTCCATCCATTAGAATTTCCGATGTAAATACACACCAGCGCCATTTATCGCGTCCATTTGTACATACAATTGTTTTTCACGATCAAACAAAAATACATTTTGAATTTCAGTTAATGGAATGGAAGAATGGTCCAATTCGTTAAAATTTTGATAATAAATACACCTTAGTGCCATATACCGGGTCCATTTGTTCATACACATTTTTCTGATGATCAAACAAACATAGATTATGAATTTCAGTTAAATTGGTCCATTCGTTTAAATTTTGGTTATAAAGCCACCCCAGCGCCACCTACCGGGTCCATTTGTGCATAAAATGTTTTCTCATAATCAAACAAATATCCACTATAAATTTCAGTTAAATTGCTACATGCGATTTAAATCCACCCTAGCGCCACCTGGATTTTTTCTTTACGAACAATCTACGGAAAATTTTTAGTCGACAAATCAGACAAATCGCTCCAGCCGTTCTCCAGTGATGGGTTTACATACGTGGACCATTTAATTTTTATATATATAGATTAAAATTTTTCCTAACGGTTTTTGTGCTTTTTATAAGTTTGTGGCAGAGTAATTATATACGAAGCATTTTTGCGACCGTAACTTTAAAATTGAAGCGTTTTCCATTTCCATATAACGAATTTAGGCAAAACCGAACGCACGCACACAAAAAAGAAATCGACGTCGCTTTGTTGTGTGTTATTGTTGATTTCACAAAGCACAAACTGAGACTGTTGCTTTGAATCGTTTATTTACCATAAAATTTAAAGTGTATTTTGGGGAACCACCGAACTAAGCAAGTGACAACTGGAACCATTATCATCTCTCACATTTCTGGCAGTTGCTATCAGTTTGACTTTGCATATCGCGATATGTAATGTGTTTACTTCTCTGAATGCATTAGAAAACTATATTGAAGGAGAAAAGTGAAAAAATTTACTTCAACTCAAAATAACTGACTACTGCAAATAAAAAATTTTAAAAGAAACAAAATTGTTTTTCTTTTCTGTATAGCAAATTTTCTTTATAGCGAAGTAAATATCTAGTCGTCCCATGAAATTCATTATAGAGAGTTTCGACTGTACATTGTACATTGTTTTTAAAATGTTATCTTCTAGAACCAAACCTTCAGTATTTTAGTGCTTCACCTTGTGCAAGTATTGATTTACTTTAAACATAATTGTATCCAATTTTCACCAGGGCGTATGAGTGATACATGATATTAATAACAATATCACTCATACGCACTGTTCGCCTATAATTCTTACTATGTATTACAAATAGGCTTGCCAGATTTAAATTTGTAAAATTCTTGACATTCACCAAAAATTTTCTTGATTGTAAAAAAAAATCTTGACAAATAAAAACACTCATACGTTATATGTTTTACATATTCAGTTTTAATTAATTTTTTATAAAAGTATAATTTCATATAAAAAGTATACAAAACATTAAAAAATCAATTACAGATAATTCAGTCAGTTAACTGACTGATAAATACCCTTACCTTATCTGTGATATTACTTATTAAAATTAAACTTTTTTTACGTCTTGAGGAGTTCATATTTGAATTTGTTGAAAATGTATAAATTTTCAGGCAATTGCCATATTTGTATACGAGGTACCAGCAGGGGCAGTACAAAGAGTCAGATTTTAATTTGCAGGATAACGTGGAATAAACTTTTTATGTGGGTGTTTTTGGTCAAATGTTATGGGAGATACTACAGAGAGAGTGACAAACGTTTAAATTTCTCAAGGTTTTTTTTTTAACTGACCAAATTTAAGCATTGTCCAATTGTCGGTTTGGATTTAATGTAAGAAATATCAATTTTCCAAAAATAGGTCATTTCCATTGGGAGTAATCAGGGGTCGGCCGATATAGTCCATATTCATTCCGGGGTCCAATTTTTATTACATGTTTAAATTCAGTGTACTAACAAAATTATATGTATGGGAGGTACCAAAAGGAATGTGGCAAAACGTTTCGATAATCTGAGGGTTTGTCTACTATTACCCCTTACCTAAAGTTGAGGTTATAAAAAATTTAGTGGGAACACTGATGTTGTTTTTTTTATTTTACGACAAGAACTTGACAGCATAGGTTCGATTCTACCATCGGCGGGTAATAAAACCCTATACTCAGTTTGGCGAGATAGGTGACCAATTTTTTTTTGGACCTTAAAAGATTCTCGATATCAGTGAGTCCCTCGAAAAAGGCGTCATCAGTTTTTGTCCAATAACTAACGCACACTTCGTGATAGCGCTAAACTATATTCAGCAATAATGTAACTGTTAGTTATGCGCATTAACTTTATTAACTGTTTATGTCACAAATGATGGCTATTCTGCCCTTTTCCAAAAAAAAAATTGAAGGAGGAATTATTATTTATTCACTTTTTTGAACATTACTTTGAGGGAGTCCAAATTTTTCACTAACAATGTACGCCAAAATTGTAGCCATGGTAAAGTTGAAGAACATATCAATACAATCTGAACGTGTCTAGGCTACCTAAATAGCTCATAAAGTCCACTATGATACCGGTTTTTCGTACCATTACGCACGTGTAAGCCAGTTAATGGTTGAATATCAACCGATTTTAAGTTTCTCGCGGATTTTGAAAGAAGACACTGCGGCCTTTCCAACGATATATATAGTTATATTGATTACTTGTCATATATGTCTTTTTTTTGCATCGATATTTTAAACTTTTGTGATTTATTTACTACTATCTGACCCGGGCAAACGTTGTTTTGCCTTCAAATTTTATTTTCTCTGCAAGTCTTTCTTGAGTTGCGGTGCAAAAACTCAAAAAAAATTAATATTGCCCCATCTTTCAGAGGAACTTCAAACTACACAGAAACACTTCTCACGGCCCATAGAGCATGCATATAAAATTTAGTCAAAATCGGTCCAGTAGTTTTTGAGTTTAGCGATCACGAACAATCACGTAATTTTTATCTATGTAGAGATTTTTAAGTTTGAAGAAGTTTGTAGCCACTATTTTATAAGGACACCCTAATTTTCACTATTTTATTCAGAAAGTGCACGCTTTCACGAGTTAAACGCATACTTGTTTGTAAAGATCGGTTAACAAATAGTTAAGTTATTCATGTTTTCCGAAGGACAATATAGGCGTCAACTTCTTGTATTTTAAAAAAAGTATTCATTTGTTGCATAGTGTTATAAGTGTTCAATAGGGAGGTGAAAATAAGTGATGATAGATTTTTCAACGAATACACTAACAAAACTTTTCACAATAATATTTCTATGAACTGTTCATTTTATTTAAAAAAAAAAAAATATTTGCATTATTTTTCGGTTGGTCTGAAAAAATCTTGACAAAACTTATTTTTTTCTTGATTCTTGACGAGCATTAAAAATTCTTGTAAATCAAGAAAAATCAAGATCGTCTGGCAACCCTAATTACAAATAACAAACAATAGCCAATGGGCTTGACCGACAACGATAAACTTACGCTTTTGACATGACTTAATTACCTTATTAAATTATTAAATTGCTATTTTAAAAATATTTATTCAATCTTCCCACCCTCTCATTGCAGGATGCTGCCATTTGTGTTAAGTTTCATTTGGAACGTGAAAAAAATCCTCATAAATTCAATAGTCGCATGAAGAATAAACTTTGGTATTTCGAATATGCAACATCGGAGACATTTGCCGCCTCGTGTAAAAATCTTCATGAGAACATTGAGATTGTGGTAAGTACGAAAACGTGTCATAGCCTATATGCAACAATATTAAATGTGTGCGGGAGGGGGGAGGGTACTAAACAGACAGCCCAGCGCATTGAGCTAAGAGGCACAAAATTCAATGAATGTAAATTTCAAGAGCTAATAGTAGAGTGGCAATGTTGCCATGTTTTGGCATAATTGAGATTAATAATCTCTATAGGTTGTAGTTGTAAGTGTGTTTTGTAACAATTTTTGGGTAAACAAGATGAAAGGAATGTTTTAAGTTAATCTGATAACTGTAAAATATTCAAGGATGATAGTAAAAAATTTCCATAGAAAATAAATCAATCAATAAGAGCATATAGGAAATAAATCAATCAACAATATATTATATTTTTTTCATAACAATTTTTTTACTTCCTTGTATCAATTTCTTTTTCTTTGTCTTTACTTCAGTGTGATGGCGTTTCCTTGGATTTGGCCAATGGTCCTCACTTACAAGGCGTCGCTCTTCTCAACATTCCCTATACTCACGGTGGCTCAAATCTCTGGGGGGAGCATTTGTCGCAGAAACGCATACGCAAAAGTGCTGGGCCCTTTCGCAAAGGCAAAAAACTGAAATCATCCGATAAGGAATTATCTGCGGTCAGTTTTAATTCCGTGGATCTCTCGGTAGCTGTGCAAGGTAAGCCGAATGTAAAAATTAAAATTAAAAAAAAAAAAATAGTAAAAACTGCTGCATTTATTAAAATCGGAATGGGTTAAAAAAAAAGGAACCAGTTCACCAATTTCAGTCAATTGCATTTACATATTTAAATGCACATAATCAACTTTAACACCAATACTTGAATTGGGTGTCCTGTATAATAATATAAAAAATCAATAGGATTCTATTGTGTTTTCAATATTTTGTTTTTTTTTTTTCTACAGATATCGGTGATCGTTTGATTGAAGTTATTGGTCTTGAGAATTGTCTACACATGGGCCAAGTGCGCACTGGACTTCGTGCTTCGGGCCGTAGGTTGGCCCAGTGTAGTGAGGTGATCATAAAGACACGTAAAACCTTCCCAATGCAAATAGATGGCGAACCATGGATGCAACAACCCTGCACGGTAAGAAATATAAGGCATAGATCGTCATATATATATATATAGCGACATCTATAGCATTTTTGATAGAACGTGACCATCCACAAGAAAATATCTTCATATTATCGTATTTATAGTACAAAACTCGAAAATTTATATTCAAAGATTCCTATCAGAGAAGGTATTGGATCGCTCTTTTCGGCTCTCGGCTCGCTAGCCAGGAGCCACAAATTTCAAACAAGCTCTCGGCTCGCGAGCCAAAACCCCAAAAAGGAGCCAGCTCGCGAGCCTAGAGCCAAGATCAATAGCTGGCTTGCGAGCAAGGAGCTAAGAGCCCAAAAAAGAGTCAGCTCTAGAGACCATTTGAAATTTTGTGGCTCTTGGCTTGCGAGCTAAGTACCAAAGTTATGTACCAAAAGTACTTTTTTATACCAAAAAGTACTTTTATTGGCCTGAAAACACTTTGTTATACAGAAAAATTTTTTGTACCAAAAGTGCTTTTAATGTACTTTTTGGCTCAAACTATTTTTTTGTGTACCAGTGTACTTTTTAGTACCAAAAGGACTTTTATTGTACTTTTTGGTTCATAGTACTTTTATTGTACTTTTTGGTACAAAGTACTTTTTTTACCAGATTACTCTTTTATACCAAAAAGTACTTTTAATATACTTTTTGGCGTAAAGGACATTTTTTGTACCAAAGTACTTTTTTATGCCAAAAAGTACTTCTATTGGCCCAAAAACACTGTTGCACAAAGTAATTTTTATGTACCAGAGTACTTTTTTGTACGAAAAGTACTTTTATTGTACTTTTTGTTTTATAGAACTTTTTGGTACAAAGTACTTTTTTGTACCAAAGTACTCTTTTGTACCAAAAAGTACTTTTAATGTACTTTTCGGCACAAAGTACTTTTTTTAGTACCAATAGGACTTTTATTGTACTTTTTGATTCATAGCACTTTTATTGTACTTTTTGGTACAAAGTACTTTTTTACCAGATTATTCTTTTGTACCAAAAAGTACTTTTAATATACTTTTCGGCATAAAGAACATTTTTTGTACCAAAGAACTTTTATATGCCAAAAAGTACTTCTATTGGCCCAAAAACACTGTTGCACAAAGTAATTTTTTTGTACCAGAGTACTTTTTTGTACCAATATAACTTTTATTATACTTTTTGTTTTATAGTACTTTTTGGTACAAAGAACTTTTTTTGTACCAGAGTACTCTTTTGTACCAAAAAGTACTTTTAATGTACTTTTCGGCACAAAGTACTTTTTTATGCCAAAAAGTACTTTATTGTTCCAAAAACACTTTTTGTTGCACAAGGTACTTTTTTTTGTACCATAGTACTTTTTGGTACCAAAAGTACTTTTAATGTATTTTTTGGCACAAAGTACTTTTTTCGTACCAGAATAATTTTCTGTACCAAAAAGAATTTCTTTGGCACAAAAGAAAGTGCTTTGTACCAGAAAGTAATATGTCCCAATTGTATTTTTTGGTACAAAAGAAAGTACTTTGTACCAGAAAGTAATATGACCTAATTGTATTTTTTGGTACAGAAAAGTTTTCTGGATCCTAAGAACGAACTTTGTGCAACAAAGTGTTTTTGGGCCAATAAAAGTAAAATTTGGCAAAAAAAAGTGCATTTTGGTACAAAAAAAGTACTTTGTGCCGAAAAGTACATTAAAAGTACTTTTTGGTACTTCTGGTACAACAAAGAACTTTGTAAAAACAAGTACTTTGTGCCGAAAAGTACATTAAAAGTACTTTTTGGTACAAATAAGTACTCTGGTACAAAAAAAGTACTTTGTAAAAAAAAGTACAATAAAAGTACTATGAACCAAAAAGTACTTTTGGTACAAAAAAGTACTCTGGTACAAAAAAAATTACATTGTGCAACAGTGTTTTTGAGCCAATAGAAGTACTTTTTGGCATAAAAAAGTACATTGGTACAAAAAATTTACTTTATGCCGAAAAGTACATTAAAAGTACTTTTTGGAACAAATAAGTTCTCTGGTACAACAAAGAACTTTGTAAAAACAAGTACTTTGTGCCGAAAAGTACATTAAAAGTACTTTTTGGTACAAATAAGTACTCTGGTACAAAAAGGTACTTTGCACTAAAAAGAACAATAAAAGTACTATGAACCAAAATGTACTTTAGTCTTAGAGCTCATTTGAAATTTTGTGGCTCCTGGCTCGCGAGCTGAGAGCTCATTTGAAATTTTGTAGCTCATGGTTCGCGAGGCGGGAGCTCATTTAAATATTGTGGCTCTTGGTTTTGAATTTCAAACGACGGTTCTTGAATTTGAATTGGAAAAAATGTTAATGAAAAATTCGTTGAAAAATAAATTAATAAAATGTACTAAACTCTGCTTGTAGCATGCAACATTAAAAATTTTTTTAAATTGTTGTTAATTTCCTTTCTTGTTTCTGCTTTTTTCAGATAAAAGTCAGTCACAAAAATCAAGTTCCTATGCTAATGGCACCACGCTCAGAGAAAGGTAAGGGTTTCTTCAACATGCTGTGCAGTTGATTTCGACGCAGTGTGTCCACCAGTTCCATTATGCGAGATCACTTTAGCAACCTGGCATTGGCGGCCACTGCCACAACAACAACGCTAGCAACACCAACACATGCGATAGAAACCACCGTCCAAACTACAGAAAAGCTTTAGTTACAAAAACAACAACAACAACACAAAAACAACAACAAAAAATAAACGAACTATAAATATGTTAGAACCGCAACAACATTAAGAACAAAACAAACAAATTTAAAAAGAGAATTTTGTAGACTTTAATAGCAAAAAAAATTTAGAGAAATTATTTATATATACAATATTACATATACATACAATATATATATATAATATACACACAACTACATATAAGTGCAGCATATTATACATTTACACACATGTAGAAAAAAAAGGGAAATTGTATATACATTAGAGTGGCCATAGTGGAAATTTTTTTGAAAAGTTAAATTTTTCGCACTGAAAAATATGAGGTTGGGGATAAAAATAATTATGCATATTTTTTTTTTTTTTGTTTTTGGTTCCGAGTACCTCCGGGTTGAGCCCAAACTTTTATTACATCACCCATTTAGGCTGAAGTGCTGAATATGGGGCGGGAGCCCGATTAAAAACCAAAAATATGCCATTGTCTTCATCTTGGCCACCAAACATCGGAATGGTATGTCAAAGTTGGCGCTCAGAGCCATGGGGCCCGGGGGGTCAAAAAAGGGGCCCCTTTCGGTTCTATGACGACCCCCCAGGTGCGGGTACTCAAATGAAAGATATTTTCGAGACGAATCCAACGATGTTATTTTTAGGTTCCTACGGGTCTCCTGGACCGAGTTAGAGCCATTTCCGGGTTATACCAAGAAAAAAAAATATTTTTAACTAAATTTAAAAAATGTTTAAAAAAATTTTAGGTGCGGCGCTACTAAACCCAACATAGGTGTACCGTCATTTCGCCCAATGTCATTTCGCCCAAAAACAACCATGACATATCGCCCAAAACATGTCATTTCGACCAAAAACCTAACTACAACATGACATATCGCCCAAATGCTATGACAGAAGACCCAACTCAATTTTTTTGGGCGAAATGTCAGACTCATGATGACGGCACGCCCTGCTGCATACGTCGCAGTCAGTCTTGTACTCTCTCTCTCGGTGGGGGGCACGCCCCCGCCGCATACGTCGTAGTCAGACTCGCTACTCTCTCTCTTTCTCTGGCATTATTAAAACACGAATGCGGTGGGGGGCACGCCCCCCTAACGCGGGGGCAAGAGTACAAGACTGACTGCGACGTATGCAGCAGGGCGTGCCGTCATCATGAGTCTGACATTTCGCCCAAAAAAATTGAGTTGGGTCTTCTGTCATAGCATTTGGGCGATATGTCATGTTGTAGTTAGGTGTTTGGTCGAAATGACATGTTTTGGGCCATATGTCATGGTTGTTTTTGGGCGAAATGACATTGGGCGAAATGACGGTACACCTATGTTGGGTTTAGTAGCGCCGCACGCAAAATTTTTTTGAAAATTTTTTAAATTTAGGTAGAAATAATTTTTTTTTCTTGGTATATCCCGGAAATGGCTCTAACTCGGTCCAGGAGACCCGTAGGAACATAAAAATAACATCGTTGGATTCGTCTCGAAAATATCTTTCATTTGAGTACCCGCACCTGGGGGGTCGTGATAGAACCGAAAGGGGCCCCTTTTTTGACCCCCCGGGCCCCATGGGCCTAAGCGCCAACTTTGACCTACCATTCCGATGTTTGGGGGCCAAGATGAAGACAATGCCATATTTTTGGTTTTTAATCGGGCTCCCGCCCCATATTCTGCATTTCAGCCTAAATGGGTTATGTAATAAAAGTTTGGGCTTAACCCGGAGGTACTCGGAATCAAAAAAAAAAAAAAAAAAATATGCATAATTATTTTTATCCCCAACCTCATATTTTTCAGTGCGAAAACTTTTGGATTTCACATTTTTAATTTTTTCTATATAACGCTATGGCCAGTCTAATATACATATATATATATATTTGTGTAGATGTAGACTTATATATATAATGGTATATGTAGAAGAAGAAGAAAAAACGATATTCACCTTATATACATATTACATTACATGTGTATGTTCACATACCTCATAAGTCGTTTGATATTATTAAGAGATATTTATTACCCACAAAAAACAGAAACACACAAAAACAACATAGTCAATGCTTGCTGTACTGTACTGTAACTGTATGATGGCATTAACCGAATTTCAGTTTCATTTAAATCATTTTATGTTCCTAGCAATGATAAACGGACTTGACTTGATTTACTCCTCACTTCGAATTTTATTAACTTTAGTAGGCTTAATGCTAATTATTAACTACTAAATGTGGCCAAAGAGAACAATTAATTTTAAGAGACAAAACTATTGCATATATATGAAATAGAAAAACATAAAATAAAAAAAAAAAAATAAACATGAAACAATTTTAAAACACTATTTTGTAAGTACAGCTATTGCAGCAATGGCGTTGGTGTATCGAGATTCTATATAAGGTTGAAAAAGCATGTGAATTTAAAAATAACATGAGAAGTGAGATTATAAAATTTTGACACATATGCCAATTTTTACAATTCGAACAATAAAATCAACAAAGGCAATCAGTGGCATTATTTATAAATATTTATGAGAGGTTTATTAACCAAAATTTGATAGAAAAAAAAAATTTTTTTCTATCTTTTGCAATTACTTTGAATAACGTGCAACATCTCCGCTGTTGTCTGATTTAAAATCTTAACATCAAATGTTGTAGGCTTTCTGAAGGCATTTATTTTAATGTTAACTTCAGTTTTAAATTCTGTTAGAAATTATTTAATAATATAAAAAATGTTAAAGTTGATTATAAAATCTTAAATGATTTAGAAAAAACAATTTCGTTTTGTATCCCTTGATTGAAATATGGAAGAGTTCCTCGCATTTGACTAAAATAACATTCTTCTATTGTTAACATAACAGCAATGTCTGTCCACTAAGTCTACTACTGGAATTTGCTGTCTACAACAATAAGAACAACGACGGTCGAACCTCATCCAACCATGCCACGGCTAGTATCAAGTTATATCGAATAGTCGAAATAGTCTACTAACTAACTTCAAAATATAAATACACAACCAAAAAAAACTGTTAGGGGAATATATTAATTTTTTTAATAAAATTCAAAGGTTAAAAAAGTATACCAAACATAGAAAATTTTTAAAAATTTTCTTCTAAAAATTTAAATTTTAAACTTTAGAAGCTTTAAACATATACATTAGGGCGTTTCACAAAAAAAAAAATTTCAACTCTTGAAGCGGAATATTAAAGCTAGTGATCTAAAAGAATTTCGAAAATTTTTTGGGATTTTTTGAAGATGGGTATGGGGTCGCTGATATAGATTTTATCAAAAAAATTAGGTTATGGAGAAAAAAATTTTATATTATTTTTTTCTGGTGCTTTCTGTTCATACAACTAAACAATTCTCACAAAAAAAAATTGTCAACTCTTGAAGCGGAATATTAAAGCTAGTGATCTAAATAAATTTCGAATTTTTTTTGGGATTTTTTGAAGATGGGTATGGGGTCGCTGATATAGATTTTATCAAAAAAATGAGGTTATGGAGAAAAAAATTTTATATTGAAAAAAATGTTGAAAAAAACATTTCTCTTAAAAGTCGGATAGTACATCACCGCAACTTTAAAGGCTTGAAAAATATAATAACTTTTGAAAATTTTTAAAACTTTTCTTTGATGAGTTTTGAATTTTATTATAAACATTTCAGGGTTCAAATAATATGTAAAATATTTAATATTTTTAAATCTTAAAAGTATGTAAATATTTCGAATTATAAACTTTAAAAGATTTAAAAAATTCACATATTATTGAAAATTTGATACTAATATTTATTTAATGCACAAATTATACACAAACTTTTATAAAGAAAAAAAAAGTGGAGTTAAGAAGCGAAAGATGTTTGATCCCTCTGACATATCCAAGAGCCACAACCTTCCTTAAAAATTAGCCATATACAGAGCAGAAGAGGTAAGAGACCGTTTTAAGTCTCTAAACTCAGTTAAGAGTCGTTAAATAGAAGTTTCGATAGTATATGGGTATTTCCAGCGGAAGGACGGACGATTTCATAGTAAAAATTGCTATATTTTTAACTTTTTGTTTTTGTAATCATATCATGAATTTGTTGAACTTTATAAAAATAAACTACATATATTGTTGGAAGGTCTTTTCTTTCCAAATCCGCCCTACTGGCTTATAAGTGCGTAAAAGTTCGAAAACCGGGTTTTTACCCGTAACTCAAGATTTTGGGGTTTTTGGGAGATTTGAAAAACAGATTCTTGTAGTGCTCTGCAGCACCTACCAGAAAAATAGTATAATTCCCCAGGTATTGTTTTTTTTTTTGTCGCTCTGTATTATCCATAGAATAATGCGTGTGTCCGCAATGCACATTTAGATTGAAGTAGAATAAAATGTAAAAGTATTTTAAATGTGAAGTAAGTTGTTTATAGAACCCCAACATGTCTTCTTCTTAGTTTACAAAAAAAGAATATGTTGGTCACATAAGAAATTTCGCTAAATTTTCACACATTTTCATAGACACGTCAAGTTGCTGTGGAAAATTGGCTCTAAACTCTGTCAAGAGTCGTAAAATAAGACATTCGATAGTATATAACTACAACAATGAATTGATCTAATAAATCTATTATTTTGGTTAATATTTCTCATATTTAGATGTCGGCATAGCTGTTTCTTGTGATTGATTATAATTTTTTTTGTTTTAGAAATATATTTATTTTGAATATTTATTTATTTATAATTTATGTTTATAAAAATTTTTTTTTTTTGTTTTTGCATTAAAATTTTTTCTAAAATTAGTTTTTTTTTAATAAAAATGTAAATAAAGTTTGAAAACTATTTTAAAGTTTTAAATTAAATGTATTGTTTATAATTAATTTTATTTCACTAGTAATGTTAGATTCATTTATGGAAATTTTATTTTCATTTTAAATTAAACACTTTATTTAGTATTGGATGTCGAAGCTTTTTTCGACTCTGACGATCTCTGGAATTTACTTTCCATAGATAATAATAATAATAATAATAATAGATATTTGCCGCAACTTTGTCTTAGGTGTTTTATTCGGTAGGTCCAATTTGGAACACTTTAAAAAATTCGAAAATTTGTCAAAACAGATATCTTCACTTAATAGTGAATATATCAAAAGTTCTTAATTAATTTTCTGACTTTACGACTAAATTGCTAAGCGGAACACTTTCTGCGTCCTCGATTTGACAAAATTTCAGGACACGGGGCAGGCGTCGAAAAATTAAAAAAAAAATCCAAATTAAGGTAAAAATCAAAAAAGCGAGAAATTGAAAAATAAGTCCTCGAACGGACGTATGTGGGCCACAGGGTTAAAAACAAGCGCCCCAAAATATTTTAATTTTTTTTTAAAAAGAAGTATTGTGTTTGAGAACTGTCTTAGTTATCGAGTTATCGAACGATTAAACCGGAATTTCAAGACCATGAACTGATATTTAAAAACAATATAACTAAAATTAAAGGAAAAAATCAAAAATGCGAGATATCAAAATATTACGCGTCGCTGTTTTTTCGATAACTGTCTTAGTTATTGAGTTATCGAACAATAAAATCAAAATTTCGGGGCCAGTAACAAATGAAATTAAAGAAAAAATCAAGAAATCGAATAAAAAAAAAAAGAGAAAACAAGTAATTCGTTACAGATTTTTTTCTTTAAATAAATTATATTTCAGTCTTTTAAACAAATAAAATAATAAAACAAAAAAATCAATTTCAATTAACAATTTAAAAAAAACTACATGCACCTAATATGGAAAATTTACTATTCCATTTTGCTGCCCGATAAGGAATCCTTAAAGAATTAGGTCTCTAAAAAGAGCACCAGCAATTCGGCAAAATTCCTTAAAGTGATCTAGTCCTTGTGCTTTGCAATAATGTAAAAAATAATTTAAAGTAAATACATTTTGAAAAAAAAAAATTACTGATACGATCGAACAAATAGTACTTGAGATATCCTAACTCGGTGAAACAAGTTTTTCAAACATGGACATTTTTATTAGAAATTAAAGAAAAAAAACAAATTTAGACTTTTTATACCCTTACCCATAATATCGAGTGTATATATCATTAGATACTTTCAAAAGTGTAGCGCATTAAAGGAGACAAGTCAACGAGTCAAGGGTGTTAAGATCTAATTCATTTCTGAAATTTTTAAGGCAACTGAGCCATGTCCGTCTGTTTAGCTGACTGGCTGCATTCACCCATATACATTTTAATGCATATTCTTTTGTAAATAAAGGGTGATTTTTTATGAGCTATAGGAAAGTTTAAAAAAAAACACATAAAATTCAGAAAAATGCATGAAATCTTTATTTGAATCGATGGGACTGGCCGTGGCATAGTGGTTAGAACACGCGACTACCATGCGGGAGATCGCAGGTTCAAACCTGGCTCCAGTCATCTTAAAAGAAAAAAAAATAAAATTTTCTTTCATTGTCGGCTCCCCTCGAATGTTGTTGACAGCAACTGCGCAGTATTAAGCGTCGATTCAATCGTCGTGTCTAGTAAGAGCCTCTCAAACAGTGACGTTCGCATTCTTCGATAAACAAGAAGGTGCCGTTAGTTGTGAATCTAAAAATTGAAAGCGTGTTAATTCACAACAACGCGAGAAGGTATCCCATACCTCATTCATGGGGTGCAAAGGGAAATTAAGTTTTTAAGTACGGTCCATATAATTTAATATTTGAAGATTATTTCATGCAAATGTTGACCGTGATGCGCCTCAAATGATCCATCCGCTTAGTCCAATTTAGGCATACTTTTTCCAACATTTCGGCCGGTATCTCATGAATAAATGCTTCAATGTTGTCTTACAATGCGCCAAAAAAATAGTCTAAAGGCGTTAAATCGCACAATCTAGGCGGCCAATTGACCGGTCCCGAACGTGAAATAAAATGTTCACATCGAACTCGCCTCTCAATAAGTCCATTGTTAAGCGTGTTGTGTGGCATGTGGCGCCGTCTTGTTGAAACCACATGTCATGCAAGTCATGCTCTTGTAATTCGGGCAAAAAAAAGTTGGATATCATCTCACGGTAGCGCTCACCATCATCGCATCATCTTTGAAGAAGTACGGTCCAATGATGCCACCAGCCCATAAACCGCTGTGACTTTTTCTGGATGCATTGGTAGCCCTTGATATGCTTGTGGCTGATCTTCACTCCTTAATCGACAATTCTGCTACTTAACGTATCCATTGAGCCAAAAATGAGCATCGTCGCTGAACACAATTTTTCGTGCGATGAACTTTCTTAACAGAGCACGCATTTTGATAATAAAATTCTATAATTTGCAAGCGTTGTTCGTTTGTAAGACGATTCATGGTTAAATTATAGACCAAACTGAAGATGTTTGACAGTGAAACAAAACACGAAACGTGCGTCAGCTGTTTACACCAGTGTTGCCAAAAAAAATAATAGCTAAAAAATCACCCTTTACATTGAATTCGGTTAGGTTTGGGTAAACAGTAATAAAAATCTTCTTTATGACGAAATTCAATTCACAACCTATAAAGAGATTCAAATGTCTTTTTTATTTTAAAAATATACTATAAACGAATCGCCTTTAATATTCATTTCAGACATCCACAAAATTTTTCTAAAATTTCCAATTTTAAAACAATCACATATTGGTTTTCAAAACAATCTTTACGCATTCGCATTTTTTAATGATATTGCATTTTGCCAAATACTGAATCTCAATTGCCAACGTTATTTATTGTCTGCAATTTTAATATGTATGTATGTTTATAGCCTAATAAAAATGTTATATTGCTTATTGTGTCCAACAACCAAGTAAACCACAATGCAACTCCAATGAGACCAAATTAGAAAAAAAAAATATTTATAAATACATATATATAATATATATAAATATATATATATATATACATTAATATAAAAATATGAAAATTTATTTTAAATAAAATATGTATTTTGTAAGTAAATTTTACACAAAGATACTTAAGTCAACAAAACAAAAGAAAAACAACCTAAAGACAAAAGTTAACATACCGATGACAGACAGACATACAAGCTACATACCTATGGGGCATTGCAATAGAAGACATTAAGGGCATATTAAGAAATTTTAAGAGTGAGAATTTGGTTTAGAATCCAAAAATAGGGAATTAGATTGACAAAAAAAAACTCTCACTTTGGAACCTATTTTTACTCCCATTAAATTTGTTTAACAACTTCAATTACATATTTTCTAAAGGTTCCATGTGACACCTAAAAAACCTACAAAACTCTGCCCTATTCATATGATCTGCTATATTTCAGTTGTTGGAATGCCTCATGCGGATACTAAACAAATTTACAACATTTACCAAAAATCCAATATTTTAATAGAACAAATGTCACTTAAACAATGGAAATAATATGCGTGACGACTTATCTCAAAATTCTTATATATGACATTGCTGCTCATCGGGATTTAATTCACCTTAAATGGATTGAGAAAATTTTAAAATTTTGGTTTTGCTTTGTAATTTAAACTAAACCATTGTAAAGCCTTTCCACGAGATTTAAATTTTCAAAACAGCGGTATATGGTATAGAATGATTCATTTAGAGGTTTTCTGTGAAATTTAAAACAAATAACTTATATGGACGGACGATGTCATAGTAAAAAATTTCAATATTTTTTAATTTTTGATTTGTAATCATACCATGAATTTGTTGAACTTTAACAAAACAAACTTCATATATCGTTGAAAAGTCTCTTCTTTCCAAATCCGCTGAGAAACTTGAAATCGGTTCATATTTATCCGCGCTACTAGTTTATAAGTGCGTAAAAGTTCGAAAAACCGATTTTTTACCCCTAACTCAAGATGTGGGGAGTTTTGGGAAATTTGAAAAACAGATTCTTGTAGCGCTCAGCAGGATCTACCAGCAAAATAATAAAATTTCCCAGGTATTGATTTTTTCGTCGCTCTGTGTTAACCATTAATGTGTCCGCAACGTGTGTCCGCAACGCACATTTAGATTGAAGTAGCATAAAAGGTAAAAGTATTTTAAATGTAAAGTAAGTTGTTTATAAAACCAACCAACATGTCTTCTTTATTTTACAAAAAAGAATATACTAATCACATAAGAAATTTCGCTAAATTTCACAAGTTGCTGTGGAAAATTGTGTGTGTCCGGAACGCACTTTGTGTAAGTCATAATTTTTAATACAACATTTAAAGTAAAGTATTATTAAAAGAACATGATAGTACTGTCCAAAATTCACATTTTCTTAATATGAACATAATCTTTAAAACATTTCAACTTTTCGAGAAAACTACAAAATAAGAAAAAAACGTGCGTCCGCAATGCCAGGAAATACCCATATTAAATTTTAATGTCCGAATATTTATATTTAACTAAAAAAACAATATCTGGCATTAATGTTTATACCATCACCCTTAGGGATGAGGTTATATATCATTTGATACGAAAAAAAAAGTGTAACGCATTAAAGGAGACGAGTTAGACCCCAAGTATCTAAAGACCAAATTCGTTTCAGGACTTTTTAAGACGATTGAGCTATGTCCGTCTGTCTGGCTGGCTGGATGGCTGGTCAGCAGGATAACTCGAGTAAACCTTAACGAATCGGTATGAAAATTTACCAGTATTACTATTTTTCGAAACGAACTTATGAGATTGTAAATGGGCAGAATAGACCCACCCCTTCTGGTACCTCCCATACAAAATTACCTATTTTTGTATAATTAATATTTCTTCCATAGCTGCCAAACAGACCATCGGAGGATTTCTAATTTTGGTCAGATTATTTATCTTGCCTAAGAAAGCCGAAACCTTTGCCACACCCCTTCTGGTACCTTCCATACAAATGACCGAATGGACCCTTATAGTTTTACATACATCTTTTTTGTAAGTAAACTGAGATCACTCAAATTTTGCGTATGATGTTCGCTTATGAAAATTAGACTCAGGTATGAATATGGACTATATCGGTTCACGCCTTCTGGTACCTCCCATACAAAATTACCTATTTTTGGAAAATTTATATTTCTCCCATAACTTCCAAACGGACACTTGGGGGGTTTTGAAAATTGGTCGATAAAATAATGTTGTGATGGGAGGCGAAACCTCAGAGAGCCTAACTATTTGACACACTCCTGGTACCTCACATACAAATGACCGAACTCACCCCCATAATCTTACATATATATTTTTTTCGTAAGTAAATTTAATTCATTCAAATTTTGCGTATGATGTTCGCTTATGCAAATTAGACTCAGGAATGAACATGGACTATATCGATTCACGCCTTTCGGTACCTCCCATATAAAATTACCTATTTTTGGAAAATGACCGAACTCACCCCCATAATCTTACATATATATTTTTTTTTTTGTAAGTAAATTTAATTCGTTCAAATTTGCGTATGATGTTCGCTTATGAAAATTAGACTCAGTAATGAACATGGACTATATCGATTCAAGCCTTCCGGTACCTCCCATACAAAATTACCTATTTATGGAAAATTAATATTTCTCCCATAACTTCTAAACGGACAATTGTGGGGTAATGAAAATTGGTCGATAAAATAATGTTGTGATATTTGATATACCCCTTCTGCAACCTCTCATACAAATGACCGAACCCAACCCCATAATCTCACATACATATCTTTTTTTTTTAAAGTACACTGAAATCAGTAAAATTTTGCGTAAGGTATACGGTTATGAAGATTTGAAACGGAAATGCACATGGGCTATATCGGTTTACGCTTTCTGGTACCTCCCATACAAAATGACCTATATTTGGGAAATTAATATTTCTCCCATAACTTCCAAACGGACACTTGGGGGGGGTAATGAAAATTTGTCCATAAATTTATGTTGCGATAGGAGTCGAATTTGTACCTTCTGTACAAATAGATCAAATTTTGTATGTTTTTGCTCTACATGCAGACAAAAAATAATACATAAGTAATTTTATTTTAAAAATCTATTAATTTCAATAACTCAAGACATAAACAATATCTTATATTGGGTGATAGTATATATCAGTCAGTTTACCTGAATGAAATTTCTGTACTGGTTTAAAGAAAATTTCATTAAAATTTTGGCCACGATTACACCTTTGGTGGTTGTTTTGAAAAGTTCAACCATGGAGGACCTTTTTTTCTACCTTGCAAGCCCAAGTCTTAAATCTTAGCTGACTTATTAACGGAGACTTGTGACGTCATAGAACGCCGCACTATTTGGCCAGTTGTAAGGCAAAATGATGTGCTTACAAAAATAATATTTTACTAAAGCTCTTGCACTGCATTGCAGTAAAGCTCATAACAAGCTATATGTAGTCATTTTAATGTCGAATCATCCAATAATATACGCAGAGACCCTTATATGCGTATAGTATTCCCAATTGTAAGCTTGAAAGGTCCATTATATACACAGCACATATTGTGTGAATTGCACTAATAACATTTTTTATGCTCATGTTAACAATAAAGCTGAATAATATGGACATGTTGTGCAACATGAATCTTTTCAGAACAAATTGTCACACAAATCTGAATAAAATATAATGACTGTTTGACAACAGTCGTGTGTGATCTTTAAACAAATGACAAACAAGCCTCTAAATGAATCACACTTCATATGGTAAACATAAAACGTTTCACTGTCGCGAATGTCTCTATGTCTCTTTGAATAAAAACTTATTGCTGAAGAAATATAAATATGCAAAGAGGTTCGGGATCAATACGACTGTTGCGTAAGCGGGGCCTTAAAGCCTTTTAAATAGAAATCAAGCTCTATTCACACTAACTAACTCATCATATAATTTATTCCTATCAACGAAAGGCATGTCTTCACAAATTTAAGTGATCATCGCTTAAAGTAACAACAAGAGAGTAATTAGCCGGCAAACAGTGATTTTTTGGAATACAATAACCAACGCATATTACAAAATTTATAATTGACATCTTTTAGATTTCAACACTTACAAACAAAAATACAACACCACTACACACAAAGGTAGTCTTTATATTTTAAGAAAAAAACCGAACTAAAAATTTTGTAAAAATTATTGTATTGAATATAAAACTATTAAAAAAAATTATTTATATATCAAGACAAGGAAAAAAATGGTGCAGCTTTAACAAATTATATTATAGTATATTGAAAACAATATTTACGAATACTACGTTTTTTTTTTTTTGTAAATACTAACGTAACGAAATGAGGAGAATTATTTAGATTTAAACATAGCCTAAGATTAAATAAAATGCTTTTGTTTTTAAACTGTTCCTATTTTATTTTTTAGATTGTAACAAAAAAAAAATTATAGAAAATAATACTGAATGGATTTATTAGTTTAAGTTCAAAGAACTTTGAAATTAGAAGATAACCTACGGCTATGTGCAAAAATATTTAAAAGAAAAAAAACACACACACACACAAATCATACGCTTTAGTGGCACTTGCTGCGGTCGTTTTCATTCAAGTCGATGTGAATATTTATATTTTTTGAATAATAATTAATAATAATTATTTATTATTTTTTTTTATAAATATGGTAAAATATTAATTTAAGCTTTATACTTCTGAAATAATAAAATAACAAAGTACTCTACCCTGTTCATAACCCAAACTGTCATAATTTAAAGAATGAATCATTAAAAACAGTTAAGTAATCATTAAGTTTACCCGTTACAAACATTCGTAATATTATAAAATTTAAAAATTGCAAATAAAATTTAAAAATTTCCTCGGAACATTTTAACCCTCTATCTGCCCATATTAAACATTTTGAGAAATTTGACTTTTAAGTTGTTGTTCAAAATTCATCCTAAGATGTCCCATACGGGTAGGAGCTAGAGTGTTCAAATGTTCCGATGAAATATTCCCCTGAAAATTTTAATGTATGTCTCCGAAAACCTGTACTATCCCAAATTTAATTTTACACATGATTTTTCATTTTCTTTTATTTGACTTTTGCCCAAAAAAATCCAACTTTAAATCACTGTAAACAAAAATTGTGACGTAGTTAAGCAAACTGGAGTTAAAGGTTTTATTACTAAGGTCAAATGCTACCGTTTGATATTGGTTTGATTCACTCCCGAAAAAGCTTGTTGCACTCTTTGCTCAAAAATAGTCTTTTACACATTTCATTTTGATTTTATTTTATAACCTTGACCTCTCTTGATATTTAAACCGTTTTTCAAATTGGTCCAAAAATGTCCCATACTGGTGTGAGCTAGAGGGTTAAAATTTTCCGAGAAAATATTCCCCTGAATGTTTTAATATAGGTCTCTGAAGACATGAAATGCCCCAAATTTATTTTTATAGATGATTTTTCATATTCTTTTAATCGACTTTTGACCAAAAAAATCTAACTTCAAACCACTGTAAAAAAAAATGGTGACGTAGTGGAGTTTAGGGTTTTGTTATTTAGGTCAAATGCTATCGTTTGATATTGGTTTGGTTCACCCCCGAGACAATGACCCTCAAATTGTGTCATAGTGTTATCTTGAAAATTTAAAAAAAATAAAATTAAGTTTTTTTTTTGCCGAGTGTATTTTCGATAAATAGGATATTTTTTAACATAGAAATAACTAAAATGGTCTATAAAGCCAACTATATGGTCTATAAATGTTCTGAACAAAGTTTTTAAACCTACACAATAGTTAAGGTACAGTGGGCAAAAAATAGAAAAAAAAATAAGCCTGCAAGAAAAATTTTAAAAAAAATTGACAAAAATAGTCTATTAGTCAGTTATTTTTTGTCATTAGTCTTGCATATGAGTGATTAAATCAATCACACTCAATAAAATTTCTTAAAAAATGCATTATTATTCTTAAGTTTTAGCAGACCACACTAAAAGTTGATTCATTTAGAAGTTATGATTTAAAATTGCAATAAACCACTTAAAATAGAATTGGATGTCGAAAACTTTATAGTGGCCTGAAAGAACCATCTCTGACATTTCCTTTTTAAAGATAATTTCAATCAAATATTTGTTGCGACTACGACGCACAGTGGGAATATGCTGTCAATAGCCCATTTTTTTGACCACGCAAGTTAAAAAATTTAATGGCGCAGTTTTGTAGAGAAATGCTAAACTATGAAATGTACATCTATAGTTTTTTAGAAAAATTTAATTTTATTTCTGAAACGAAAAAAAATTAAAAAAAATGCTAAACTATGAAATGTACATCTATAGTTTTTTAGAAAAATGTAATTTTATTTCTGAAACGAAAAAAAATTAATTAAAGTCCAACCTTGTACATTAAAGTACATGTAATTCTGTGATGAAAGTTTCCAAAACCGAAAATCGTATAACAGGTTATTTTCTTCAAAACCGTATGCCGGTTTATCTAAAAATTGTATTTTCGAATATCCTGTTAAACCGGGGTTTTGATGTCGGCTAACCGGTTTTTCATCAAGGGTGTAGAATCACTATTTCTATAGGATAAGTAGCTTGAAGAGTATTTCCACAGAACATTGAGAGAATAGGTCTGGGCAAATCGGCATTTAGAAAAATATTTATTCTTATATTTTTCATCTATGTGGCCTTAACCCAATAGAAGTCACTATACTCAACTGAGTACAACTGAAGTCCTACCAGTTGCCAAGCAAAAAAAAAAATTGGAATCTAGTGCCGTTTAATAGTCGTCCAAACACAATACCAAAAGCTTAAGAAAACAAGAGGTCAGTGTACTAATTTGAGTATACCCTAAACAATCGGTTACCAAAAACTAAGTCAAAGCGAACTCAAACAAACTGGTCGAATTTTATTTAAAATTTTTATGATATTTTTGTATTAGAAATAAATGTACATAAATATATTGCAGATTATCCCTCGGAGCATCATCTGCTACAACAAACAATTACACAAACTCCTAAAAGTATAGTAAAAGTTGCTAATAACTGGTCGAATTTTCGCTTTTTCCAAATTATACTAAAACTGGTTGACATATTAGAAGCAAACATATACCAAATGAAAGCTAGTTTAAAGGTCTCTCGATAGGAGTTTAAATCAAATGATTAAGAGCCGAAGTTTATTTTGTATTTAAACGGTTAAAGTAGGTCTAAAAAATAAAATTAACCAGATTTTATTTTGATCCGAAATAGCAATGCACCTTTAACTCATATCAAATTATAACATTTTTGAAGCACTATCTAAAAACACTATCGCTGTGTCGAAATTCAGAGAAAAATATTTTTGGGCAAAAAAAGGGGAAGGTTAACCCCTTGCCAAAATTTGAATTTTTGATAAAATTTTGTTTTTTGTTTTAAATGGCATGGACTGCTAAAAAATAGTCATTTGAGTGTTAAAAAGTTATTAACATTTAGTTTTTGTCAAGAAATCAGCATAATAAAGACGTTCAAGAGATCAATGAAAACTGGTCGAATTTTCGCTTAATTCAAATTATACCAAAACAGGTGGGCCCACGATAGGCAAAAGTCATATCAAATTATTACAGTTTTGAAGCACTATCTTAAAACACTATCGCTGCGGCGAAATTCAGAGAAAAATATTTTTGTACAAAAAAATATATAGGTTAACTAACCCCTTACCAAAATTTGAAGTTTTTATAACAATATTCTTTTGTTTCAAATCTCATAAACTGCTAAAACATAGTCGCTTAAGTGTTATCAAGTATTTAATTTATCGTTTTTGTCAAGAAATCGGCATAATAAAGACGTTCACAAGTCAATGAAAACTGGTCGAATTTTCGCTTTTGCTTCAGTTTATACCAAAACGGGTGGGACCACGATAGAAAAAAGTCAAAATTTGGATTTTTGATAAAAAAAATTTTTTTTGCTTTAAATGGCATAGACTGCTAAAACAAAGTCATTTGAGAGTTATAAAGTCATTAATTTTTCGTTTTCGTCAAGAAATCAGCATAATAAAAACGTTCATTAGTCAATGAAAACTGGTCGAATTTTCGCTTTCGCTTCAGTTTATACCAAAACGGGTGGGACCACAATAGACAAAAGTTATATCAAATTATTACATTTTAAAAGCACCATCTAAAAATAAAGTCGCTGCGGCGATATTCGAAAAAAAATATTTTTGTCCAAAAAAATTTATAGGTTAACTAACCCCTTACCAAAAAATGTGCTTTTGTTTTAAATGGCATAGACTGCTAAAACATAGTCGTTTGTGTATTATAAATTGGCTCATTTATCTTTTTTGTCAAGAAATTAGCTTAAAAAAGACGTTCAAAAGTCAGAAAGAAAACTGGTCGAATTTTCGCTTTATTTGATTTATTCCAAAACAAGTGGGCTCATGATAGGCAAAAGTCATAACAAAAAATGGGTAGGTTAACCCCTTGTCAAAATTTGGATTTTTGATAAAATTTTGTTTTTTGTTTTAAATGGCATGGACTGCTAAAAAATAGTTATTTGAGTGTTAAAAAGTTATTAACTTTTAGTTTTTGTCAAGAAATCAGCATAATTCAAAAGCTCAATGAAAACTTGTCGAATTTTGGCTTTATTCAATTTATACTACAACAGGTGGGCCCACGATAGGCAAAAGTCATATCAAATTATTACAGTTTTGAAGCACTATCTAAAAACACTATCGCTGCGGCGAAGTTCGCAGAAAAATATTTTTGAGCAAAAAAATGTATAGGTTAAACCCCTTACCAAAATTTGAAGTTTTTATAAAAATTTTCTTTTGTTTTAAATCTCATAAACTGCTAAAACATAGTCGCTTAAGTGTTATCAAGTATTTAATTTATCGTTTTTGTCAAGAAATCGGCATAATAAAGACGTGCACAAGTCAATGAAAACTGGTCGAATTTTAGCTTTTGCTTCAGTTTAAACCAAAACGGGTGGGACCACGATAGGCAAAAGTTATATCAAATTATTACATTTTCAAAGCACTATCTAAAAATAAAGCCGCTGCGTCAAAATTCGCCGAAAAATATTTTTAAACAAAAAAAAGGATAGGTTAACTAACCGCTTGCCAAAATTTTGATTTTTGATAAAAAAAAAATTTTTTGCATTAAAAGGCATAGACTGCTAAAACAAAGTCATTTGAGAGTTATAAAGTCATTAATTTTTCGTTTTCGTCAAGAAATCAGCATAATAAAAACGTTCATAAGTCAATGAAAGCTGGTCGAATTTTCGCTTTTGCTTCAGTTTATACCAAAACGGGTGTCCCAACGATAGGCAAAAGTTATATCAAATTATTACATTTTTGAAGCACTATCAAAAAATACTACTGCTGCTGTGAAATTCGCAGAAAAATATTTTTGTGAAAAAAATATATGGGTTAACCCCTTGCCAAAAATTGAATTTTTGATAAAAAATTTTTTTTTTTGTTTTAAATGGCATAGATTGCTAAAATAAAGTCGTTTGTGTGTTTTAAAGTAAATAATTTATCGTTTTTGTCAAAAAATTTGCCTAATACAGACGTTAAAAAATCTAAGAAGACTAGTCGAAATTTCGTTGCTTCGTAGTTTTCCATATAGTTTATGAAACAATTGTGACATATTTAACGTTTTATAAAAATTTACTGACCATACAAAACTATTGACAATTCTAATACAATCTTTAAACTTTGCTTTATGTGCATACTAAAATGTTATTATATTTACACAAATCCTAAATTCAAGATTATTTTATGTGCTTGGTAACAGCAAGTTTTAGAGCACACTGACTGACTATTTTACAATTTAGGTGTAAAAACCTAAATTGTAAATTCCTAAATTCTATAGGATATATAAGAGAGATTTAGCAAACTGGTCGAATTTCACCGCGGTGGGAGGTGGTGGGCGTGGCCGATTTCATTTTTTCTTCACTTAGTCAATATACCGCTCGGTGTCAACTTTCAAAGATCTATGACTACTCTTTATAGTTTTTTGCACAAAAAAGTATGAAGCCATCCCACTGTACGACGTAGTTGGTCCGTTTGAAACTGTTAAACTTTCTGATCACTATTTCAGATTAAATTTCCTTTTTTAAGAATTGTTTTAAAGACTGAATATTTGCTTTATCCTTTTGGTAGATCTTTATTATAATTTCTCTTAAAAAAACAGATTTCATTTAAACTATTCCCCAATATTATTCCTTTGCCCCACTGCTTACAATACCACATCGACCTGAATGAATTCGACTGAATTTAAAAAACACTAGTAAAATTATATTAAAATAATTAACACAAAACCAAAAAAAAAAAACATAGGAATGTATATAAAATATAAATACAGATAGCAAAAACAATATATCTTACGCTTTACATGTACTAAATATATGAAATTCTAAATAATTTGTATCTGCATTTAATGTTAAATTCTAAAACAAAACCAAAAAACAGTCCATCCTAAAATATATTCTATTGGATGTGTGAATATGTATTCGAAATTCCATTTGAATAAGTATTGAGTAGCTTTAAACCAAAAAACAAACACATATACCCTTTTTATAGTAAATGGCTATAGAATTTATTTAAAATTTATACTTTTGACTTATGCGATTATTTTACTTAGTTACATTTTTACTATATTTATATATACTACATATATATACAACAACAAACAAATTTGTAAAATGCATATTCCACGACCATTACGGCGCTGTTACGCGCTGGGTCATGGAGTAGTAAAACCACAGTAGGAGTTAACACTAATTATAATTAAACACATAAGTAAAACAAATGAAAACAAAAGGAAACTACAACAACCACAAAACAAGGAAATAATTTAGACAAGTAGTCAGCAAAAACAACAAAACGCATTAGAATTAAAAATTTATATATAAATATTGTAAAATATAGAAGAAAAAAAACAAAAAAAGGCCTAACTTTATAGCAAACTTAATATACCATAGTAGCAAATGGATAAAAAATTGTAACCATATCGTAAATAGACAAAAAATAGTTTTAACCAAAATATTAATAATTATATATATATAAAAAAAAAAATTATAGAAAGCACTAATTAGCAAAAAATAAAACCTCGAACAATTTTCAATAAAATGTATATAATAACAACAGAAAAAAAACATAACAAAAGTCTTTTATTTCTGCAAATGTTTATTTTTTTCAAACTCTTAGGACTCCTTATCTTTACATTTCAAACCATAGGATATATCTAAATTTAAATGTATATATGGACCCATTACACTTATAAATGTAAGGACACGATTTTTGCTATGTGGTGTATTGGCCAAAATCTCCGAAGTACGACAGGGATGTAGACACATAAAGGGTCTAAAGATCACCGGATGTTCCATTTGGGTTAAGATGCTTAACATATCTTCGCGACCAAACTGAGAATTTTGGCTGAATTCGAATAGGTTCCATATATTCTCCAGTGATAGCATTTTACCATCTGAAGGACAAGAAAACAAGATTAGTGTTCGCTTAAAATTTACTGGTTTCCAAACTTACCACTACCATGGACTTGGAAATACATAACAGGTACTTGATAGGATATTGAGTAAACCACATGATACTCTATTTGTATCAAATCCTGACTCGAGGGATCCGACACCTTTTGGTTGCATTTTAAATAAGCTTGACCTGTGCCTGAATTCTAAAAAAGGCACAAATGGAATTTAAAATTAAAGTTAATGCGGTTCGAAATGAGATACATTATTCTGGTTAACATTTAAAGCTTATAAGGGATTGGTTTAATTGTTCAATTTAAAATTGGAACAATCACTTTACTCACATACCTTTACTTCCCAAGTCCAGGTGTCATTAAGTGCTTTTGACATTTCCAACAACTCCAAAGCCTCCTTACAAAACTCCGACCAAGTCAATGTATTATTTGAAGACATTTTATCAAAATTTAATGTCTATTTAACTTAAATATTAAATTCTTCTAAAAGATCTTAAATAAAATAGAAACATTTATTAGTAAGTATTACATAATAATACAGCATATAAACATGCGATACTATAGTCATAGGCCTAATTACCCTATACATTTCACAAAGTAAATCTCTAATTTAATAAATTTGTTAATGCTTGAAAAACAAACCTACTATCCTTACAATCGCAACATTTTTTTTAAATTATTAATGTTTTATTAAATATTTCTTTATGTTATAAGATAATTAGGCCCATTTGGAACTCGACCTTTTAGTCGCCTTGTACGACAAGCAGATCATACTGTGAGCATATTCTTCCTAAGCACTCTTGCGCTGTCCCTGCTCACGGGGATTGCTGCGGAAATGAAAAACGCTCGTTCACAATTGCGGGGGGTTTTAATTCTCAAATTATGTAATTAAAATTTGAAGCTTTATTTATTAATAACTAAAACTAAAGTAGGTTAAGAATTAAATATTCTTAAAATATTGCAACAAAATTTCAATTTGTTAACATACACATAAATATTATTTGTACATACATAAATGCATAAATGTATACTACTATTAGTACACTTGAAAAAAGAGAGCATAAATTAATGTCAATTTAGATAATGATGATCTTAAAGGTTTTCACAAGCATATACGATTCATCTTCGTCGTTCGCGCTACTTTTCTTCTTTATCTTCTTTGCGTTAATTTAACAAACTAAATAGTACCTGTACTTCGTATAACAATTACATCACAAATACATCTTTCAGCTTAAGCCTTAAACATTTCATGCATGCATCCATTTATCCATCCAACCGTCTTCATCTTCATTACTCATTGCCCTCGCCACTGGCGTGAGTTGCATGTGGCATATCATTGTTAACATCTTGCAAATGTTCCGTGGGTCGTATTTGCAACACCGTCACAAGTGAGTTCTTATCATCAAATTTGCACGTCACCGTGACTTCACTCAATTGGAATGTAAAAATTTGAGAATTATATTTGGTACGCAAATATACAGAACGTGGATCGGCTTCAAGTATATCAATGATACACTGTTTTTGTATATTCAAAGCTTGCAATTGAGTTTCAGCTCGTTCATTGAATGTAACGTTCAGGCGATGTGAGGCTGTAACCCAAGAGGGCACTTTAACAGCCTGCGGTGGAGGGGTGTAATGATTGCTAAAATTAACTGGTGTCTGAGCTAACGAGGCGGCACCAATCATTTCCATTTCGGATTCTTCACCATCGGGCTCTTGGCGGAAATTGTAGAAATCCGTAGATGGTTCACAGGGACCAGCAGAAATGCGACCTGAAAAGAATTGAAAATAAAAATATTTTAATCTTGATTGGATGAGATAAACTAGCTAAAGGTAAGGTAATAAGGTAACTAATTGCGCTTTTTGATTGTACTTTTATAAATTGTTCTATTTAATGCCATTTGGTACCATAAATTGTACTTTTTGATACAATAAATTGTACTTTTTGGTTAGTGCCATACTACGTGTTGGTACCAAAAATTTTACTATTTGGCACAATAAAAGTACTTTTTGGAATCATCAATAGTTAATTTTCATACAATAATTTCTACTATTTGGTACAATAAATTTTATACTATTTAAAATAAATAATAAATTGTACTATTGCCACAATAAACGTACTTTTTTATACAATAAAATTACTTTTTGGTACCATAAGTAGTAAATTTTCATACAATAATCTGTACTATTTGGTACAATAAATTTCACTTTTTGTTATAATAAAGTGTACTATAAACTGTTCCATTTTATACCAGTGTGTACCATAATTGGTACTTCTTCGTACAATAAAAGTAATAAATTGTGCTTTTTGGTCAATATATATTACTTTTGGCACACTAAAAATATTTTTTGGTACAATAAAAGTACTTTTTGGTACCATAAATTGTAAATTTTTATACAATAAAAGTACTTTTTGGTACCATAAATAGTACATTTTTATACAATAAATTGGACTTGTTGGCACAATAAATGTTGGTACCTTTTGGTATAATTAAATTACTTTTTGGTACCATAATTAGTACATTTTCATGCAATAATTTGTATTATTTAGTACAATAAAGTTTACTTTTTGGTATAATAAATTGTAGTATTTGTACAATAAATTGTATATTTGATATAATAAATTGTACTATTTGTACCATAAATTATACACTGCACTTTTTGGTATTATAAATTGTTCAATTTCACACCGTTCGGTACCATAAATTGTACTTATTGGAACAATATAAGTTAAACTTTTTAATACAATGAACTGTACTTTTTGGTACAACAAAATTACTTATTGGTACAATACAAATACTTTTCCGTACAAACTATTGTACTATATTGTAAAAAAAACTTACTTTTAGTACAAACAATTTTTTAATTGAATCATTTACAGTAGGGGTGCAGATACTATATTAACCGAATCAACCTGAAAACCAGTTTTTGTTATCAAAAACTTGTATATCCCTAGAGTACATGTCTTGTTCGCAGAATCAAAACAAACAACATGTGTTAGAAAAACCACTTGTACAGAGCTCTAATAGGCACAATCAAATAGTTAAGTATAATCGAATTACTTTTCTTAAACATTTTTCATAAAAAAAAGTAAATATATTAGTTTTGTAGAAGTTATTATTATTAGAGGAGCAATTCTGTAACATTGACTTTTATTCGTACATTTGTAAATCAAGCCGAAAATCAGTTTTTTTCCTTCTCCAACTATTCTTTAAAATTATGCCATACTGCACTTATACTGCATCTATCTTACATCTTTGCGCTTACCCGATTCCATTGTTATTGGCGAATCGTAAAACGGTATATACGGCTTTATGTCCAACACTGGTGTGCCATCAACCATGTCAGTGCCATAGAAGCTAATGCAGGCCGCCTCTATTCTTTCAATCTCAACCAACGACAGGCCAATCGGACAGGGGCGATGTGGTGAGCGCGTGGCAAATACACCTACCCGTTCACCGCCCAAACGTGGTGGGGCAACCTTTGCCTTGGGATGCGATGTATTCTTGTGAAAGTGATAGATGATCCACATGTGGGAATACTCCTCCAGACCATCCAGGGCATGTTCGGGATTTGTAAATAAATCCGCATTTAACTCAATTATCCCACGCAAACGACCGCCCACACTCGATTGCCGGGGCACTGCACGTTTTTCAGGGAAACATGTACGAATGAGACCAATGGGACGAAAGGTGTCCTGTTGGTATAGAATAATAAAATAGCAAAGGTTATATCACCACCAGCCAAACGTGGGAGTAATGGATAATTCTAAAAATAAATGTGCGCGCATCTGTAAAGATGTTAAAGTAGCTTCCTCCCATTCTACTGTCGCATGCAGAGACAGAAGAAGTACATGCACAAACATACCGACAAGCAAATACGCCTCGGTTCACGCACCTTTGGTTGGGGATTCTGTTGTTGTTGTTGTTCTATGTTCGTTGCTGCAGGATTTGCAACCATTGTATTGTCGGAACTACTACTACTGATGGTCAAGGTCGTAGCGGTGGCGTTGACATTGGCGGTATCATTGCTGCCGTCGGTGTTGGCAATGCAGTCGTTCCTATTGTGATTATTCTCCAATTGACGGCAGCCTTCGCACCGATAGTTCCTCAAAAGGCGAGCTATGCCATCGATGTCCTTGCGTTGTTTATGTTGCAAACTTCGGACTTGTTGTCTGTGTATGCGTTGTTGATGTCAGTGTGTGGGCGTTTGGGTGAGAGGGTGTCACAAAAGAGGATACCGAATAAATTAGTTAATGCTGTTGTTCCTGGATATACCCATTGTATGGAGATCCACCTACCTTAACTTATTGATTTCATTCCGGGCCACTGTCAATTGATTTTTTAACTGGTCTGCTTCATTTTCTAACATCTTTTACGGCTCCCAATTTGTTAATTTTTCGGTTCCTAAGTCCTCTGTTGTGTTTTCGTCAAACCTTTGCGGAAAAATACATTTCATGAAAGAGTTGCCAGATAGTCGTTATCGTGGTCGAATGAAATGCAAAGAACAAAACAAACAATTGGTAAATAGAGTTGTGTGGAAACAGCTGACAGATGCGATAGGTCAGTGTGATAGAGATGATAGGTCATGGTAACGGTTTGGAATATTTATAATTCATCGCAATAATAATAATAATAATTGATAGACATCGACATTAAAGCCGACATCATTAAAAAATAACATAAAAAAAAATAAAAATAAAAATAAAAATAAAATTAAAATAAAATAAAATAAAATAAAATAAAATAAAATAAAATAAAATAAAATAAAATAAAATAAAATAAAATAAAATAAAATAAAATAAAATAAAATAAAATAAAATAAAATAAAATAAAATAAAATAAAATAAAATAAAATAAAATAAAATAAAATAAAATAAAATAAAATAAAATAAAATAAAATAAAATAAAATAAAATAAAATAAAATAAAATAAAATAAAATAAAATAAAATAAAATAAAATAAAATAAAATAAAATGAAATAAAATAAAATAAATTAAAATAAAATAAAATAAAATAAAGTAAAATAAAATAAAATAAAAAAATAAAATAAGATAAAAAAAAATAATTGAAATAAAACGTACGGAAAATTTGACAAAAAAACAAAAGTAAAAATGTAAGTAAGATTTTTAGCCACAAATACTTCCTTTAATTGCCAGTAAATATTTATTTTACAAACTTGGTGTTAATAAAAATAAATTTTACTAATCTTTTTAATATGTTCTTGAATATATCTTTTTAAATTCAAACTGATTATTCCTAAAAAATATTGGAGAGACATAATAAAAAAATTAAATTATATTTTACAAAATAATTTATTAATGCCATTCATATTCTGCTCTTGATTGTTTATCGCAAAGTGCGTCCTTTGGGTCGCTGTTTTTCTTTATTTAAATGCCGTATGAAGAAAATGTATAATTTCCAAATAATTTATAGAAACTGCTAATTAAACCGGTAATAAAATTTCTAGAGAAATTTTATTGAGACAGATGTTTACAATGTCATTATCCAGACAATGTTGAAAGAAAATATTCTACACAACTTTTAATATATGCTAATATGTATTTATATATACCGACCTTAAAACATTAATACAGAAGTTGATATCAAAATGAAATATTTACATGTAACAAATTCTGAATAATACAATAGTTTTTGTTATAAAAATGTGTCTTTAAAAACCTATTTACATTTCATTTATTGCAACAACTCGACATTGTCAGTCCAGCTTCAAACTTTAACAAATGTTTTTTTTTTATATAAAAATTTTCAACCACAAAACAATAATATTTATAAATTTCTAATGCTTATAATTTTGACATTTTTGGATATTCTTCAACATCGTCCAAAAAGAAGTCCTGATCTAAATTATCAGCATTGGCCGGATCCACTGCATATTGCTTCAAGTCACGAACGCCAGCCTTAAGCAAAACCTTTTCATCTATATAAAATTGTCCGGTAGCAGCCTTAGGTGGAGCTTGCGAAAGTATCGCATAAGCAGCATCAGCCATAATATCAGTCTTACGGGCGAATCTGGAAGCATCCGAGCCATTTAGCATTTCGATGGCAGCCGTCTGAATAGCAGTTTGAGGCCACAATGCATTAACGGCTACATTTTGATCTTTGAACTCTTCAGCCATGCCCAATACACACATAGACATACCATATTTGGCCATAGTATAAGCGACATGATTACCAAACCATAAAGGTTTCATGCTTAAAGGAGGCGAAATGTTTAAGATGTGGGCATGTTTACTTTTTAACAAATATGGAAGACATTCCTTAGAACTGTAATAAATAAAAAGTTACAACAAAATCGAATGTACGGTTTGCTTTACACCATAGAGATTACTTACACCAAGAATGTGCCTCTGGTGTTGATGTGATGCATTAGATCGTATCTCTTCATATCCGTATTCAAGGTGGCGGTCAATGAAATAGCGCTGGCGTTGTTTATCACAATGTCGATGCCGCCGAATTTCTCTACAGCAGCCAGAACAGCGGCTTTCACTTGTTTCTCATCGCGTACATCCACAATGCAAGCTAGGGCTTTGCCTCCAGCTTTTTCAACTAAACAAAGTAAATAGAAATAAACACAAATGTAATGTATTTCCACATTTTGATATATCACATTTACTCACTTTCCTCGGCTGCTGTGTATATGGTGCCGGGCAATTTTGGATGTGGATCTGCTGTTTTAGCAGCAATAACAACATTCGCTCCGTCCTTGGCTGCCTTCAAAGCAATAGCTTTGCCAATGCCTCGTGAGGCTCCAGTGATGAACAGGGTTTTACCCTTCAAACTGCCGTTGTTTTGCATATCGGATGTTAATTGTTAAGAGATTTGCGGGCAAATGAACCTATCAGAATTATAATTTGCAATTTCTTTTCTTCTGCAAAGTTACGGGTTACTTTATGGGAATGTCAGTACAATGTCCAAATGGAAGTGTGAATGTTGATAAGATTTCTTTCCAACAAGTAAACAAATGACATTACAGATACGGCAACTCTCCGGAAAACATATCTGTTTTATTTTAGTTATTAACTTGGTAGCACTTGTGCTATACGTCTTTTCCAGTGTCATTGTGTTTTGACATCTGCATGACTGGTTGATTTTTGTTTGTGGTGGTAATTGTTTAACATCATTTTAGCCGCATTCTAGTTTTTTGCAACATTTTGCACACAAAACTAACAAAGTTATTTTTATAAAAACTAAAGAAAAACATTCTGAAAGGAAACAATGTCTCGCGGTAGTTCTGCTGGTTTTGATAGACACATTACCATCTTCTCTCCCGAGGGAAGACTGTATCAAGTCGGTAAGTTTTTGATTGTGCTGCCCTGGATTTGCACAATCATGTTTAATGTGACTGTCCATAAAATGGTATTTACTATTATTGATTTCCCATCTTCCTTGCAGAATATGCCTTCAAGTCCATTAATCAAGAGGGCATTACCTCAGTGGCCATTAAGGGAGCTGACTGCGCCGTTATTGCCACTCAAAAGAAAGTGACTGAAAAGCTGATAGACCCCGCGACTGTAACACATTTGTTTAGGCTAACCAAGAACATTGGCTGTGTAATGACGGGACGTATGGGTAAGTGCCAAGTGTAGTATCTTATGATTTGGGTAAATGATAACAGTCTGGAAGATGAAAATAAAAAGTGCTGGGCAAATACTGGAGACATCTGACTACAATCAGGATAAAATAGGTTAGGTTAAGGAAGCGAAGTTTTGAGAAATTACACTCAGCTAACATTTGACATTTCAAAAACCAAAAGCAAGTTGTCTATTGAATGAAAACAAGGAAAACAATATAGTACGCTAGCATGTTTAGAGCATACCCTAAAACATATAAATATTAAAACAAATGAAACTCTTTTTTGCAGACTTATTAATACAGACTTGAACAATTTTTTGGGAATTTTTTTTACATGTTGGAAGATTTCTATCACATGGGACCTTCAGTATGAAAAGTTAACTATTTTATTTTCCATTAAGTTTCTTATAATGCACTTGTCTTCCAAACCTTTTCTGTACAAAAAAAGGCGTCCTCAAGCAAAATGTTACATACTCTACAATTTATTTAAATTGTGTATAAAAATTCCTAGACCGATCTATAAAAAAATATTTCTTAAAAAAATTTGTTTAATATTTGTCTATAATCTCTTTCAGCCGATAGCCGATCCCAAGTCCAGAAGGCTCGATATGAGGCCGCCAACTGGCGCTACAAGTATGGCTATGACATGCCCGTCGACGTTTTGTGTCGTCGCATGGCTGATATCAATCAAGTCTATACTCAAAACGCGGAAATGCGTCCTTTGGGTTGCAGTAAGTAGACCGCAATTGTCCCCTTATTTTCTTTGTCCCCTTATCATACTTTATATATTTTTTGTTCATAGGCATGATTCTTATTGCTATGGATGACGAAAACGGTCCCAGCGTCTATAAAACCGATCCTGCTGGCTACTACTGCGGCTTCCGTGCCGTTTCGGTGGGTGTCAAACAAATTGAAGCCAACAGCTACTTGGAAAAGAAATACAAAAGTAATTTAAATGAGGAGAAAGCTATTCAATTGGCCATTACCTGTTTGTCGAACGTATTGGCTGTTGATTTCAAACCTAACGGCATTGAAATTGCTGTTGTAACAAAAGATCGCCCAGAATTTACGATTTTGAATGAAAAGGAAATTGAAGATCATTTAACTAAGATAGCAGAAAAGGATTAAGTAATTAAAGAATGGAAAATGACACACCAATAAAATGAAGCTTCATTTGAAATGTTGCTGGAGTATAATTTTTCAACTTAAAATAAGTCGTTTTTTAAATAGTAAAACCAAAATCACAGAGAAATGAAAAAATGGATGTTGGTATAAAATGATATAAAATAAACCTGCTAAATTTACGTCTAAAAGATTTCCTTAAATTTTGAACGAATGTTTTTCAAAACGTTTTATTTATTCAAATTTAAAAATGTGTTTATTGCCCAGTGATTGATAGACTACTCATTGATAGATTAACAATTCAACTCCAATAAACTTATGTCTGAAGGCTGTCACACTTTAAGTCAAATCTTTAACAATTTTATGTAGGACATCTTAGTAAAAATTATCAGTGAATATATTTTTAGAGAATAATTGCAAAGTGATGTCCTGCGTTTAAGAAATAATTCAATAATTAGTTTTGATGAAATTCGACTGAAATTTTACATGTATATTCAATATATTTTGTAGTTAATGCAACAGTTTATTGAGAGTGAAATAGCATTGGCCGCTTAGACCTTCGGCTAATTAATACTTTTTGAAAAAACGATATTTATTCGATATATCGGAAACAATTATTTCTTGTACACTTTACCGCCATAACGAGCCACAAAGGCGTTGACATCGAATTTACGTTTACAACCCTGATAATTCATATAGCGAATTTTACCAAAAATAGCTCTTTCAGCCCAGCCTTGATCATGAATGCCGCCTATGGACCACATACAACCTGAAAAAAAAAACAATAGTTTTATAATCACCAGCTGTTATTTTAAATATTGCATAGACTTTACTTACCCACATAACCATTAGGATCTCTGCCATCCAAACTGTACTTATCATTAAGTAATATGGCTATTTCCAAAGCTTTTTCGGGCGATTCAGACCACTCCAATATCTTTTTGGCCCAATACATGCGCAAGAAACCATGCATTTTACCCTCCTTAACTAGCTGCAATTGAGCAGAGTTCCAAAGATCGTCGTGCGTGTGAGATTCTTCGAATTCTTGTAGAGTATAACAGGGAGATCTTTTATCTTTTCGATGATCATTTAAGGTTTTGGCAGCCCAATCATGCAGTCCCTTAAGACTATCGTAGTTTTTGTTATAATAACAAAAATTATCCGCCAATTCTCGACGCACTATGGCCTCTTCACAGAAGGCCTCCACGGACTCTTTACATTTGCTCTTATAAGCGCTTACAGCTAAAACGCATCTTTGAACGGATATTTGGCCAAAATGGAACCAAGGTGATAATCCTGATAAGGCATTAATAGTAGGATCATTGCGTTTCTCATTAAAAAGTTTTAAACGTTTTATAGAGAATTCTTCAAGCTGAGCACAGGCAGCTTTATAACCCGGTTTAATGCCAGGAACTTCATCTACGGACATATCACACTCCAATGAAGCATACGCCTGTTTCCAATTAACTGTAGCTAAGGATTTTTTCATCTTTAATTTGTGCTTTATAACTGGCGGGAATTCTGTGAGGAACTCTGACAGTTTAGAGTTTATTTTGTTGCGTATGGTGCGAGCTGCATATTCTTGCTTGTCGGATGCTACCCAAACGGGTACCACATTGTGTGCATCCACTTGTATGAGTGGCACTGTTTTAGGCAGTTTATCTTTTACATCTTCTACCCATTGCATAGGTACCCGCAAAGGAGCAAAATCACAAACCACCGCTGAGGCATCATGCTCTTTTACAAATTCCGGCACACGGTCCTTAGCTGGCCCCATAAGCAATTGGAATGGTATGTTAAGGTTGGAGCAGTCTTCTGAGACTTCTTCTAAGCCACCCAGCATGAACTTGTAGTGTCTAATGGTGGCATTCAGGAATTTGGGTACCAGACAAAACACTATCACCAAAGGCAATTCTAATTTGAGAGCCAAACGTTGGGCATATAAAAAAGCCCAATTATCCTGTACTCGCATATCGCGTGACATCCAATACACCACAGGGCCCTGGCAATCGGCACGCACTTCAGATTCCTTGCTTATAATACGTACCCGTTTCTTTTTAAATTGAAATTTGGTAACGTCTTCAGCACATTGTTCCCTCTGTTGCTGGAAATTGGTGATGAGATTCGTAGACAACTTCCCAGAGCTGCTGCTGGATGATTCATTTTCCACTTTCTTGCTGACCTTAGCCGGGTTTGCGGCATCTGAACTCTTGTTCGGCTGGCCTTTAGAACGTTTCATTGTAAATAACCTTGAAAATTTGTGGAAGAAGAGGTTAAATATTAAACAAATTCTGAATGAAAACAAACATTTCTTACTTTGTTGTTAAAAGTTTATTGTGGTGGAAACTTCTGAGGCATTTTATCATTAAAAAATAGCAGAACAATATTGGCTCAAAAACTCGAAGAATTCAAAACAACGAAATGCAGTTTTGTTTTGTTTGAAGTTGGTGCACATTAATTTTTGACGGCGGCAACTATTGGTTTAACGGCGGCGACTACAATGTTACCCCTAGTGTTGTAAAATGACGTAACTTTTGAATATTCGATACTTCTTAATACCTTATCAACTGATTTGCACTTTATGGGTAGCGAAGTGGCGATGTCTACACTTCATGACATTGTAAGAAAATAATAAAATTAATAAAGAAAAAACAATTTTTCTTAATTTTTAATAAAATATTGTTTAATAAACGCAATTCAAAAATGTTTTTTTTTTTCATTCTTTACAAAAAAAACCTGGAAGTTTGCTATTAAACTGCGCTTCATTGTACTTCCGTATATGATTTGTAAATCGCATCGGTTATAAGTAACATTCAGATACAATTTTAATTTTTCTGTTATGCACTTCTCTGAATTAAAATAAATGGAGTCTGGGTCTGCAAACTTCCAATGCAGTTTTAATCATACAAAATCCTTAATTTTCCTACCTAACAATTCATTACAAATCCCAAGATAATAAACAATAATGCTTTGTTGTAATGTCTTTTTGTGTTGTTGTTATTAATGTATATATTTCTTTTCAAACCAAATTTGTTTATACATAATTCTAGTAATATATGTCATTTTGTTTAATTACATTCGTTTCCTTAATTTTATAATAGTTTTATGTTCCTGGATTATTAAATTTGTTTAAGGGATTGGCATTATAATCGCCAACATCATCATCACTATTATCATCATTATCATCATCTTGGGGTTTCTGTTGTTAATAAACATATTTTTTGTTTTGTCAGTTGTTGTGTTAATAAATATGTATTATATATTTGGATTTTTCTCATTTGTTGTTCTTGTTGTTGCTGGTATTTTGATATATACGTGTATTTTAAGGTAGTTCAAATATTTTCTCTGGTATTATCCCTCTCAATATATATGTATGTATGTAGTAGAAGAACCATCTATCATAAATACATTGTACATGATGTTTTACCTTCAAACAAAAGTAAAATAACATAATTTGAAATCAATTTTTATTTATAAATATATAGAGGTACTCCAAAAAATTAGCTATGACGATAACTACGATTATATACTTTTGAAAATATATGTGAATTTTGTTTTTTTTTTCAAACTAAATGTGACCAAAAATATAATTGTATTTTAGATTTGCGTTGTTGTAGTGTGTTTTTGTGTTTTTTTTGTAATTAGAAACTATTGCAATGGAACGGTTAAGGTAGATTTCTATAGTTATTTAACTATTTATAGAAAAAATTAAAATTTTAAATCTAAACCTAAGACTTTGATTAACTTTTATGCTAAATTCTTGTAAAAGATCTTCTCTATAGCAAAACATTTGTAAATACAAGAAAACAAAATGAAAAATTAACGAAAAAATGGTTTACAAAATAATGAATAAAATTATCACAATTAATAGAAGCGTTGAAAGTATTAAAATTGCAGCCCATTGACGTTTATCTGAAATGAGAAGGAACAATTAAAGTTATTAGACGGTTTATAAATTATACGAAGGTTAGTCTTGTAGAATAAATTAGCATAGAATATTATCCCAGGTTTTAAAAAACAAATAACACTGTGATAGTTTTGACAAAAATTTTCAAAGACAAAGCCGGATTCGACGGTTTTAAATGTCGATAGTTTTCGACAAGCTATAGTTTTTTAAAATCACTTTGTTGAAGGCGGCATATCCGAAACCCCAACTATAGCATGCGAAAATAAAAATAGCTTGCCGAATCTATTTAACCCCTTAAAACATTACTGAAAGTAAAAAAAAACTAATGATGCTGTTCGATTCCTCGTGTCCGAATTCGGACAAAACAGTCGAGTCCGGTCTTGTCTTTTTTTTCTGACTACTACACTGTTTTTTCTTTGGGTAAAATGATATTTGTCCTAAAAATCATTTCTAGATACATTTCTATATAGTTGGGTTTTCCTTTTACGAAATTCTAAGTTTCTTTCTGAAAATATCGATCTTCTGGAATCTAGTGCATTACAGACAACATTCTAATACAACAGATTCGATTGATAATATACTTTCATAAATGATTCAATTTGATTTTGGGAGCAAGATTAATATAAATGTGTTTAGATCTAAAATTCAAATTTCCTCCTAACTTTGGACCTTGAAGCAAAGTGCCACTATGATGTTTTTTTCGATAATGCGTTTTAAGCTACTACTGCCACATATTTTTCTGGAAATTAATAAAACTAAACTTTCCAGTGGAATTCTACTGAAGAGAGAAACAACTTTAAAATAATTTTTATAAAACATAGGGCTTATGTAGACTTCCACCACACACATAAAAAAAGATAATAAATAAAGCGTATACAGGACCAAATCACATTATTCGTTTTGAATCATCGAATACTATATATACCCTACCTATATTTATCATTAACTTACCATTATTCATATGTAAAACTTTGGCCATTTTTTTCATTGTCGAATCTAATTTGGAATCTGTGGCTTCAAATTCATTACCAAAATCATCCAACATCCTTAAATGAAAAACCAAAAATTTAATTATATTACAAGTATTTTTAAATTGTTGTTAAAAACGCCTTTTAACTTACACTGCCTGCTCATCCAACTCAACACCAATTTGCCGTGATACAGTCTTCAAAGTTCCTATCGAATCACTTATCATATCCAACTGTTCATCTTGACCCTGCATCATTCGTTGTTGCACCGACACAGTCTCACCCACAAACCTATGTGATGGACTGTCCAGTGAATTGTAATGACCCGGACTATCTATGGTATTCTCCAATTTGGAGTATTTGGCTCCACTATGACGCACTGCTGCCATTGTGCCGGCTAATGTGCTTGCCACGCTACCGCTACCAGTGCCGTTTAATAAGGAATGATGTGTTGTCGGACAATCGACCAAATGGGCACGATCACTTACGTTGTGATGCTGATGATAATTCGTTGAATTACGATCGTTCTCTAGGTTATGTTCGTGCAGCTGTTGCTGCTGTTGCTGATGCTGCTGCTGCTGTTGATTGTGTTCATCGAGCAGTGGTTGATGTGCTGTAATATCTCTGTCTCGTGAGCGATTCAAGCTCATCTTCTCTTTCATCTGTTTGACTTCATCGCGGGTATTGTCGATGAAATGCCGGCGACTAGATAATTCTCTGTTATCGATGCGAAATTTGGTTGGATTCTTTTCAACTATGCGTATAGGAGGAAGGCAATAGAGAACAGTTATGGGAAACCTAACAATTTTTTTTGGAAATTTCCTAGATCATATGTTTATGAGGATTATAAGACGTTGGGAGTAGATATATGTACATATTGTAAAAGTTACTACCTACACTACTAACTTGGTAAATTTTGATAATGATTTCTGAGCTACTTCTACAGCTACATATTTCTTAAAAAATTATTCAAAGATCTCTATTTTTATTGAAATATGATTGCAAAAATTATGGATTTTTAAAATCATAAAAAAATTCAGACGTTTGAGTTGCAAATAGGTTCCTTATTTTGAATTCTTAAGCTAACTCTTTTCCAAAATTAATCAAATAAGAAAATTATCACCTTCAAAATAACTTTTCTCAATGTTGAAACGAACATTTCGATATTCCATAATTTGATTACAAAATTACATGAAAAATTGCTGTCTAATGAATGTTGTTGTTGTTGTCTTTTGAATGTTTCCAAAAGATTTAAATTTTTTTAAAAAGATCTAAATCAATAGTTATTAGCCCTTCTAAGTAGTTATTAACAATTTAAATGTTTTGTCTTTCGTTTTAACAATATTTTCTAATTTTTGTCATATCCGTTTTCTAATCACTGACCGAACCTATGATCAAAACAAAACTACTAATAACACAAACAAGAATATGTGTGTATTGCCAAATTACTGTTATGGTGACAACTGAAAATTGATTTTTCACACAATTTTCATTTGCCAAAAATAGAGGCAATGGCCCCATTCTTTGCAAGCTAATAAACTGCAGAGCTAATGATTTACGACTTTCTGTGTGTGTGTTTTTGTGTTGTTTGTGCTTGTATTGAAAAAGGATATTGATTGTGTCCTCCAAGTCCTCCAGATCCCATTCAATGCTACGCAATGAATTTCTTAGCTCATTAGTGGTCCACTCCGCCTCCGCGCTGTTACAATTTTCACCCAATTCTCGCCAACGCAAATAAAGACCCCGAGTCTTGTTCAGAGCTTTAAAAACTTCGCTATAATAAATTATAAAAAATAAAGGAAAAACAACACCGTAAGATAAAAGGTAATTCACAATATTGTCATCATTTAGAGGAAAATATGCACAATACACACTCTTTAACCACAAAGAAAGGATCCTCCAACGACATGACCAATTCTAGACGTTTAGCTGCGAAATTCGTTGATTTCTTGGCAAATATATTTTGATAGGTTTGAGAATTTTCCAAGATTTCCTCTTCATGGATTTTTCTTTTACTGTTATTTTGTTTTCACTTTTCACTCATGGAGTAACGGTTACCAAATCTGTCTGTCAAAATATCAGAAGTTGGTTGTATTTGTTGTGGTTTGTGCTCATTTTGTGAAACAACCCTACGTAGCATTTAAATTGAGCTCTCCTCCATTTTTCATGGACTCTTTAAGAAATTATGAGTGGGGAGGATGGGGGAGAATTGACAAATTTTTATGGTAGGAGTTTGAGAAATTTTCTTTTTTTTTCGTTCAGGGTTGCAAATGTTGTCACTTGGAAAAAAAATGTGAATACAATTTTATTTAACTAAATAATTTGTATGTTAGTTTAGCACTTTATTTATTTTTATTGAGAGTTTGTTAATTATTGCGATACGGTTTTTGTGCTTTGTTCCTTTTTAGGTCTTTTATAGTAAAAAAAAATTTAGAATTTCCTTTTATAGTTTTCACTTTTCATAGTGGCTCATCACTCGTCTTGTTACTCTCGCGAACTAAAAATACCGTTGTACTCGCGTCAAAATAACTTTGTGTATTTCCTTTTTAAAAATAGAATGGGGAAAGAGCAATCAGAAAGACACACACACTCAGTGCAATAACTCCCTCTATTTCCTGTGACGGCAACATCAGAAAACAACATCAACATATGAAATCAACCCTCTTCGTTGCGGACCAGAGCTGCCAAGGTCATATTTTAGATTTTGAATAATTGGAAATGCAACAGTATGCTGTGGCATGGATATTTTTGAGCAGTTATAGTGTTGGTAATTTTAGGTACTTTTTATATGGTAAATATTTTATCACTTAATACGATGCAATACGATATTTTTAATGATTCATTAAGTGTACACAAATTAAATTCTCAACTTAGCATATGAGAGATGATTTAGCTAAATATTGCAGAAAACTTTATTTTACGTGCAGCTTCGTTATTTTTTTGGTTTTTTGAGGTGTAGGGCTTTTCGAACTTAGTCCGTTTTTTTTAAATATTTCTTAATTTCTTAGTTTATCGAAAAATTTCTGGTCAATAAAAGGAAAATGGACCAAAATATGATTTTTCACACCACATTCGGTTTAAACAATCGAAAATAAATATTAATTTTACTAAAAAAATTGGGCCGGCACTTTCTTTGAACTTGCATTGCAATACGTTTTATATGGATTGCTTACTTTTCCCAAACTTCGCACGTTAAATTGAAACGTTTCCAAGTTTACCGGCTGCGTGGGTTTCTTATAAGATCCTGGCAACTCTGTCCTGCAATTCTCACGCAGAGCAAAAGTTTACTGCAACACCAAGAGCAAATCTAATTTTCCAACTCTTCATTTAATATTACAAATTCTAATTAACAAAACGCAGTTCTTGTTCACAGTTCCCACGATATTTTCCAAATATGTTTGCTAAATAAAACATTGCAAATACTTACACTTGCTCCTCAACGCTTAATGGATTTGTCAACTTGTTTGGACTTTTTCTATCCTATTTCACTTTGTTAATTAATATTGTTCCTCTTCAAAAGTCTTTATTGTTGTGAAAACGATTTTGTTTATTATGTTTCTGCGTTTGCGTGGAAAATCTATACAATTTGTATTATTTTTGTACAATGTTAATAAATTGCACTGCTTGTTTTGTTGGACTATAGCACACAGCTGTTCTTTTTGCCTACAGAAAGGAGTTACCGGATGTGCAATTTTCAATGAAGACATTGCGTTCAAAACAGAAACGGATTTTCATCAGTGTTGCCAGAAATGATGAAACGGATATTTTGGATTTTTACTGTTTGAGCATTAAAAACATAGCATATGTAAAAGCAAAGTTTTCCAATGACATTTTGGATATGCCTGATATCGTTAAAGAACAAAAAATTGGGATATTTTAAAAAAGACGAAGAAGCAAGTGTGGTCTTTTCGGCAATAAAGTTGTAAAAATTATATTATTATATTATCGTAATACAGCTTAAAATTAAACAAACAAATTTGTTTACAGTTTTAGCATTAAAAATGTAGAATATATAAAAGGAGAGTTTTCCAATGATATGTTGGCTATGGCATATTCTGCCTGATAACTTTGGAGAACAAAAATTTGGAATATTTTAAAAAAGGTGAAGAATCATTAACCAATCATGGTCTGTTCGGCAATAAAGTTGCAAAAATTATATTATTATATTAAAATAAAAGTTTAAACGTTAAATTGAAAAAAAAAACAATTATAAAATTCAATCTTATTTAAAAACAACAACAGTATATTTTTATAAGTATCGCTGTTTTTATCGAGAATTAAAACTGAAAAAATCCCCCACAACATTTTTTTCTTAAAATTTGATTCAGAAATTTTTAAATATCTCTTTCAGACTTCAGAAAATAAGTTTTTGAATCAAAATTACCGTCATATTCGAAAAAAAATTACCGAAATTACCAAAATAAATGAAGATTTGCTGAATAAATCAATCGAAGATTAATAATTAGAAGTAAAAAAAGTAATTTAAATGGAAAACATTTAAAGACCGACTCAAACTGCACACTTTTAAAAACTGAACTGAAAAAATGTCCTAAAGTGACGCAAGTATTATGAAAAAGGGCTTAATTATATTTTGAATTATATTTTATATGTAGAAAAAGAATACAATAAATCAGAAGAAAAACTTAACTTGTATTTCAAGGTTAACATGTGATAATTTTTTTTCTTAATTTTACAATAATATATGAAATTATATGCATATAGCGCCTGAGTGGAGCTGAAGCACTAAATAATGTATGGTTATTGTAACCAATGCGTAATAAAGGAAAAAAAGAGCATTTTTTAAATTCACTTTTTACTTGTGATTATTCCACTTGAGCTAAATTTACTTAAATCTGCAAATCTTCAAAATGCAATATTTTGGCAACTGTTGTTACACATTTATTTTAACAAAATCTCCCGTAATCATATAATTTTAATACGTCAGTAGATGAAGAATATAAAAAAAGTCTTAAATCATTGGCGTTTTTAAACATTTTACCGCTTCATAGACAAACGGGTGTGATCACTTATATAAAAACGGATTATTAGAATCGCACTTTTTAACCGCACAAAACGATATGCATTTCCGAAAATTGTGCTCATAGTAGAGCTGTTTTAAATTTTACAATTTTTATTTTTCAATTAGCGACCATATATGATTGAGCCACCTCTAGAACTTAATTAGTTTTTAACTATTATGGGCTATTGCGAAATTCTTCTTTTACCCGAACCAATGCACAATATTTTAGATACTGTCGTGTCACACAACTTGTTAATCGATTGTCAAGCAGATAATCAATTGTTCTCTGTCTGGAATTAATTTTGCACTTATCTACATAATGTAATTTTTGCTGTATCAATCAAAATGTACCTCTACATACATGCAATGTAAGTTCTCGTTATCATTTTATGAGCCCTCTCAATTTTAAAATAGTTTTTTGTGACTCTAATGATAACGAATGTTTTCGTTACAATTGCAGAGATGGGAGTGGGCGGTCACACAAAAATCATCGTATAGAACAGCAGCAGCTATACACACTAATCAATAAATGCCTCACAAATGACAGAATCAACAACAGGTGTTATCAATACCAAAACAAAATCAAAATATAATAGTAAAGAGAGAGCCAAGTCAGCCGATTAGAGTGGTAGCCAAGAAGTGTAGCTATCGGACCTGGCCGATAGACATTTAGTTTGAGTTTTGAAAGCGTAACGGAAACAACTCTTTTTATAATCGGTTGTCAATAAATAAATAAATAAATAACAAAATTGTATATCTAAATTAAGCGATAAGAAAGATAAAGACCAATTGGTGATACATTTTAACCAAAAAAAACAAAAACAATTGTATTCCATAATGTTACAAAATAATGCAGTTAGCAATTTGCATTTTGACAGTGAAATACGAGTGGCCCAACAACAGGATCGACCAGAACCTAGAGGTGAATGATTTGTAACGAAATTGGAATTTCATTTTGGGGTATTCCGTAAGATGTGTGCTAGCAAAGTGATTTAAACAAAGTTATTGTTTTTAGCAATATTACTTATCTTATCACAATTGTTGTAGCTTCCACCATACGAGGAGGAGTGTACTAAGTTCGTCATTTTGTTTGTAGCCACAAGGATTACTCATAGGCAAGCTCGTAATCTATATACGATAGTTTTAATCGTTTTAAACAATAGAGTTAGCTGAAGCACGATCGTTCGTCCGTACCTGTGTCGGTACAATATAATTGGTGTTGTTTTTTTTGTATAAGAGATTATCAAGAAATTGGTTTGATTTTATAAATCCAGATACAATTTTTGTCACTCGATATAAAAATATAAATCTATGACATTAGGGAAAAAGTGGATTTGTCCAAAACATAATTAACTTACCAGTACAAAAAATATCATTCACCTAAGACTTTTTTTTACGGAAATAATTCATGTTGATGCAAATGGAAAAGTAGTTTCAGTTTGTTGAAAAGTTAATTGCAGCACCCAAAATATCCCCCTTATTACGTATGTCGTAGTCACGTCGAATGTTTGTCTTTTTAAATATGGCATCGCCAATGTCGATTGTGAGTCTGAAATACGACTCTGTCGAATTCTATTACAAATTATGGTAATTTATATGTTGTTTTTGAGTGCGAAATTCGGCGGAAACAGTCGTAGTGTATTTTGCCGGTGACAACTTTTAAAAAGGATAGTGACAGGTTTAAAAACATATTTTACAAATTTATAGTTAAAACATATATTTTTACTTATTTAAGGATAAAAAAACAACAACAAAGTTGACCAGATGCTAAAATATCCGAACCTTGCACAAGGCTACGACAAAATTAAAAATAAATAATAAACGGGCAAAGGAATGTCGTTAAAGGGAAGTTAAACAGCATTGGTCCTACCTCATGAGACTCCGAAGGAAGGATAAAAGTCTGGACTGACATGAAGACAAATGTTAGAAAAAGATTGTATTCAGTCAGCAACAAAATCGGGAACATTATAAATTGGTTCTATAATTAATCCGAAAGGACTAACCGTTGGTATTAAAAATTTCACAATGTCTTAGAAACACGCGTTAATCGACATTCATCCTGAAGCTTATGTGATATCGTTTGTCCTTGATCAATCTAGTAGCTTTAATATCTGTGGAAGAACTAATTAGATTAATCCACAGACAACTTTTATAAGTTATTGCTCTTCCTATTATACTCTCATCAGAAGATGAAAAATTCGCAACACTTAACATTTCTGTTAACAATTACTAATTTTATTTAAATAAAAAAAACCAGCGAACGACCGTATGACAAATTAATGCACCAATCAGCTGTTTTTCTGCGACAGGGTGACTAATAAAAACTTATAATTTGCAAGCACAATCTATTCCAATAACACTCAAGCCTAATGTTTTACGTGATACCAATGAAAAGCAAATTCAAACGCGACTGCTCAATCAGTCTTGACTTAACTTAACACAACTTAACAGAAGAGATCATCTGATTGAATCTACTACATACATACATGTATGAAAGAAGTTATTAATCACTTAAGGTAACTTAACATAATTTTGAATCCTGCAGAAAACGGCTGCAAGCAGCTGATTTATTCTGGTTTTGTTGGGGGAATTCGCAAAAAAAAGGAATTTTTATTGTACCGAAATGTAATTTAATTGTAATAAATAGTACTTTAATTGTACCAAAAAGTAGTTTCAACGTACCAAAAATAATTTTGTTTAGCAAAAAGTACTTTTAATGTTCAAATTAAAAATTTGTTGTAACAAAAGTACTTTAATTGTACTAAGAGTACTTTTATTGTACTAAATAGTACCATTTATTGTATCAAAAAATACACACAAACATCTCCTTTTTATAATATTAGTACACATAGAGAATTTTAGATAATTGAAGTTTGAAAGTCGAAGATCTATGTATATTATGAGTATTTTATTTTTACTTTATAATTGAAACAATATTAATTTTTTATTTATTTTCATTGATGCAGTTCTAGATGGCCCAGTTAGCATAACATCTCAGCCAAGAGGTAAGAATTTGAACTGAATTTCAAAATACGCATATAAATTTATCTATTATTACAACATCGTGTTAACTTTTTTTAAAAAAATATTTACTTAAAATATTTAAAATAATTTAATCGTTACGCCTAAGGCAACATAACAACATAGAATAACTAAATATATTTTGTTCTTTAATTATGTTTCAGTTTCACAACGTGTACCACTGCCCATTTCCACAGTCGAACAAAATGCACGCGGCATACAATCAACCTATATACCACTTACAGGCTACGATTTTCTCAAGGATATGCCTGCGGTCCACATAGAACAAACTTTCGAATTGAATGAGTGTAAGTTTTGATAAATTTGGAAACAAAACAAAATTTATATTTTTTCTATCTTTCGTTTTCAGCTCTTACCGCTGTCTCTTCGGAAAATCGTTATGTTGTCCGTTCTCCCGGTGGCGATGCTATCTATTCCGCCTCGGAATATTCCAGCTCTAACAATCGTTTGGTGTGGGGCGCAGCACGTCCCTTTCAAATGCATTTAATTGATAAAACACATCAAGAGGCGTTGTTATTTCACAAAAAATTAGCTTTAGGTTTCATGTGTTGCCAACCGAAAAGTCTAGAGATCTGGGTACCGCCAGGCAATCTATTAGGACGTATTGTTCAAGCACCCACTTTAATGGCACCAGAATTTTACATAGAGGATGCGACGACAAACAATCCGATATTTTGTTTAGAAGGTCCAAAAAATGCTGGATTCTGTTGCTTTTGTTTGCCAAAGGAAACGTATTTTAAGGTAAGGCTAGGTGATGGACATGTAACGTCATTGAGTAGGTGGGAATTAACGCCGAGACACACGAATATGTCGATATATTTATCTAATCTATAAAACTGAAAACTTTATATGATGAATCGGTGAAAAAAACAGAGTTACATATCAAAGAAATTTGTTATTCATAACACTCCTGGTAGATAAATCCATCGGCGTCGTACGGCTGTGTTAACGCGTCTGTATGTATCTCAAAATATAAACTTCATATCTTTTATTGATTTCAGATACATTCTGGTGGTGATTTGCGAGCATCTATCGATCGCAAATGGATGAGATCTAAATCGCAATACACTACAAATATTTATTTCAGCGATTCGAAATTAACGGCCAAAGAGAGAGCTTTAATATTGGGTTCAGCGTTTTTGTTGGTAAGTTTTTTTGGAAGGTAATATTTTTTATACATAAAAATGGAAATAAATATTTTGTATTTATTTGTGCAAATACAAATATTTATAAATTTTTTTTTTTATAATAATGGTAATAAATTATTTTAAAGACCTTGATTAGTAAGTTTCTTTTTTTAATTAACATCGTCCAGATACTATAAATAGTAAAAATGTAAAAAAAAATGATAAATGTATTTGAAATAATAAAAACTTAAAAAACTAAAGATATCACAAATATTTCAAATATTAAAAAAAATATATTAAATAATTTAAAATATTAAATATATTAAAAATATTTAAAACATTACAAATATTTCCATTTAAAATATTTAAACTAATACAAAAAAAATATTAAAAGTATTAAAAATATTTGAAATATTAAAAATTATAAAGAATTCAAAATATTTAACACCTTAAAAATATAAGAAACAGAAAAATATTTAAAGAGCCAACAATTTAAAAAACTGTTAGGAATATTGAAATTTCCAAAGATATTAAAAATATATAAAATATTTTAAATATTAAAAATTAAAAAAAATATAAAAGTGTTTAAAAAAATATTAAGGATAATAAATATTTCTAAAATATTAAACATATTAAAAAATAAAATTAAAAAAAAATTTAAAATAATTTAAATATTATAATTATAAATAATGTTTAAAATATATATGCTTAGTAGTTAGTAGTGAGCAAACACTGTATATGCTCAGTAACAATAGTAAGCTTAGTTTAACAACAAACCTTGTAAAAAAGCTTGAGTTTTGTGGTGAAAAGCCATGGTAAAGCTTGAGCTTTGTGAGGTAAAAAGGTAATCGTGGGGATAAAATATCCTCCATTCTCATGTTTGATTGTGAATGGTCAAATTCATAACTATGCTGGACATTTTCGGCTGATATCTACTTCACATGCATATGTTTGGCATAATTGTAGATATATATACAGCTGATGATGTACCATTGTGCATCAGTTAGTCACAAAGGGGTCTGAAGATGAACTCGTCATGGAGTTCGAAACGCGTCATCCTAGTGCGTGACACACTGAATTTGACCAAAAATATCAAACAATAAATAATAGAACACTTTTCTGATCTTGAGCCGAATTTGTTGTATCACTTCGATACACTTAACGTAAATTAATATAATGTAATGTAAGATCGACTAACAAAAACACAAATACACAATATTTAAAACATTAAATAATTTACAAATATTAAAAATGTTAAAAAAAAAATTCACAAAATTTAAATTATTACAAATATTTTGAAAGATTAAAAATTAAAATATAAATATAGAAAATATTATAAAGATTACAAACATTAAAATTTTTTTTTTTTTTTCATTTAGAAACATTTGAATTATTAAAAATATAAGTATTACAAATTAAAAAAATATAAAAAACAAAAATATTTTAAATATTTATGACATTAATTAATAATAATTAAAATATTAAAAATTTTAAAAATAAAAAAATGGTAATAATTTTACAAATATTTTTAATACTTTAATATAATATTTAATAAATATTTATATGTATAATATTTTTTATAGTTTAACAATTTTCAATATTTTTGAAATTTTAAATATTTTTGATCTTATTAATATTTGTATACTTTTGTTACTACCGATGTTTCCAATATTTTTATTTATTACAATAAATATTCGGCCTTATTCCCGTAGTCGTCGTCGACGCTAAACGACGTCATCTTGTGACGACGCTGTAAAATCCCTATTCTCGTAGTCGCTTTCGACTACGTAGTCGCTATCGGTAACTATTGACACAAATTTGGTATTCTGTAAGGAAGTGTGACGACGATGTTGAATATAAACAACTCTGAATCTGTCGTCATAATTGTTAGTTACGACTTGAAACAATTTGAAGGAATTATTTTAGTTTTTGTAAATTTGTTTTGTAAATTTTGTTTAATGACACCAAGAATGAAATTGTCGAGTACAAATAACTTAACTTAAAAAAAAACTTAATTTCCCTTTGCACCCCATGAATAAGGTATGGGATAAGGTTGTTGTGAATAAACACGTTTTCTATTTTTAAATTCACAACTAACGGCACCTACTTGTTTATCGACGAATGCTAACGTCACTGTTTGATAAGCTCTTACTAGACACGCCGATAGACTCGACACTTATACTGCGAAGTTGCTGTCAACAACATTCGAGGGGAGCCGACAATGAAAGAACAACTTTTTTTTAAGAAGACTGGAACGCATGGTAGTCGCATGTTCTAATCACTATGCCACGGCCGGTCAAGTAACAAATAGGGGTTTGGAAACAAAATCCCTTATTGGTACAAGGATTTCGGAGAGAAACAGTTCCGTCTAATTTTAAGGGGCAATGTGAGAAAATTGGGGAAAAAAACTTAATTCCTTTGGACCGCCTTTAAGAATCCTTTGCGGTTGTAGTTACGATTCTGGTCTTCTTTATTTGTAGCGAAAATTTTGATATGGGTTCCATCGACATATCCAATAACTACAGAATATCCTGTTTTGTTTAAAAAATTTAGTTTTTGCTTCCGATTTGTCATCTTCAGTTGTTTCCAAGGTGGACCATTTGTCCTCTCTAATGCATTCAGGGTTTCTACAGAAATCTTGCAACTACTGGCTGCACTTACACATAGGTTGTAAGGCCCCTGTCCAAAGGACCTGAATGTTACTGATAACTTAATTATGGCTGCAACATACATATGTTCTGAGTTCACTTTTCATTATAGGAACTACTACGTAAATATATGCTGCCTTATTAAGACTTAAGTAGTTCTCGAACCTAAAAAAAGTTGGAAGGCCGGCCAACAGGTAACCTCAAATTACGATTTTAACACCGATGTACATACTTGTTATTTGGCAAGTTTAAGATATCGGATCATAGTCGAAGAATTTTTTCCTTTCCAGTATAAGATTTTTCTTGCTTTCCTCATCCCTTGAATTTGATTCGGACACAAAAATATTTTTTCATGAAACACGATAAAAATTAAAATAAATCAGCTGATGTACAAATGTTACATCAGCTGTTGTAATTTATTTTCATGTTATCGATTACCAGTCGACGTCGTCTCATGGTAGTTGAAGAATACCGAAATAGCATTGATGTGACGACGATGTTGAATCGAAGTGGTGCTGACACAAAAATTACGACGATATCGAGGACGACTACGGGCGACTAGGGGTGATTCTAAATATTATTAAATAATATTTAGAAAATTTCAATAATAAAAATAAATTCAAATCATCCAAATTATGAACAAATAATATTGTTATAAAACGTTTTTTATTATAAAACATAAAATATAATTATCATTTAATAATTCTTTCTCTCTTATTTCTTTCCATTTCAGGAATATATGTATTTCCAAACAAGATTTTAACGATAATAAAAATCTAATCTACTCCCATCTCTAACAAAGAACAATAAATCTTGTATGAACCATAACCTTCCCTCACTCCCCATCACTTTGAGGCCCAGACTGTGACCAATGATCAATAGTTAATAAAAAACAATTTTATTTTTTTATTTTCAAAAAAATTTTATTTTATTTTTTGTTTGTTATTTCAAACATTTTTGTTTTTTTTCTATTTGTTGTCGGTTGTTTTTTTTGCACATATCTATGTAGTATATATATAAAATCTTCACAATACACAGACACAATTACAAATAATGTAATTTTTTACAATTTTATATAGGTTATAATAAATGTATGTATATATATTTTGTTAAAATATATAATTATTTTTGTTTTTTTTGTTGTTTATATTTAAGATATACATTCAAAGTTTTTGTTGTTGTTTTGTTTAATAATAAAGTTTTTATATAATTTATATACATAAATATAAGTATTTGCTGTTGTGTTTTTATTTTTTTATATATTTTGTTTGTATATATGAATAGCAATTAATTCAATTATTTTTAAACTTATATAACTATAGTTTCTATGACAGTTTGTTGTTGTTTCTGCAAAATATATAACTTACAATTAAAATTTGATTGATATTTTATATATATTATATATGTAGATTTTGTTTTATTTAATTTCATCTGCTATTTGTACAACATTTATATTGGTTTTCTTTTTGTTTAATGATTTTGTTTTTTTTTCGCTTAAACTCTATTTTAAAATATACAATTTTAACTAAGGCGGCTTAATGGTAAGCTTAAAATAAAGTAAATACATAAAACAATTTTGTTAAAAAATAATTAATAGTAATTAATTAATATTACATATATGAGTCTCGTAGTCTCGTTGGTTTTATGTTGTTTTTGTTGTTGTTTTTTCTTTCTTTGCTCTCATTTGTTTATATGCAATTAATGATTTAACTAAAACTAAAAACAGGGTAAGAATTCAACAATTTAATAAAAAAGAAAACAAAAAGAATTTTTTTCAAAAAACCCAGGAAGAACTTTGATTTTTTTTCTTAAAACTGAAAAAATTTAAAAACAAAAGTATAAAAACACAATTCATATTGTAAAATGAAATTGTAGTTTCTCTTATTATACGAAAAACCTTTAAGATTTTCCAATGTTTTGAAAACAAACAAACATAAAAAACTCTGTTAATGCTAAAGAAAATACCTTTACGTTAGTTATATAATTTTATACGGATTATGCTACAAAAAAACAGTACCACAGTTAAATTTTATAATTTTGTTTGTATGCAGTCATAAATGCTGTACATACATAAAAATACATATTTAGTTAGCTTTCATGTTAGAAGAGTAAAGTTTGTTGTTTCTTTAGACCTTTTGGTTTTTTATAAAAAATGATATTTTTTGTTATTAGTTTTTGTTTTTGGTTCAACTTTTCTTTTGTAAGATTGTATATGTTTATTGTGTATATGTTTTGATATTTTTTTTATAAATTTTGAAAACACGCCGTTGATATATCGTTAATTACATACAGTGATTTTGCTTTTTTTTTTGTGGGGGTTTGTGGCAATAACGTCTCAGAGCTCACTAAAACTTGTTCGATTTCTAATTTTTTTAGCGCGAATGTTGGGGAAAGCTTTAAAAGCTTTTTTAATGTGTTTATAATAAAGTTTTTGTTTTTTTGAATACGATATGTTTTTAAGATATGATGAGTGAAATTTCATCTTTTTTGGGTGGTGAGTTAAAGAATTGGTCCTGAGGTTGCGTATATTTCTGTTTTGTTTAGGGTAGAAGGTTGCAGAAAGTTTTTGTTGATGTGTAATTTAAATTTGAAACCCAACAAGTTTTAGCTTACTTTAACGTCTAGATGACGGTGGGGGTGATTGTAATATGGTAGTTTGGTAAATATTTGAATAGGGTGACCGATGTTTGTGCATGCCGTCTTGTATAGTGGGGGGCATATGTTGATATTGTAAATACGTATGGTCCAATCTTCTGTTGTCTCCTACTGACTGTCAGGACAATACATCCATTATTCATCTTTCGGGGTAGGCGAAAATGTAATGTCAGTTTGTTGTCGGACTGGCCGAGTTGATGTGATTGTTTGCAGCCACTTCTTGACGTAAACGTTTTTCCTGACTCTCCTGGAACTCTTTTTCGCTTTCCTCGCCATTGCTGAAAGATCCCGGCAAACGTCTCTTTAGATTATTATTTAAAGCTAATGCTATACTTTCATCCTCTGATGTCGAGTTAGCCCGGCGCGGTGTGTTGGCAGCACTATCGTTGTCCAGCGAAGCTATAGCGGAAGCAGCGGCACTGGCTGCTGCCTGAAAACCGTCTTCGGATGCGCTGTCTTGGGATACTAAGCCCGTATTGGAATTAGTATCCTGCACTCCTGAAGGGTTTGTATAACTTCCTAACTTTGAGGAGGGATCCTTCTCTATTAGTTTTTGGGCCAATACTCTTAGAGATATCAACGAATTCTCACAGTCACTGGTATCAATTTCGGTGAGACTAATGCCAGCCCTTTCGATTTCGGCGTACGTGCCAAATGGCAACTTTTGCAGGCATTCCAACTTTTGAACATGCGTTTTGGAGCGCAAATGCTTTGCCAAATGGCCGTGAATGCGGAAAGCTATCTTGCAGTCGGTACACTCAAATGGCCGGGGATTGCTGGTGGTGGGCACTCCAAAGGTGGAGGTCATTAGCACTTTATTCTTATGTGCCTCGGATCTTTCGTGTTTCTGCAAATGACCCTGAGTGCGAAAAGATACCCCACAGGGATCACACTTGTATTTACGTTCCATGTAGTGAATGTTCATGTGCAGCACCAGCTGTGACTGCTTCTGAAACGTTTTCGAGCATATTGAGCACACGGGTCGCCCGTCGGCATTGGATATCTGTGGCACTCTTGGGTGGACTGGTAAAATTTCATTGTTGTTGGTGGTAAAACCATCTTCGCCTACAATGACAGTGCGATTGGGTTGTGAAGAGGCGCCACCGCTACCTCTTTCTCCACCGCCTGATAATACACCAGAGAAATCTGTTGTGCCTGGCTGCAAAACGGCAGCGGGCAAATTAGAATTATGCGTGGGCTTGTCATCATTGTTGGCCAAAAGTCTCTTGGCAGGAGGTTCTTCGTCGGTCTCTTCACTTTCATCCGAGGACTTCAGAGAGGACTTTAAGGATTTCGGAGCTTCAATACAGGGAGGAGCAGCAGCCACAATCGCATCTGATTTTTTGGTCTCCACTACAGGTTCAATTATCTCGATTTTGGGCAATTGTAATGGAGCGACGACGTCCTTTTTGACCTCAGGCGTTAGAATGACCGCCGAGACTACAGATGACTCCATCGAACTTGCCGTCACTGATGTTATGGCCATCATATTGCTAGACTGAGTGACCGTTGTAGTCGCTGTGCTGCTATAGTGGGAAGGAGATGACGCTGTTGCTGTTTCACTGCCACTGCTGCGCGTTTGAGTTTGTTTTAGATTGTAATACTTCAGGATCTGTTCCCGCCGATAATCGTACAGCATCATGTCTTCATTTAGATGTCTTACTTCTTCAGAGATGCCCTGTTGGCTGCGGCCTACTTTAGAGGATACTGAGATCATAGTTTTCAAAAGTCCCGACTCGTTGTTGTTGCCTCCAAATATAACATCGCGGATTTGTGCCTGCGTCTGTACAGGCCCAGGTAATGTAGCCAAAGAGGCTTGGTGGTTGGAAGTGGCTTGGGGGATGTTCACCTGTGACGAAGAGTGTTCGGCTTCGGCATTAGATCTGGGTTTGGTCAAATCCATAGGAGCAGCTTCATAGTTCGTTGTGGCACTGTTTAGATTTTTGGGCTTAGATTCTTCGGGATTCGAATAGTATTGTTCCTGTTTGTGATAGTCAAACGGCGGTTTGGGTGAGGTATACGAAATGACACGCCTTATGGCTGGCGCCGCGGTGGGCACCGCCGTCGCACTAGTGGTCACAGACGTTGAGAAAACTATTTGACACTGAGCTTCCGAGGGCTGCGTGTGTATCGGTGGTGTCATAGACAACGACAACAAACATCTGGCCGCTTCGTGTTCCAAATGCGACTTGTGGTCTTCGGTGGCATTCATATTCATGTTCTGAGGCATTACATTCGAACGAGCCGAGTCTGACTCGTTGCTGCTTTCGGTTTCGTTGTCGCTAGAGTCACCTTCACTATCGGATTCATTGTTACCCATGGATGATGTCCGACCACCGGCTGAAGTTGACGATTGCTGATCGAATTCCATATCTGGCTCTAAGAATTCGCCATCCGCCGGCATCGGCCCTGGGTTTATGCCAAGTTCAATGCATTTTTTGTAATGCGTCTTGGACTGCATATGTTTGGTGAGATTGCCCTTAGTTTTAAAGCTGAAATTGCAATGTTTACATGTATAAGGTCTGACGTCCGTGTGAGTCCTGATGTGTTTTTTCAACATAGAGGGTTTCTTGCACCGTATGCCACATTCGGAGCACACATATTTGCCGCGACCACGACCTCTTATGTAGGTGTAGTTCTCATGAGATTCGTAGCCACCCACCAAAGTTTGAGCTGACTGCGATGTGGTGGGCGATGATGAGTTCATCAAATCCTTTGACGATGATTCTTTGGTATCCAATGACAACATTCTGCTCTCTTTAGACGAAGAGACCACCTCCGTTATGGCGATCTGTTTCATTTGATGATGATAGAATTTGTCTTGAGAACTCAGGAACGGCGTCATCACAGACTGCTGAGCTTCCACTAGAGTATACGACAATTTCTTGGTGTGGGCCATGGTAAACACCACCATTTTCTGACGAGAATCGTATAGAGACATTACTTCTTTTGGCTTAAAGCCTAAGGGATGTGGATTATTCTCTGCACATTGCTGCCACATGCTGTACATCGAGAGCTTATGCATGTCCTGCACATACGAGGGCTGGGGACAATTCAGGGTGCAGTAAAAAGTTTTTGTGCTAGACTTCAGACCCAAGTAGGTGTAGGAGTTGCCATTTAAATATAGTTGAACACATTCTTTGGAAGGTCTGGGCGTTTCTGGCGATATCAACGGCAATGTATTGGCTGTGGGTGTAATTCCATGGTGTCGTTTGGGCGTAAAAGTTCCTGGCCTCAAGGGCAAACTTGTGGGTCGCAAAAATTTCGATTTTGTTTTATGTTCAGCAATTGCATTTTCCGTTTCCCCTGTAGTTAGAGGCGATGTACTGATCTCTACATGCAGAGGTGTAAGCGATAACGATGAAGAGGGCGATAGAGCTTTATTACTGGCTGCCAGGGGTTGCTGTATAATCAGTTGTTCCTTGGCCACTCTTTCCAAATTAAAATGCCTCGTCTCGGCATCTGAAGAGGATTTAGCAGAGTCCGTCAGCTTGCGAGGACTTAAATTATCAGCCATACGCAGGAAGTTAAAAGATTTGAAGGACTTATCTGCCACTGCTGGAGGCTTTGGGTTAGAGCTGCTATTTACGTTAGAATTCCAATTTCTTACGTTACGCATATTCGCCGTTGGCGGGGCTCTGGCAAATTCACTTGGCACATTTTGCACGCCACCAAATGTGGCAACAGTTTTGTTACCATCCCCAGCACTGGGGCCGGGCGTGGTGTTCATGGGACTGACTGACTGCTTGCGGTTGGGGCTAACAGTTCGCGACGTTTGATGGGAGCTCTGGGGCAACTGCAACAGTTGCTGACTGGCTGCCTGGTTGGTAGGTTGTGGCAGTGGCATTTGTGGTGTCAAGCTATTAGGGCCCGGTATACCCGGCACATAGGGTATAACTTTCTCAGTTAATGGTAGGGTAAGGGGATTAAAAGCCGTTATCTGATTGATGGGAGGAAACTGAAAATGATGTGGAGCCGTCGAAGAGCTTAAGCCCAAATTTAATTTGGGTGTTAATTGCGATCCCTGTACCAGAGGCAATGGTAGTTTTGATTCCTTTTTTGGGGAGACTTCTTGGAAACTGCCACCCGACAGCAAAGGGGTTCTTATCATTTTTGGACTCTTGTCTACATCATCACACTCCGACAGGGGAATCATACAGCCACCCGAGGAAGTGAAACGCTTGAGCAGTTCGTCCTTTTTATTGAATTCCATGGCATTTAAAGGCAGCATATCGCCACCACTCGTTGTATTGGATAAGCGTTTGGGTGCAAACTTCTCGCTGGTATCAAATTTTAAACGCTTTTCTGCCGAATGGTCATTTAGGCTGCCAATATACAAACGATCATCGTGCATTTTGGTTATGATGACTTCCTCCGATTTGTGCTTAGATTCATTGGTGCTGTAGTCCACCAAAGGGGTTTTGCCCAACAATGGCCCGGGAGAGGGGAGAGGAGCATCAACAAATCTCAACGGTATATCGTTCATGGTCAAATGTGTTTTTGAAGCGGCAGCAGCAAAGCTAGCTGTTGAGGATGTGCCCGCTGCAGGAACCGTAGACACATTTGTCACCGTTGAACTGGGCTGTGTAGAGGTGGCCGAAGTGGTTGTAGTACCGCTATTCTTTGAAGTGTTTGCCAGTGAAGCACTCAAGCGATTCAGCACCAAATTGCTGGGTTTCGTCTTCAACTGAGACCAGGTCAATTTAGCCAACTCAGCCAAGGAGAGGGGATTCTTCGACAGCATCTTCAAGCCTGTCATATTGAGAGCAATCGAATTGGAACGGAAATATTTATGGGAGGGGGATGAGGCAGGCGAGTTAGCACTGCTACTGCTGCCCTGACAGTAGGTGCTGTTGTGCAGCTGAAGATCCTCGGCAGTGCGAAAGGCATTCAAACACAAGGGACACTTGTAAACGGCATCCTCGCCCTCACCCATGGGTACGGCCAAGCCACGAGCATTTAGCAGTAAATTTTTGATGATTGAATTATTGGGAGGATATTTGCCAGCAGATGTAGAAGGTTGCGGCGCTTGCGGACAGGATGAGTTGGAAGAGTTGGAAGCTTCATTTAAAATGGCCGCATTTACCATTTGATTTTGGATACTTTGTTGTTGTTGCTGCTGCTGCTGCTGTTGCTGTTGCTGCTGCTGCTGTTCTATAGAATGTCTCTTGCGTGGCGTGGCCGGTGGAGGTTGCTGAGGCAATGGTCCTAGCGGTTGTTTGATAGACAAATCTAAATGCTCTTCTGGCGCCACCGATGGCTTTGATTTGGCCGACAGATTTAAAGGCAGCACATTGGCCATTACACTAGTGCTCTGACTGCAAGCGGAGGACGTCTGTGTTAGAGCTAGTGCTGCTTGCTGCAGAGACTGTGGATTATTGGTGATTATTGAACGATTTTGAAAAGCAGCTGCTGGAGGATTTTGTTGAGTATTCATCAGAGATGATTGATTCTGTGTTGGGGGCATATGTTTCACCTGTAAATGCTTTGAGGTGCCATTTATGGGTAATGTTAATGGATCTTCCGAAGTTGATTTATCGGCAAACATGTGCCGTTGCTTTTGTAACTGCTGTTGCTGCTGCTGCTGGTGTTGCTGATACAGAAACTGTTGCTGTTGCTGCTGCTGTTGCAATTGTTGCTGCTGCTGTTGTTGCTTTTGTACTATTACTTGGGCCAATTTAGCATTAGTGGCCGATTCACTTGGTGGTCCTCCTGTGTTGTTTTGCAATGATTGCGACGTAACGGAGGAGTTGGAGTTACTGCCACTGTTGGCATTTGTGAAACTCCTTGAACGATTGAGGGTCTTGGGATATTTCTTCTGCAGCAATAGTTCCTTGTTCTCGACAATGGCCTCATTTTGTGAGATGATTTTATTGATGTGTTCATGCAATTTCTCCTTGTTCTGAAATTAAAGAAAATAACAGAAATAGCGATTAAAAATTAGAATAGAATATAGAATAGAATAGAAAAAAGCATGCAGTACCATGTAGTACCAAATTTACTGTACCAATTAGTAATTTTATTGTACCAAAAAGTACATTTATTGTACCAAAAAGTACAATTATTGCACCAAAAAGTACAATTTATTGTTCCAAAAAGACCGAAAAGAATTTTAATTGTGCCAAAATGTATTTTTTTAACTCTAACAGTACTGTTATAGTAACAAAAAGATGGGTTGTTGTACCAAAACGTAAGAACTACATGTTGCTTCTTCTTCAAGTACAAAAACGACAGCACTGATTGTCACTCTATTCTAGTTAAATAAGGAAAGCCAGACTTCTTCTTGACATAGCGCAGGTAGTTATTTTTGTCTTGGTACATTTGTGAACGGGGCGCTCTAGTGTAAACTTACCAAAGTAACTTCACCAATGCCAGAATTCGATGAGGTTTGCAACAGGTTTGCATTGCCAGCCGCAGAACTGCCAGATCGTTGATTCATGGCGTTACCTTGTTGTTCTCCTAAATCTAGCGCCTTGTTACCGGCAGGCGATTGATGATTTAGAGCCGATGCCGCTGAAGCAGCATTAGCCAAATAATGCAAAGGATTCTGAGGAGTTGGATGTGCAATGCTAGAGGGCGTTGAAGGTTTTTGGTGGTGCAATCCTCTATTGTTTCCCGGACCAGCTTGGCTTAGACTTCCCACAGGATTGGGTGCTTTAATATGAGCAGCCTGAGACGCTTGAGTTGGTGGTGGCGGTGGTGCTACTGGTTGCGCCGCCAGCACAGAGGCTTGTGTTTGCTGCTGTAAAGCCACCGAGGAATGTTGTAATTGCTGCAGTTGTTGCTGCTGCTGTTGCTGCAAATGTTGCTGTTGCATTTGCAGCTGGTGGTGGAATTGCTGTTGCTGCTGAGGCGTCATCAAGTGTAGCGAGGCAAATGCCTGTTGATGAGCTACTACAGCCGCAACTGGGTTAAAAAAAGACTGGGCGGATAAATGTGCCGAGGGATGGAGTAGGGCTGCCGCTGGCGATCCCGGAGGCGGCTGGCCCAAATAATAGGCCGCTAATGGCAATGACAAAGCATTTGCCTGTGGCGGTGGTCCCAAAAGATGGTGTGGAGCCTGCGCTTGAAGTTGTTGCAATTGTTGTTGTTGCTGTTGCAACTGTTGCAACTGATGCGTACTGATATGATTGTTTAACTTCATTTGGGTACTCGGCGACAACGAAGGATGATGATGGGAGGACATATGGGTGGGCGATGGCTGAGGTGGCAGGTGTACAGTTATGGATTGAGATTGAGCTACAGCTAGTTTTTGAGCTTCCATTAACATTTGTTGTTGTTGTTGACTCATGCTCTGATGAGCTTCCGATTGAAGCTTCTGTGCCTGTGTTTGTTGTTGCTGTAGCTGTTGCTGTTGCTGCTGCTGTTGTTGTTGCTGGTGTTGCATTATCATTTCCTTGGTTGTGACCGTTGATTGTATGGCAGGGTTTGTGGCAGCCGCCGCTGCAGCCGCAGCAGCTGCTGCTGCCTCCTTAGGGGAGGAATACATAGAAGCATTATGGAATTTAGGTTTATATGGCTTGTAATCTATGGCTTGCTTTTGCACCGCTGTCAGGGAGGAGTTACCGCCAGCGCTGATGCTACCACCATGAGGAGCAATTGACCCTGTAACGGGTGGCAATGTACCAGCCGCTGGTGAGCCCAATGGCAATGACTGTTGCTGTTGTGGCTGCAGCTGCTGCTGCTGTTGATGATGATGTTGCTGAGAAATTTGTTGTTGCAAATATGTTGGTTTAGTGGCGGGCGATAAGGGCGGCAAAGGCGATGCAGCTGATGAGGCTGAGTTCATAGGCGTCGGTATTAAGGTGTGAGGTTCAGCATGTTGTTGTGGCAAAGATGCAGTGTTGGTGGACATGTCTTCCATGGGAGATCCAGTGCGACTTAACTGGAAGTAATAGAAAAGTATATAAAGTAAAATATAAATTTATAAAAAAAATAGGAGGGCGCGATAAAAAATGGGATAAGCTCTTTAGGAGTATCTGAATATGAATAAATAATTTCTGAATGAACTGTTATTTATTAACAGTTCACTTCAATTCTAGTATTATTTTCAATCGGTTCCAAAATTAAATTAAAGTTGAAAATTAAATATAAAAATGTAAAAAGGAAATTAAAAATTATAATTAAAAACTATTAATTAAATATTAAAAATTAAATTAAAACGTAATAATGAAAATTTGAGAATAAAATATTAAATAACAAATTTAAAACTTTAAATTTAATATTTAAAAAAAAATAAAAACTAATTAAAAATTAATAGTTGAAAATGAATAATTAGCAATAAAAGATAAAGTAAAAAAATAAGGAAATATATATTACATACATAAAATAAAAAATTACTAAAAATTAAAAAATAATTATTATATATAAAAATAAAAAATAGGAAATTAAAAATTATAATTAAAGCTAAAAATTAAAAACAAATTTGATATTTAAAATAAAATCAAAAATTAAATTAATATGAATTTAATTTATTTGAAATTAAATATTAAAAATAAAAAATTATAAGTCATAAATAAAATAATAAAAATTAAAAATTACGAATTTAAAATTAAAAACTAAAAAAAAAACAATTTGAAATGAAAAATTAATCATTAAAAATTTAATATTAAAAAAAATTTAAAATTTAAATTGAAAAATGGCAAATTACACATTAAAAATTTAAAGTTAAAAATTATAAATTAACAGTTAAATAATTGTCAATTAACAGCTAAATAATTATAATTAAATAAAAAAATTAAGCACAAAATATTACATAAGTATTTAAAAATAAATATTACGTATAAAAATTAAAACTAGAAATTTAAGCAATAAAAATTTTAAATAAAAGCTAAAAATTTTAATTAAAAAACTAAAAATTAATTTTTAAAAATTATTTAATATAAATTTAAATTTAATTTATTATTTGAAAATACAAAAATTTTAAATTTTCAAACATCGAAATGGATCGGAAGAATTTTTTTTATGATATCGATGTTGTTGTTAATTTCGTTATCATTAACTTTTCTTCCAACACTTACCATCTCTGAACTGCTATTACTCAACTCAGGGTCGACATCCTGATCTGAGAGGCCATCATCTGCATCTGGCGGTACCTCAATGCCTTTTTGCCGAGCGGCATGAGAACGAGATCTGAAAAAATAAGTAAAAATCATATTATAGCATCTCCGCATATTTTGAATATTAAAATATTCTCATGAGGTGGACTAGGTTTGTCGCCTTTAGTTATTTACCTGCAATGTTTGTATAGATTACTTTTCGTTTTGAAGGCAATGCCGCATATATCACAAGGATAGGGACGTTCGTTGGTATGGGCTCTTATGTGTTTCTGCAGCACCGATGGTTTTGTACAACTCAAACTGCAAAAGGGACAAATGTAACGACCCGTATTACCGCTTGCGGTCGTAGCAGAAGGCGGGACAACGTTCTCTGTATGATTTGTTGATGCATACAGAGGCTGTTGCTGTGGTTGTTGCTGCTGATGCTGCTGTTGCTGCTGCTGCGCCAATTGCAGCAATACTTGCGTTTGCAATGCGTTGCCCGGGACGACTGCGGCCATGTCCGACAGTGGCTGCTCCTGTTTACCAACATAGCCATTCGTTAAATGTTCTTCATTTAAGGGAGCGACTACATGAATTTGTTGCGATTGGTACTGCTGCTGGAAGGTGGGTGGTTGTTGCTGTTGCTGGTTGCTGGCTGACGGATTTTGTGTTTTTGTTTGTGCGGCAATAGGCGCGGGTGGTGGTGATGACACTGACGAACTAGCCGATGACAATGATGTGGTCCGTATCTTTTCAGCCTCTTGTAGGGCATCATTTTCGGTAGTGCTCGCCAAACGTTTGAACTTTTTGTGTAAATATTTGGAATTATTCCAGGCTGATGCACTGCTTTCAGTGCTATAATTATCACTAGTGCTGTTGTGGGGTTGTTGTTGTTGCTGTTGCTTTTCTTGCATCGTTTGCTGATGCTGTTGCTGCTGCTGCTGTAGGTTATCACTAATGTGGTTGTTATTGTTGTGTTTGTTATTACTACTACTACTACTACTGGTATTACAATTATTCAAACTATTATCACTTTTATCGAAATTTGAACTATTACTAATGCTATTAACATAATTGTTGTTGTTGCTGTTGCCACTGGTGTTGTTGCTGCTGCTGCTAGTAGTGGTGGTGGTGTTGCTTGTGGTGGTGGAGGTGCGATGATTTGGAGCAACATTTGCAGTGGCATTATTGGCGGTGGTAGTTGCTATTTTTGTTGTTGTTGTTGTTGTTTTGTTTTGTGTTGTGGCAGGTGTGGACGTCGCAGTTGTATGAACTTCCTTTTCCGCCGTTAACGTCAGCGGTTTGGGAATTTCCTTCTGTTGCTGAATACGTGGTGTATCACTTTTGACATTTTGCTGTTGTTGTTGCTGCTGCTGCTGCTGTAGCTGAGCTGCTGTTCTGGCTGCTTGTTTAGCTTGTTTGGCCGTCAATTTCTTAGTGGTTTCTACAGTCAAATGCCGTGTGGTTGGCGTTTCTTGATTATCTTCTAGATCACGATATGTTTGTTGCTGTTGTTGTTGTGTTTTTTTACTAGTTGTTGTTGTACTTTTCTGATGGTTATTGTTATTTTGTAATTTGGTTTTGTTATAATATTTTGTTGTTGACGTCGTTGCTGCTGCTGGCGTTGTTGTGGTAGTAGCTTCCATATTGCTAAGATTCTTTACCGTTTGTTGTCGATCTTTTGTACCACCAGGATCATCTGCAAAAAAAACAAAAGAGAACGAATTAATATCAAAATTTATATTTTACCCAAATATTTTCTAGCTAAATTGAATGAAAATTCTTATTCAGTTGAATGCATTGTTACAAATAATAAAAGGATTTTTGAGGACTAAAATCTTAGCTGAATTGCAATGAATTCATATTCAGCTGGCTGAACATTTTTATCCATGATCTACCATACGTTTGTTACACAGAAATAGTCAAAGAACTCATGTGCTTTGGGTTTTATTTCAAATAAATATTTGGCGTTTATTTTAGCTGAATTGCTAATCAGCTATTCGAAATTATTTTTGTTACAAATATATCCTAGCCTAAATGAAGAAAATTTGTAGCTGAATGAAGTTATTGCTTTTAGAAAAGAAATATTGAAATTTTAAATCTTAGCTGAATTGCTATGAATTCATATTCAGCTGGCAGAACGTTTTCTATATTGACATAATATCAATTTATAACACTTATCACATAATTTGTATACCTTAGTTGATAAGGAAAATATTCAATATTAAAAAAAAAACCACAGACCATTATTTCGAATTCATGTTCAACACCTGAAATTTTTGCTAAAATTTGTAAATTGCAACCAAGTTACAAATAATGAAGGAATATTGCAATTTTAAATCCTACCTGAATTGCGATGAACTTATATTCAGCTAGCTGTATATGTTAAGTACTGACCTAATATACATTTTTAATACAGATGATACAGAACCACCTGACTTGTCTGCCTTTATTGATAAGGAACGCCTGTAATTCAGTTAGCTGAATTAGCTATCCTTATCAAAATTCTAAAAAAAAACAGAGACCACCCTTAATTGGAATTCATGTTCAACACCTGACATTTGTGCTAAAATCGGTGGATTCCAACCAACTTTGAGATCTTTATCATTCAATAGTGTAGTGGACATGTTATTCAGCTGATAAATGTGACGTTCTTATTTGATTTGTAAATAGTATCACGTCAACAACTAAATATGTACATATATAAATTTGACATGAAATTCATAAGCACATAAGTACAACAAATATATCACTTTAATTGAATATCATGTTGTACAATTATAGCAAGCGACTACCCCATCGCATGACAACTTTAAAGATTCATATCATTCAAGTGTTCAACGAAGCAATGTTGATAATCAGCTGTTAAAAATGACGTTAACATTAGATGGCGATTAGTTAGCCCTATCATATCGACAGGTAATACTTAACAAAGCATAGCTACGATTTCTTAGAAAATCAATGTACGACCAGGCTGACAAAAGCTTGACCTTTTGTGTGCCTAATCTTTACGACTCCTTAGCTGACCTTTCTCCCGCAGTCTAAAACAATGACTCGTCTATTTTTTCGCTCAACGGAAATGTGCACTAAATTTTTAAAAAAGTAAATCTTGATAAAATCCCAGAAAGCCATAGAGAACATTTGCTAATAAAAAAACAACAACAACAAACTAGAATTTCTGGAATGATATCTTAAACGCTGAAATGAAATGAAATATACGAAGATAAGGCAATCCACAGCTATGTATATTAAATACAGTAGAACGACAACAGAAAAAAATCTTTTTTTTCGTTTTTATTATACTTTTGATAACAGAAAATAAATAAATATTTTATTATAACACACAATCGTCCACACATGCAGATATGAATATAAAACATGCGAGCCGATATGAGTGAGACATCTTTTGCCCGTGAATCATTATTGTTAGTTCGAAATTTGAGATATCGTCAGAATTGTACTTATTTGCACATCTGAGCTATGGTGACTTGAGTGCGCCGGCAATGCCTGACTCGTTCAAGTGCTGCGATAACTTGATGTATATTTAAGCGTCCAATAGGTCTCTATGTTAAAACACAATACTGTTGTAGATACAACAACACTTTTGCCTTTGCTGAACGGTAAATTTTTTTATCATTGCAAAAGCAACAGAAAAAACAGCAAACATTTGCGATAATTAGAAACCTTTAATCGACCCCCTCGTTTCAGCCGTATCACAGTCAACCATCAGTTGCACCCTACTCTCGCCCCCTGCCAGCAATGACAACCACTTTTTTGTCGCTTCACTCACCACCGCACAACAAAATTTGAGGTTTCAATCGCATTTTTCGCGTTGGGGTTTTTTGTTTTGCTAATAATTTCATTATCAGCTAGCTGAACGACGTTAATACAGTTGACAATGCTTATATCTACAAAAGTAATAATCATAAAGCGAAATACTTGAACAACTGACGTCAGCAACTGCTGCCGCTGCCGCCGCAGCCTAGTAATGCAATAAAACTGATAATTATTAAAACAAAGCGAATACAAAAAAAGCAAAAAATCCACAACGATTCGTAAATTATATTGTTGACACACAAAGCAACAACAACAACAGCAAAAATGGCATATCTCTTCTCGTATTTCCACGTCTGTCTGAGAGATACTTGGCAACCAAACACCTAAAGTCGATTGATTCTACTATGAATAATAAATATTGCAAGGCAGCCACAAAAAAAAGTACAAAACGAATAGGAAACACCTTAGTATGGGGTTTTGTGAGTAATGTTATTGTAAAGATTGTTGTATAAAGGCAAAAATGTTAATTCAGCTAAATATTTATTAGCTGAATAGGCAAGACATCATATTCAGCTGGTATATTTAGGAAACTTTAGATAGTTAATTCAAGCATGGTCACGAAAAGTAACGAAAAGAATAGGATGGACCTTAGAAATGGTATTTTAAACAATGTTGTATATAGGCACATAATTATAATTCAGCTAAACAATCCCTTGCTGATTAGGGAAACAATTCACAAATCATATTCAGCTGGTATATTGAGCAAAGTATGGAGTAAATACTCTTGCATGACCCCGAAAAGTAAAGAAAAGAATTGCAAAATCTTAGTTACATTGTTTTAGTAAGTTACTTGTAAAAGACGCAAACAAATATAATTCAGCTAAATTACTGAAGACGTACAAAACGAGAAACAGTTTTTTAGTAACGGTGTATTTTTAGTAATATTATTGCAAAGAAAGTCTTATAAAAACAATTAAGTCTAATTCAGCTGAATATTTCCAAGCTGAAAAAACCATATTCAGCTGGTAAATTCAGCAAACTATTATTTAATAACTGCACCATGGCCCATGCTTGGCAGCGAAAAGTTACAAAATGAATTGAATACTTCTTAGATATGATGTTTTAAATATTATTGTGAAGAATGCCTTCACAAAGCAAATAATTGTAATTCAGATAAAAATTTCCTAGCTGAATTGGCAAAAAATCATATTCAGTCAACCAATAAAATCATATTTAATGGGCTGTTAAGCATACATTGATAAATAACTAATACATGACTTGTAAAAGTAACGAACTCATTGGAAACACCTGGATTAGAGTTGGTAGATTTACCAAACTTAAAATTAATAACTTTTACATGGTCCCAAAAAGGTAAGAAACGCATAGGAAACTTCTGAAATGTGTTGTTTTTAATAATATTTTAGTGAAGAATGTGTTACAAAAGCAAAAGATTATAATTCAGCAGAATATTTCATAACTGAATTCACAAAATATCATATTCAGCCAGGTTATAAAATCATATTCATCGGTTTATTTAGCATACAACTAATAAATAACTATCAGATGACCGCAAAAGACACCTTAGAGTTAGTGCATATTATTTTTGTGTACATGTCCTATAATGGCAAATAAATATGATTCATCCAAATATTTCTTAGCTGAGTTGGTAAAAATTTGTATATAGCTGGCTGCATTTTAGTTCATAATTGCATATTTTGCAAACTAATAATTAAAAACAAATACATGGTTCAAAAGATTTGAGTTGAAAACATCAAAATAGTAATATGAGAAATATTATTGTCACTTATTGAATAATAGATACTATTTTGAGGAATTCTATATTTTTCTATTATATTTGTTTACTTAATTCTATTGTAATTCAATTAAACTTTTTCTAGCTGAATAAAGACAAACTGGGTATTCAGCCAATTTTTTGAGAAATATTGTATTGAAGAATATTCCTAAACTAAAATTTTTGTAATTCAGACAAACATTTCTGAGCTGAATAAAGACAAAGTCATATTTCAATGATTTGAAATTAAGGTGTGAGCATTTTATGCATGAAAATATTGATATTCAGCTGCATTTTACAATTTTTAGAAATATTCGAATGTATTATTGTATATACATTCTCATGTATATCTTGGCTGAATTGCGTTAAATGCCACTAGTCTCGGCGAGTTATTGTAAATTTGACTATTTCTTGGTTGAGTTGCAGAAAACTAGTATTCAGCTAAGAAAATTATTAGAAGCACAGATATTTTCACTTATTTCATTTCGCTGAATTACTCTAAAATTATTGACTCATTTTATTTAGTACAAAAATTTAGTTTAGTTATATACTATTTAAAATGTTTATCTTAATTCAGCTAAATATTTCTAATCAGAATTGCATTACATTATTCTGGGAATGTCTTCTATGATATTATTTGTCAATTTGTGCAATATTTCATTGCTACGTAACATAAAAAAGCTTAAAATCAGCTGGTTGGGATTGCAAATGTTACAATTTGTCTATGTTTTTGTAATGCATCATGTCTTTGTTTATCTTAGTCATTTGAATTATAGAGATCTTATATTAGGCTAGCTGAAATTTATTTTAAATAAAATGAATGTCAAGATTCACAGATCCAAATTCAGCTAAACATTACTTAGCTGAATTGCTCTTAATGATTAATTTTATTTTAACTAAAGTAATAATAATGAAGTAAAAAGAGAATTTTCTTCAATTCAGCTTATTACCTCTTAGCTGAATTGCATAAAATGTATCTAATGCTAATGAAATTTTCCTGCGCCTGAAATATTCTTTGCCAATTTGTAATTTACTCATATTCAGCTGGATAGATTTAGATAGATTTTAGACTAAATGAAATTTATGAGCTCATGCTTTTTATTGTCAATGATATTATAGAGACGCACATCATTTTTAATGAAGTAATTGGCAATATCAATACTGTTTAATTTTAAACAATTATGTAGTAAGAGCAATATACTAATTCAGCTAAACAATTATTAGCTGAATTGCTTTAAATTTATCTTTGGCTAATGAAATTACCCAGTATTTAAGATATTTCAATGCTTAGTAGCAATGAACTCATATTCAGCTGGATAGATTTAAAAATGTTAAATTTTTTTGAAGTTTCTAATTATATTAACATTTTATTTACGTCCAATAATCCCCTTGCTTTTTCCTCTAACTGGCAATCGCATTATTTTAAATGAAGTTTATATTATTAATTTACGTTAGTGTATCGAAATGATACCACAAATTCGACTCAAGATCAGAAAAGTATTTTTTTTTTTATAAGTTTATTTTTCAAATAAATGATGAGCTTGATAAACAAAATCAACATTCAGCTAAACATTTCTTAGCTGAATTGCACTTAATGCACATTTTCCTTAAATTTTGATTAAATTTCATTAAAATCAAAAAGATATTTTTTTTGCTAAGCTGCAATAAACTCATATTCAGCTGGTTAGATTTGAAAAAAGAAGAATTTTTACCATAAATCTGATACAATTTTATTAGGGAAAGATATTTTAAGGTATCTTCAACTATATTTTGCCAATTATTTCTTAACATTTACTATTATACTTCATTTTTATTTAAGTTTATAATTAAATATATTGTTTTCCGCCATTTCACTTATAGTTTTGCCCTATTCAGCTTGCTGAATATGCCTTTTCCTCAAGTAAATATAATTTTTCTAAGATTTTCCGCCTTACAAACATCTCCACCACTTATCGCTCTAATTCAAACATTTATAAAAGTTTCGATCATCAAATGATAGGGCATTCTATCTATGTATTACTTCTCTATGTATCTCCTACGCCAACTTCATGACAGACTTGCGATCGACGCCAATTCAACACCTTCACTTCGAAATCATGTAACAAGACAGAAAAAAAACGACGACATCAAGTTTGTTTGTTTAGCTTCATCAACACTATCTATATATGTATGTGCTACAAATATTAAGAAATATGAAAAACTGCAACGATCACCAGCAATTGCACGATACAACAATTAAGTATATTCAACTAACCCACAACAGCAACAACAACAACAGCACATGTTTGTTTATATGAACAAATGTGTAAGCAAATGCAAAAAAAAAAAATAACAAACTTAGTGCTGAATATAAAACTTAAGCGAATAAACAACAATAGCAACCAGCAAGAGATAAGAGTTTAGCTTAGCTAAGCTAATAAAACACTTTAATTATTCATACATATATGTATGTACGTTCGCCACGAATAGTATTCCTCAGTACTATTATTATTATGATTATTATAAATATGAATTATGAGTGAATTTATTAATACTGTTGATACGATAATAAAAGAGTCAGTTTTCTTAAGTGCGAATCCAATGTATTATATTTATATGGCTATGTGTGTGTGTGTGTATGTCTGTTTGAATGTATGAATTCACAAACATTACCATAAAGTTTATAATCTTTATTTGTCTACCAACCACAGACTGGTTTAGCAAAATGAAAAAAAAAGAATATTTAAGAATTTTTTTTGTGGTGTTGGTGCTGGTGGTTTTCTATTTGACAAATCGTGCTAATTTGTTTTAAATACGGAATTTCTTTTGTGGACGCGTGATATGATATTCATTTCTCCGGTTTCAGCTACACATTAAATACAGGCGATAAGATTTGTTGTATGAAATTCTTTGCAGAGCTTTTACTCGGCATAGCTGTGGCCATAAACAAATTCATTTGATTTATTATAGATATCATGACGGTTAGAATTTGTAGTAGCCATTTTTGGTAGGACTGCTAATAAAGTTGATGGATGTGTTAATGAATGTATTTCAAAGAAAAACTTCAATATATTATGATGGTAAATCAAAAAATTCGAAAAATTTTTAGATAAAATTTAAGACATTCATCTTTGAGTTTTTTGTGAACTATGTGATTCCTAAAGATCTATTTAGTTAAGCTAAATTTTACTTAGCTGAATGTGAGCAAAATAATTGTGTCGACATTTAAAGCGATAAACGGGATGGAAATGCTTATTCAGCTGGCTGAATCCAAAGCTGAATACCTAATTTATTAGATTAAGTGAACTATATTATTTTCAAATTCAGTTAGATAATAGAAAGTTAAATTCTATCTAGCTGAATGTGTAAAAAATAAAATAAATTTACCTTATAATCAATACAAGAAATATAAATGCTTATTCATACCAATTTTACTTAGCTGAATGTGTAAAAAATAAGAGTAAATTAACTGTAAAAGCGGCAAAAGGAGTAGAAACGTCAATTTAGCTGGTTGAATTCTAAGAATTCTTAGCTGAATTCCTAATCTATGAGATTTAGTGAACTGTATTATTTTCAAATTTAGCTAGATAATAGCTAAGTTAAATTTTACTTAGCTGAATGTGTAAAATTTAAAGCAAAATTTACATTAAAAGCGATAAAAGGAATAGAAATGCTTACTCAGCTGGCTGAATTCTAAGCTAAATGATTTTCAAATTTAGCTAGAAAATAGCTAAGTTTAATTTTACATACCTGAATGTGTAAAAAATAAAAGTAAATTTACTGTTAAAGCGATAAAAAGAATATAAAAGGTTATTCAGCTGGCTGAATTCTACGCCGAATTCCTAATTTGGGATTTTGTTAGCCAAATGATTTTTTAATTTAGCTAGATAATAGCTAAGTTAAATTTTACTTAGTTGAATGTGTGAAAAAGGGAAGTAAAATTACTTTTAAAGCGTTAAGAGAAATATGTTAATTCAGCTGCTGAATTCTAAGCTGAATTCCTAGTTTGAGACTTTGTTAGCTAAAAGATTTCCAAATTTAGCTAGATAATAGCTAAGTAAAAATTTTACTTAGCAGATTGGTAAAGAATAATAGTAATTTTACTTTAAAAGTGATAAAAAGAATATAAATGGTTATTCAGCTAGCTGAATTCTAAGCTAAATGATTTTCAAATTTAGCTAGATAATAGCTAAGTTAAATTTTACATAGCTGAATGTGTAAAATTTAAAGTATATTTACTTTAAAAGCGATAAAAGGAATAGAAATGCTTTTTCAGCTGGCTGAATTCTACGCTGATTTCCTAATTTGAGATTTTGTTAGCCCAATAATTTTCAAATTTAGCTAGATAATAGCTAAGTTAAATTTTACATAGATGAATGTGTAAAAAATAAAAGGAAATTTACTTTAAAAGCGATAAAAAGAATATAAATGGTCATTCAGCTGGCTGAATTCTACACCGAATTCCTAATTTGAGATTTTGTTGACCAAATGATTTTCAAATTCAGCTAAATAATAGCTAAGTTAAGTTTTACTAAGCTGAAAGTGTGAAAAATGAAAGTAAATTTACTTTAAAAGCGATAAAAGAAATAGAAATGCTTATTCAGCTGCCGAATTCTAAGCTGAATTCCCAGTTTGAGACTTTGTTAGCTAAATGATTTCCAAATTTAGCTAGATAATAGCTAAGTTAAATTTTATTTAGCAGATTGGTAAAGAATAAACATAATTTTACTTTAAAAGCCATAAATAGAATGGAAATGCAAATTCAGCTTGCTGAATTCTAAGAATTCTTAGCTACATTCCTAATCTATAAAATTTAGTGAACTATATGATTTTCTAATTTATCTTGATAATAGCTAAGTTTAATTTTAATTAGCTGAATATGTAAAAAATAGAAGTAAATTTACATAAAAAGCTATAAAAGGTATACAAATGCTTATTCAGCTGAATGAAATTAAACAGATTTTTTTTTAAATAATCGATTTTATTTCATAATCACAAACATAATCCATAATCTATTATTCTCAAAACTAAAGCTATATCCAAGCTAAATTTTAAAAAGCTGAATGTCTTATATTTTTTAAATTTTAAGCTGAATTAACTATTTTTTAAATTTTTTAATAAATAAACATAATTTGTTTAACTTAACATGATATGTTTGCTAAAAATTGCATTGCAACAATTTATTATTGCAATTCAGCCAACAACAAAACCAGCTGAATTACAAATTTAATAGCACAACGTATCTGTGTGTATGTATGCCTTCTAAACGATGATTAATATCGTAAACGTACAAAAAAATCTTAACAGAACATGACATTATTTGAGGAATTCCTTTATACCTACATACATATATCTGCGTTGAAAACAAAACACAAACGTAAAACTTTTGGCGCTGAATAGCTTAACAATAACAACAACAACACAATGGCAACAGCAATACTTTTATGAGAGATTATAAATGAGTGCGAGTGTTCTTATTATTTATTGTATAAATATTTATAAATACGGATCAAAGTACAAAAGTACAACACCCAACAGATCATTTTGTACTGTTGTTGTTGTTGGTGCTGTTATTGTACTGTATTATATATAATGTACATATATACATACATATGTTATTATTATACAGTATTGTTGTACATACGTACGTATGTTACTGTATTGTGTATTTGTTAAATATTATCACACTTATTTTATTATAGCACAAAATGTGAACAATTATTTACAAAATTGTGTATTAATGAAAACTGGCTTGGCTTACAGACGAATAAGCTTTTAACTTGCCATAGCTTTGTCTGTGGCGGACGTGAACGAGAGAAAGATGATGATGATGATGCCTATATTCACATAAGATTATATATGGAAATGTAAACCATTATTTAATTAATATTGATAAGTTAATGCCTTTTTTTATTGATAATATAACGCGTATATGGCAGAACAGCTGAATTGTATACGTCTGGCGTTGTTATTACGTTATAAAAGCGTATATACAATATCAATACAAAAGATATACCTATATTGTGCAAACATTGGTGGCTGAATTTATAAAATATTAAGTTAATACTAATCACAATAATATGCAATTTTTTTAAATTTGTTTTTAAAATTTTTTTAGGTGATATACGGAACCGAGTAAAAGCACGAGACTTTTTTACTTTTTGATACATTTGCGAAAAAAAAGTCGTGAAAAAAACATAGCTGAATCTGTACTGCTTCTCAGTGGGTAAATGAGGAACTGTACAGATAGACATATTGCCTAGATTGGAGAAGTTGTATCACACATATATCCCGATATCTGTTCGAAATTAGGATGATCGTTACATAGGATAATAACATTTCCATTTATCAAATGATTTTGAACTGGGTTTATTTTGTAGCAGTTACAATAAAACTATTGTACTCCATGGCGTATTATTAACTTAACATCATAACATCATACGCCACCATATAACAAAAGAGCCTAAAACGTGTCAAATTCCCCTATACGATACTTACTAACTTCAAATCGATATTAAATTACTATTATGGCATGTAACTTGACAAAACAAATGATGCAGAAATTCTTTTGCTGCTACTTTCACGAGCAGTTCTCAGAATTGAGTCCCAAAATCATGTGTTGTACTGTGTTATGTAAGAATTAAAAAAAAAAACATGTAAACCAGTGTCGCCTTTAAGCGCCACGCGACCTTTAAACCATCCTCACATCTGTTCCGCATGAGTTCAAAGATCGACGACTACGTTAAAATCTATTATATATTAAAGGCAGTTAGTACATCAGCACTCTTCTACTGCCTCCACCATCTCCTACCCACGTACATACATATGTATGTACTTAAATCATTGTGAAAATCAATCAAAAGAGATCGACTTGAATGTGTTTCGCGTGCAGAGAAAAAATGTGTGTGCGATTCGCACTTGTTGTTCGTTCCCAACCTGTTTTATGGTTGTTGTATCAATTACAAAAACAAGAAACCAACCGACCGACCGGCATCAATCACTTTGTAGTCGTATGATAAATTAAGATACAGTAACAGCAACAGCAACAACAACAATAACGAAACACATTATGACAAATAAACAACAACAAAAACTGCACAGAAGAGACTCCCTGAATGAATACGTCATCTGGGTGAGTGAGCACACTGGCTGGTTTGGCTGGCTGGCTAACTGACTGACTTGGCGAACCCCACCGACACACACTGGCACGCAGCACACATTCAATTACACACACGTTGAACAAACAAAACCGGTTAGGCGTTATATTGTATTTTATCCGCATTTAAACGTCTTGTGGTCACCACCACTGTTGTTGCTGCTGTCGCTGCCTACTGGCTAATAGTTGGGATTTTGGCACAAAGTGTTAATTATAGCAAACAATTATCTATTTGTTTAGATGGCACGAGGAGAGACGTTAAATTGGAAAATTTTCTAAATGTTTTTGTTCCACGCATCGTCGTACTTCTTCTTAAACACTATACCTATCTAACGGTTTGTTCTCACACTTCACTTCATACAAATGTTCAATGGAGAGAAGTCACAAAAGACTTTGACACTTACTAATTTGTGAACACTTTAGGCATTGTTGGGATTTTTTTCATTAATTTTTGCAAATTAAATCAAGAGCATTGCATTGCATTGCAATTATAACAAATATTTCACTTTAATTGCATGAATATCACACATACACAAACATTTTCTTTTATTTTATTTGAAATTCCACATTAAATTTTACGCGGCGTTTTCAATTCCATCGAATACGTCGCCCCGTAAGTACGTTATACTACTAACGTAACACTCGCGCATTTGAACGTCAAGGAGGAAGAACAAGCTAGCAACAATTCGTAATGAAAAATGAAGCAATGAAACAAGACGACACACATACACTCGGCCGAGAGTTGAGGAATCACTGTCAAATGTCTGCGAATGAGCGCAGCACAAAAAAAATATAAAGCACACGACGACGGCTGACGATGAAGGCGACAATCGGATAGCAGCACAACACCACAAAACATATGACTCCACATGCGAACGAAACACGACTAGACGTGCCAAAGAAATTCATTCAATTTCCAAGTAAATTCACAAAAAAAAAATAAAAAAAATAACACACAAAGTGAGCGAATGAACAACAAAAACAAAACACAGAAAACACCACACACTAGTAGCAGCGGCAGCAACAATCAACTTTTGTTGTCGTTGTCGTCGTAGTCGCCGCGCCAACAACAATCACAAGATATCGCATAGCACAAAATATACAACGCCGACAACAAAAACAACAGCAACAATAGCAACAACATTAAGCTCATCATCGTCATCGCACACAATAGTTTAAGCACCATACAAAAAAACAAACACACACACATGCACAAACATGCGCCCCAACCACAACGATTCAACCAAATGCAAACTGAATATTAAAAAAGAAGCAGCAACAAAAACAAAACAAAAGTAGAAAAAAAATATTTGCACGATTTTATTTTATTACTAAATGCCTCTGACTATTGGGTACAGAGAGGGAAAGTATCACTAAGTGAGCGCGCGAAAAAGAGCGTACCACAGACTGACTGGTAGTTTGATAATCACAGAGACACAGATATAGAGAGTTCATTTAAGTCAGTGCTGACAGATATTAATCGGTAGTTAGCACAAAAAAAAAGAAGAAGAATAAACATAAAATGTACTCGTATTATGCTGTCTAGGGGGGGGGTAAGAGAATATCGTGGGGTGGGCGGTAGGGTATGGTTGTTGGACGTCAACTAATGTGTGTTGAGGTTTAGGCGAATTTAATAAGCACTACCTACGTAGATCGTGTGAAAATGTAGGCTATACATATTAGGAAGACAGTTCATTGAAGTTAGGCGTAAAAAGGTCTTAAGTCAAAAAACTGCAGTTCTTTTGTAATTTTAAACTGAAAAGAGCAAACGAAATAATGATAATTACGATTGGAAGCAGTTACCCAGAAAATCCGATATACGACACGTCTGCACATTGTCTGAACTCTTCTTAGCGATATCGTACAGAAAACGGTACGACTCGTTAAAGGGAAATTTTATTTATTTTGCTCCTACGATTTACATTCAGATATCGGTACGACATGTCGTACATCAGATTTCCCTCAGCTGAGTAGGCCAGACAACGATCTCGGTCAGATTTCGGATCCAATCTCAAAATAAATTTCGGTACGACGAGTCGGCAAGAACATCCGAATTTCAGATATTTGGTAATATATCGGTCCGATTTCGAACCGACGCGTCGAATATCCCTTTAGAATTTCTCTCGATTTACATTCAGCAATCGTTTAGGCGTCGGTACGACATGTCGTACATACATCAGATTTCCCTCAGCTGCGTCGGTCTGACTTCCTGTCCACCACTCCATATGTTTTTAGTAACGACTACGGCCCGATTTTGGATCTGCTATCGGAAGATTTTGTCGACTGTGCACCTGAGCACGAAAAGCTAAATTTTTTAATTTTTAAAAATTTTAAGTTTTTAATGTTAAAAGATTTGATTTTTTAAATATTTAAGGATTAAATCTCTTAAAAAGTTGAAAAAAAATCGTTCCTTTATTGTGTGATAACACTGTGGAACATTTTTGGGGTCATTGTCTGGGGGATGAAAAATTTCAAGTCAATATTCCACAAAAAATTTTTATAAAATGTTCATGTTAACTACAAAAAATTAAAACTATTTTTTCTAGATTTTTTCAGACTATGGTTGGGTTTTCGGATATGCCGTCTTCGACAAAGTTGTTTCAAATAAGTAATGCTTATTCGAAAACCCAACTATAGCATGTCGTAAATCTATTTAACCCCCTTAAAACAATACCCAAAGTAAAACAACGTAATAACAATTTTTTGTATGCAACCGTATTTGTAACTCAAAAAACTTATGATGCAGTTCGATTTCTCATATCCGGCAATGTCTTCGGAAATTGTTGCCAAAAACTGTGTCACAGTGTTATTAACTCAAAAATGCCGGTCTTCTCGCAAATGACCGTTATTGTACTCGCTACCTAATATGTATGTACAACGTATGATTACTATTTATTTATTTTATGCGGATATTATATAAATCATACGCACTTTGTTCCTATATCGTGGGTTTAATTTAATGATTAATAATGAAATTTTTTTTGGAGATTTTATTCGATAATTTAATCCAACCTGATTTTTTACATGGATATATTAATATAAATAATTTACTTAAGCGTTATCTGCTGAAGAATGAAATGAACAATCATCAATGGTGTTTGAGCTATTGCTGAAAAACTAATCGAAAGCATCAATGTAAGCAATAATATAAAAGGTCACAAAAAAGCTTGGCTTGAGAACGCCAAACCCTTTGGGCGTGTTACTATACTGATCTATGTAGTACCTTTTCTCTGACTTGAAATGTCTCACAGTCTTATCAGCTAGTTGACCTGATCGAAACTTCTGTACTAGTTTTTTAAATTTCATATACAACAATAGGCTTTAAATTATATCTCTGCTTTTTTAATACATTCTGATCAGATTTTAATAATTGATATTATAATTCCCAATGATGCACATGCCAATGTTTTTATTTATTTCTACACCTCATTTATAATAGACTCGTTCTATTCCTTTACATTCTGATTGCATTTCCCCAGTATGACTCTGTAGCATTGTTAACCACATCTGGCAACACTCATTGCTCATTCTGCATTGTTTTTTTTATAGGTTCCCTTTGTTTTTATTTTACTTTGATTGCTCTTGTTGCTGTTGTTGTGCTGGTCGTGTGTTGTATATTATGATTACTTTCGTTATTGTTGTTGTTGATGTTTTTTGTGTGTGTCCCTACACCGCTATGAGTAAGTGCGAAATTTGTGGTATTTCGCCTTTTAATATTGTTTTATATATTCGTTTTTTTTATTTTACATTTATTCATTTTTTCGTTTATATCATCGTTGCTTCGTTGGCTGTTTGACTTGTTTGATCGTTCGCTGGATAGATGGCTGGCTGGTTGGTTGGTAGGTTCGTTTATTGTATCGTTTCAACGTTGCGGTCTCGGTCTCCCCTGGCCTTTGTTGGCTGGAGGGGAAATGCGAGTGGGGAAATCATTTAATGTGTGTGCCTATCAAACTACCTACCTACCTCTTGCCTTGCTAATCGTTTTGGGGAATGCCTTCCTCGCTTTCTACGACAATGTATGTATGAGTGCGTGTGTCAGCATTCATCTACACATCCTCACATAGCGGCTGCCATGCACACACGTAAGCAGCAGCAGTATTCGTTTGGTCGTGGTATTCAGTAACGACACTTGTTTTAATTATAAGACTAAATTGAGGGGGGGGGCTATGGTTGGTCTTGTTTTTGTTTTTGTATCTTTTAATGTTCGCATTTAGGAAACTACGTTTTCGAATTCTGTCTGTTGTTGCTGTTTTCGATTATATGTCCGTCTCTTCTTCTTGATAACTATAGCTGTTGTGTTTGTCCAGAGAGGGTGTTGGCACAAGGGAGCGGTGGCGAATGTGTGTTTGTACGTATGTATTTCTTAAGTGTGGTATTTTAAGTTCATTTATGACGTTTGTAACACACACACATTTTAAGGTTAAGGTGAAGGAATTCGTTTGCGTTTCATTACTATGTATTTATTTATCTCGCTACGTTTCGTAACTGATTAAACATTTGTGAAAAGGGCTGTTAGCTGGGTTTAGGTGGCGAGAAGGGGCCAAAGATGTAAAACATTTTTAATTGAAGTGGGTTAATCGCACGTTGGCACTTTTGATGCTAGGGGTAATCTTGGGAAATTTTGTAGATCAGTAATCTTTGAGCAAATAATCAAAAATTTAGTACATAGGTACCTATGAAATGTTATAAATTTCAGGAAATTGTAAATTATTAGTGCCACACACGCGAGGTGTAAAATGTATGATTAAAATATTTGTTGAGTGAAAGGTATAAATAACTTTACAATCAGAGGATAGCATTTTCCATGTGAAAAAATCAAAACCTTACGCAACGTACACAAGTTTTTAATTTAACAAGTACCGTTACATTATAGGTATCAAGTAGCCACTTTCCAGTATAGATTATTGATAACACTGTGGAACAATTTCGAGGTCATTGTCTGATAAGAAATTCCAAGTTAGGGTGAAGGTACTAAGTCAGTATAGATTAACCCATAAAGGAAGTTCTTTTTTAATACAATTTGGGTACAGTTAAAGTACTTTTTGGTACAATAAGTAGTATTTTATGGGGCAATAAATAGTACTTTTTAATGCAGTACGTTTTCATACAACAAATTATACCTAGGTACTTTTTGGCAGAGTAAATTATACTTTTGGTACAAATGGTAGGTACAATTAAGAGTACCAAAAAGTACCTATTTTTATTTTATCAAAAAGTACAATTTATCGTACTAAAAAGTAAATTTAGAACTGTAAAAGTTCATTTGAAGTAATTACCCAGAAAGAATCCTAGTATTAATATTAAACTACAAAATCTGGCAACATCCAAGTTTTCCTTTATGAGCATATGCAAAAAGTAAAAATTTTGCTTTTGTACTTTTTGGTACAATTTACAATTTGGTACAAATAGTAGTTACAATTTAGTGTACTAAAAAGGAATTTTTTTTTTTTCTTAAAAAGTACAATTTATTGTACCTACCAAAATGTAAATTTTGAACTGTAAAAGTTCATTTGAAGTACATACATAACTACCCAAAAAGATACCCACTATTAATATTAAACTCCAAAATCTGGCAACATTCAAGCTATGTTTTTTTTATTTCGGCAACAAAAACAAACTCAACGACAGCAACTACAATAAGAAACACTAAAAAAAAGCTGACTAACAACTAAAATTGTTGAAGGTTCGGGGAGCACCACTAAACGAACAAACGAATGAGTGAGTGAAAGACTAAACAAAACAACAGTATGATTAAAGTAAATAATCCAAAGCAAAAGTAGCAAAAACAACAACAACACCAACGACGGCAACAACAGCATTGGCAATCACACAATTTAAAGATAGGCAAGCAAGCAGCAGCAACAATAACACCAACCAACAATAGTGCACGACACCGACTGCAGACACACACACATACACTCACTAACGACATGCAGTGGAGATTCCGACGTCGACTGTTACGTCTTTTGCAAATATAACCAACCGAACCCAAGTCAACGACGGACGAATGGTCCGAAATGAACTAAATCATTGATAATAAAAAAAAACATACAAACAGACATACATACATACATACGTATATACAGATGTATCTAACTATGTACGTACATTTGTATAAACATTTTATTTCTATATAAATCTTGTTGTATATCTGTATATAGGGAGGTGTGTGCTGATGAATACAAGGCGCAGTTTGTGTGTGTCTGTCTCAAGTAATCATGAGATGTTTAAACTTAACACAGGAAAGAAGCAACAAAATAAACAAACAAAATATAAACCAAAGTCTATAAAAGAAAACAACCAGCGGCAGCCACTACCACCTCCTCCTCCTTCTCGACACCTTCTCTACAAACTCATATACATAATGATATTATGTCGTTGTTTTTGTTGCTGCTATTGTGTCGTTGTTGCCCGCTATCATCATTTGCTGTTCGTTTAACTGCTGCGTCATAGTACTTGTGGAGACGACGGAAAGACAGCAATAGCAACAACAATACCAAACGAACAGCCACAACGGCCATAGCAAAAATAAATTATACGAGACATCATCAACCAGGCGAGTAAGCAGCCGTTAGCCCATCAATTTAACCAACCGGCCGATCCACCGGCCGTCTTGCGACAACCGCACTCACACATTGTCGTTTCGTTCGTTTGTTCGTCCATCAAGTGCCGTTCGTCGTTGCCTTTGCTTGTTCTTGTTCTTCTTATTCAATTTCAATATAGGAGATAAACTTTGTGTTGTTGTATGGGTTCATAACACCGCACCGAGAACACAGCAAAGATGACGACTGCGGCGTTAGCGACGGCAATGACTACCACAACGTTGATTAGAAGAAGGAGGAGGAGGTGGAGGCAGCAACAGCAGCGCAAAACGTACCATCAAACGTCAATCATGTCAATTCATTGGAAACGAGGAAACCCTCATCTCACTACATGTATAGTTATGCACAGTGCCTGTTTGTTGTTGCTGTTGTGGTTGTAGTTGCTGTTGCTTGGTGTCTGTTTTTTGTTGTTGTTTCTTTTGCTGTGTTCGTAGAATTTATTTGTATTTCGCTGATGATATGAGGATGATTATTTGTATGTGCATATGGTCGATGGTGGTGCTATTGGATACTTGAATTGTTTTTTTTACGTGATATTTAATTTGTAGAGTTCATTTGTAGAGTAATCAAAGGGGCAATGTAAGGTGTGTGGTTAAAATGTAAACAACATGTCAAAATAATGATGGTGTTAATAAAATAAATTTGACATAGAATGTAGGTATAAAAAAAAATTTGGCACTTAAATTACTTTTTTATACAACATGACTACTTTTTGGTACAATAACAGTATTTTTTGGCACATTAAATTTACTTAAGTACCTATACAATAAAAGCGCTTTTTGTGTACAATAAAAGTACTTTTTGGTACATTAAAAGTACTTTTTAGTATAATCAAGTATTTTTTGGTACATTGAAAGTCCTCTTCGGTACAATAAAATGCCTTCTTGGTACAATAATAGTACTTTATGGAATATCTAATTGTACTATTTCGTACAATAAATCATGCAATGTACACTAGTTACACTTAAATTACATTTTAGTATAATAAACTGTACTTATTTGTACAATATGTTGTACTATTTATTACAATAAATTGTACTGTGGTACAAAAATAGTACTTTTTTGTATAGTAAAACTACTTTTAGCACAATTAACGCTCTTTTTGGTACAATAAATTGTACTTCTTGCTACAATAAATGGTGCTTTTTGTTACAATAAGTTCTAAATTAATACAATAAAAGTTAGTACAACAAAAGTACTTTTTGGAACAATAAATTGTGCTATTAGTACAATAAAAGTATCTTTTGATACAATGAAAGTACTTCCTGGTACAATAAAAGTTCTTTATGGTACATTCAATTTTACGGTTTTTTACCATTTTGGTACAATAAATTGTGCCATTTGGTGCGATAAAATAACTTGTTGGTACTAACGAACTTATTTTGTTTAAAAATATTTATTGTCGTGCATAACATTTTATGGGTTTTAAAAAAACGAGCGAAATTTTTTTACAAAACGCTGTTTAGATCAAAACTCACACTCTTTCGGTCATACGCTCTCTTGCTTTTACTATGTTTTTTCACCAAAACAACACCGTTGTCGTGTACATGTCTTGTTCGCACAATCAAAACAATCACTTGTCTTGAAAAAAAACCTACCTATAGATTTGAAACCGTTTCAAGCGCACTTGTGAACGTTAATACCAAAGAGTCGTTGCCTCCTGCTGGTCACCCTAATTCATATTTCTCATTTAAATACACAACACACATACTCGCATACCTATATGCTTTAAGAAATTTATTAACCTAAAGGAATTCCAAACCGTAATAGAATAAGATTAGTTCTAGCACACTTAGCACGGGCACACACACACACACAGCCATACATCCATCGTTCGTATCTGTGTAGGTGACTTTTCTAGGAATTTTAATAAATTTAATTTAAAAGAAAAAAAGTAGCAAAACACATGAGAGCGTTAAATAAATGCGAAAAAGCTAAGAATCCGCGGAAAAGAAAGATAATAATAAAAAACGATAAATATCGACATCACTGGGTAGAATGAAACAATAACAAAACGTATATACATACATACATATGTACGTAGCTAAAACAAGGCCTCATCATCATCATCCGTTGTTTGTTGTTACTTGCTGCTCTGACTACTTGGTTAGGTTTTGCAGCAGAGAGGCGGTGATAGGCGACAGCAGGGTAGAGTAACACGCGTTATCCCAACGATGTGTAATAAAGAGCGAATTATAAATAAAGCAACAACAAAAAAATGAACTAGCACAAAAGCGCAAATAAACACAGACGCGTCTCAATGAGAGCAAGAGTAGCAACAACTACAACAATAACAGCAACAACAATACCAAATGTCTGGTGTGAGAAAGAGAAAGGCCAATACAATTATGAGAGCCAATTACACAAAATGACGTGAACACAAACTTAATTGATAACAAAGTGCAAAGTTAGGATGCGGTTTGGTGGGGGAAAACAAAACAGTAGAGTGGTCATTGATTGACAGGCCGGGCACGGGGTATGTGTAACACCAACAATAACTAACTACTGTGTAATTATTAAAATCATAAATTAATAAAGATTTGATTTGTATGTAGTATGTACGGTTGTTACACTCGCGCCCTACACAAAAGTTTGTGTAAATAATAATGGCAATGATGGCGACGCGACGACAAAAACGCACAAGCGTATAATGCGATTAGCAATAATTCAAAGAAATATGTATAAACAAATCAACGTATAGATTACGTATGTACATAATGACAATAACACAAAACGAATTGGGGCAGGGAGAAGACATGAGACGTTTGAGTTTTTGGAGATGTGCAGTTGGGAGGAAAAGTAATCGATTATTCGCAAGCATGTAACAATAAGTAAATGTTAGAATTGCAAAATACTAAATGTTAAATTTTATGACAAAAGGTAGAAAGAAGAAAGTTTAATAATTGTCCACGAAACGCTATTTTACAAAAAAAAAATATTTTAATTTATTAATTTCTCTAACCTGAAATAATTTGTTCCCTTTAAAAATTTAAAAAAAAATCCTTAATCTTACTAGGTACGAATTGAGTTTTTTTTGTATATGTTTGGTGTTTTGGTCTCTTTTTTATTAATAAATTCTAACAAAAATAAATAGTGCCTATTCGTTTTTCGAATAATTTCTCTATAAATCATCACTTTTTAGAAACAAATAACACGGGTCAACAGCAAAAACGGGCTTGAATAACCACTACCTATATAGATTTGATGCATCATGGCTACGTAAAAGTGGTAAAATTTATATTATATTATTTATATTTTATTATATTGATAATTTTTTTAAAATAATTTTTAAGTAATATTGTCAATATTTTGAGACATTTTTTCATGAATGTTGTCATAACTTAAAAACAACTAGTCCCATTTTGATAACCGAAATTTACAATAATTTTGGTTAACAATATCTTTAAAATATGTATACAATTGTTTTTAATGCGACGAATAGTTTCAATGCTATCGAACTAACGGATGGCAAAAAATAGCCAAAAAAAAACCTCAGAAAACCATAACATTTGTCACACCTAGGGTTGCACGACGGCCTGGATTCGGCTGGATTGTCCTGCTTTTTTATACTTGTCCAGTGTCCACCTAAGATAAAATTTGTACAGCTAAATAGAAATTTTGGAAAAAAATTAAAGCAAAGATGTTTGTGTTATAAATATCCCTATTACGAGGGCTGCTATATATATTTCTGGCCTAGGCAACAATAAGTGTTGCCAGGTGCAATCTGATATTTCCGTAGGAAAGGTTGACATTTTTTAGCATAACATCACTCAGAACGTGTTGTCATTTAATCGTGAATTGTTAAACTTACAGAGCTTTGAACAATTCAATTCCGTTAAAAAAATGGAATTGACACGTGAGCATTTTCGTGCGATCATTTTTCACAACTTTCGACGTGGATTATCCAGACAAGAGTGCATCGATGAACTTAAGTCTTTGTATGGTGATCAAGCACCATCATATAGCACCGTGAAAAACTGGTATAACGAATTTAATCGTGGTCGCAGTTCGCTCAACGACGAATTCCGTGAAGGTCATCCAAAAACGTTCGTTGTGCCAGAGAACATTGATGCCGTGCGGGAACTAATAATGCAAGATCGTCATGTGACATACCGGGAGATAGAGGCATCCTTGGGCATTTCTCCCACCAGCATACATTCGATATTACATAAACACCTGACCGTAAAAAAGGTTTGTTGTCGTTGGATCCCGCACAATTTGACAATCGCTCAAAAAAGGCTCGTGTCGATTGGTGCAAAGAAATGTTGAAAAAATACGATCGCGGTGCTTCAAAAGATGTTCATAAGATCGTCACAGGTGACGAATCTTGGATCTATGCGTATGAGCCCGAAACAAAACAACAATCGACCGTGTGGGTCTTCGAAGACGAGCCAAATCCAACGATAGTTGTTCGTGGAAGAAGCACTTCGAAGCAAATGGTCGCCTGTTTCTTCGGCAAAACTGGTCATGTGGCTACTGTTCCGCTTGAGCAACGAAGGACGGTCAATTCTGAGTGGCACACCACAATTTGTTTGCCTGAAGTCTTCGGAGAAATTCGAAAAACAAACAAGAGAAGACGAATCATTCTTCACCATGACAACGCGAGCTCTCACACATCGGCTCAAACCAGCGCCTTTTTGACCGGCCAAAAAGTCGAATTGATGGGTCATCCGCCGTACAGCCCTGACTTGGCACCCAATGACTTCTTTTTATTCCCGCACATCAAGAAAAAAATGCGTGGTCAACGATTTTCGTGCCCAGAAGATGCTGTTGAAGCGTTCAAAAACCATGTTTTGGAGGTGTCTCAATCGGAGTGGAAAAAGTGCTTCGACAATTGGTTTCAGCGCATGCAAAAGTGTATAAATCAGGCTGGAGAATACTTTGAAAAACAATAAAACAATTTTTGATGATAAATATTCGCATTTTCATTATTAGGCCAGAAATATATATAGCAGCCCTCGTAATACATTTAACACAACAACTTTTAAAGAAATTTTCATTTTCCCTTCGTTACCATCACGGTCTTAGAGAATATTTGCTCATGCATGAACTATACACAGATATTTTCATTGATTTACGTTATAAAAATGTGATTTATTTCATAAACTTTAGTTATTTAAACTAGAATGAATTGATATTTTTGTGTTAATTAAATTTTTATTAGTTGTTGATTTTTGTTTTTCTCTTTTTGGGTTTTTTGTTTAGTTTTAATTTTAAGAGGTTTGAGTAGAAAGTGCAAGTTTTAATAATTTTTTAAAGTTGTAAAGACACACCATTCGTACGTCCAGACCTAGGACGCGTTCCAGTGACTTCCAGGGGTTTTTGAATAAAACACACAAGGTTATATATTTCCAATGTGTATTTCTATTAAAAATCCTAAATGAAATTCGTACAATTAGGAATAAAATCATAATGCAATTATAAATTGTGGTACATACTTTTTGGTATGGAAACCATCAGGAACTTTACAAATTTTAATAATTTAAATGTAGGTAGAGTTTGCTCCTGAGCACTGCGCACAGCTAACCTCTAAGTTTGCAGTTCAGATTCAAAAAGAATGGCTATAACAAAGGCGCATGGTCAGGGGCAAATCTTACTGTTTCGTTAAGTTTACAATCCAAACATTTCAATTTCAACATAACTTATAATTATTCGTGATGCCAGATTGATTATTGGGGAAATCATTTTGACTTAAAGATGTCGCTTACAAAAGCATTACTTAAAATCTCAAAAATTGGTAAGACTGATTTAAAAATATTTAAGTTACATTTTATTACTTTACGTTTTCAACAATGTTAAAAAATGTTTTTTAAATAAAAATTTTTTAAACATAACTAAACTTTTTAAAAATTTTTTGAAAATGTCCAGCAATTTTTGCAAAATCCAATTTTTTTAATCGGAGTGTCCAACTTTTTGCGAATCTGGATCTGGCAACCCTAGTCACACCCCTTCTGGTAGCTGCCATACAATTGACCAAATTGATCCTCATAATTTTACATACATTTCATTTTTGTAAGTTCATTGAATTCAGTTATATTTTGCGTAAAATGTGCGTCTGAAATGAATTTGGACTATATCGGCCGACCCATTCTGGTACAACCTATACAAAATTATGATTTCTTTCTTAGAAGATATATAAACTCGATAATATTTAAATTTGGTCCTTTCAACTACCTTCTAATACTACACAAGTACTGAGAAAACCGAAGCATTTGCCACAACCCTTTTGGTATGTTTTTAAAAAAAATTTTTGTGAAAATTATCGAATTCACTCAATTGCAAATTTTCTTGCTATTACATGTGGCTTTGCAATAAAGCAATAAATCTGAACCGATAAATTTTCGATTGTTTTTATGATTTTTTTTAAAAGAAAAATTGATAATTCCGTGAAAAAAATATATTTTTGCTTCAATTTTTTATTATATTTCCGAAACTACTGAGCCGATTAAATCGCGATATATAAACGTAATAAAGGTTATATAAATTTAAATTTTTCGAAGTTTATTTTAAAAATATTGGACTAACTCTTTAGGAGTTATCGTTAATAATGTAGAGAAACGACTAAAACAAATTAAAATTTTTTGATATTTGGACCATGTTTCAACTACGGGAGTCACACACAATGCATTAAAGTTGTATTGTGCATTTTCAAGCCTTTACATTTTTTTTCGATTTTGTTGCCTTGTGTTGTATATCATTTTTTGTCTTTGTTGTCATATATCTTTGCTGTCAAAAAATTTTCAGTTTGACACTATAAATGTACTAATTTGCATTTTCTTTTTCAAAGGTTTCTAATTTTATTTGACGGATACGATTTAAATGGTCAGGTGCAATTATGCCGAATCAATTATTCAATTAATAAAAAAATACAAAAATAGCAATGTACCTTCTTGCCACCTCAAATACTCATTACTTTTACAACTCTAATGTCCACCAGAACACAGTCACACACACACACACTCATTTTCATGTCCTAACTCACAGCATAGAGAGGAGCTAACTTCATAGATTAATATTATTTTATGCTAACTCTAATCCTATGCAAAGTTAAATTCATCAACACATCATCGCTGTCCACCATATTTACTTTGGAGTTTTCTGCTGAGCGTTATTCATTTCTGCAGTCGTTAGTTCATCGTTTGGCGAGCGGGGGCAATAACTTTCAACGAGTGCATAATAATCGGTAGTTTTGCTTTCAACTGGAAAAATGCTAATCAGTGTAAATATAATACAGCTTGTAGATAGATAGTGCGGTCCGTAATCGTGTGTGTTATTATAAAAGCCCCGCGCGCGCTTTTTCGTGTGTGTGTCATCGTTTGCGTCGTGATCCAAATGAAATAATGTAAAACAACAATAATAAAACAAAAAGTTATAGTGTGATAAATTATTAAAACTGTTTAACAACTCAACAACGATTATAATAAAAGTGCTTAGCTACAGCACCGTGGAAAATGAACAAAAGTGCTGTATGCCGAATGCCTCGGCCCCATTGCCCACAGCTACCCTTATACTACCACAAAGCAAAACGACCTATACAACACACTCGTGCATGCATTCAATTACAACAACGACGAGGGTGGTGTACGTTTGGTACTACATACGTTCAATTCATGCTGTTGGGGTTTTCTTTCTATTATCGTTCCATCTTTGTAAATTGTTGAATGTTGACGTTATTGTCAAATGTGTGATGATCAAATCATCGTCGTCGTCGCCGCGTTAATTCGTCGTCGCGAGTGTCATGTTTTATTTTAAACGGGAATGCCTTCCTCTCGGCCTGACGGACGGTCTTCCTAACTGGCAACATGTAGCCCATGCTGTCCCACCCCCGTGGCAATCGAAAGCGGCTACATATAAATATTATCGTCGTCATCATCATCATCGTCGTATTTTCGTCTCCTCACATCGTCCAATGTGTTTTGTTTTAATGTCGCCAGTCTGTCGTGTTTTGTCAAGTGCATGATGATATGTAAGTATGTATATCTGAGTGTATGTATGTATGTACATTTGCTAGTATTAACATTGGTATTCGTTTTATTTCGTTTTTTTTCTTGTTGTTGTTGTACTATAATAATAATATTGTTGTTATTCCTGTCTTTTGTATTCATTCGAATTTTGTTGAAGGTGTAAAAAGAAATTAAAAGAAAAAAAAACAAATACAAAATACGAAAACAAAATAACGAAACCGAAAATGACAACAACATTTAATGTTTACAAGAATTTTTAGGTCAATATTGCATAATATATAAATGAATGAAATGTGATGAAAATGAAATTGCGACGATGGCGTGTTTGAGGTGATAGAGAGTAAGTACAGTATTTACCGCTTATATGCACTTCGTAATTTGCTCGACTTTTAGTGCTTATAAGCGGGAAATGCATTTACCAAAACTCGGTTATATGCATTTGCAGTGCATGTAGAAAAACTCGCTTAGTTGCATCGGTGGTGCTTATATAAAAAATATGTTATGTACATATGTATTTAGTAATACATGCACCAGAAGTTCAGAAACGTAAAATGTAGCTGAAAGCTGATTTCAAACAGAGATGCATATAAGCGGTAAAAACTGTAGCAACATCGATGATTTCTATCACAAAGTGTTAGGGTGGGAGGGGGACGAGAGCATACTAAAAAAAGAGGCAGTAGTAATAGAATCTAAATAGAGCATATAATTAAACTTGACACTTGTAAAGCCCCATAAATTTAAGTAGGAAATTATTCATCGAAATGTATAATAGGAAATAGGTATGTTAATGTGAACTTGACAAAATTTCGACAAGTTCACGTTATTGATTTGTAATTTTAATAAAATAATAATCAATTAATTTTTAGTAATAAATTATTAATTACCAAGTGGAATAACAGCAAAATATGAACTGGTCGCAATTTCGAAAAGTTTAAAATTTATCCTTTAGTATAAATTGCGGCTTGACTCCTATTTATAGCTCATATCTGCTGGCCAAAACTGGTCAAATATTCGAAAATCGTGGAACAGCACTTAAATAAGAACTCGTCAATATTATGACAAGTTAAAAAGTTATCCGTTAGTAAAAAAGCAGTTTGGCCCCCATGAGTATAAAGTATAACTGGTCGAAACTTTGGCTGAAGTGCAGAAAATGGGGCGGGAGCGCGATTATAAAAAAAAAATATGCCATTGTCTTCGTCTTGGTCCCCAAACATCGGAATGGTAGGACAAAGTTGGCGCTCAGGCCCATGGGGATCAAAAAATGGGCCCCTTTCGGTTCTATGATGACCCCCCACCGCATTCGTCTTGGACCATAATGTGTTCAAGATAACTAAACTAATTACATTTTTCAAACTTTTTCCAAGATTTTTTCACATTTTTTAAATTTTTTTTTGGTATATCCCGGTGGCATATTTTTTTTTGGTCTCCCGCCCCATATTCTGCACTTTTGCCGAAACTTTATATGTATTGACAAAACTGGTTAATAACATGATTTATAATTTTAAGCAATAACAGTAAAACATTATTTTTTCTAAATATTTCATTACTTGTGGTTTACAGCCAATAAATATCAACTCGTCGAAAATTCGACAAGTTCTCTAAAATTTATCTTTTGGACCAAATATCTCGATTTGGCTAAATTTTGACGATTTTTTAACATTTTAAAAATAGTTTGAAATTGAAAAAGATATTTAACTGGTCGAAAATTTGCATTAGGCGATAGAGCAACATAGAAATAACCAAATGATTCTTAATTTTATTCTTCAAGTAATTCATTTTTCCTCGCAGTGTAGAAAAACGAATGAATGCTAACTCGTCGAAAATGCGACAAGTTTGAAAATGTTTAGTGTCAGACAAAATATTAATAACTAGTCTTAATTTAGACGCTTTTTTTGTAAAAATTTTAAAAGTCATTTAAAATTAGAATAATTTTGTCAGTTCATCGAAAATTTGCATAAGTTGAAAAAACTTTACAGAAAAAACATAAATCTTAATTTTTAGTTATAATTGTAATAATTATATTTATCGCGGTGTAGAAAAACTAATGAATGCTATCTCGTCGAAAGTTTTTAATTTTTGTAAAAATTAAAAAAAAAATTAGAATTATTTTTTTAAACTGGTTGAAAAAATTTATTAGTAGTTGAAAAAACATAACAGTGTAACAATATGATTATTAATTTTTTTACTTATGATTGTAATTTATATTATATTTTTATGTAATTCATTATTAATCGCGGTATAGAATGACAAATGACTTACATCTCGTCGAAAATTCGACGAATTATCTTCCAATAAAATATCCACTAAGCTTAATTTCAAAGCTTTTTTAAGCATTTTATAATTTGTTTAAAATTAGAACCGATACATTTTTGAGAACTTACCGAATTTTCGTAAGTATATATATTTTTACCACAATATATAAGTAATGAAATATTGGAAAAAATAATGTTTTACTATTATAAGTAAAAAAATTACGTATCAAGTTATTTACAGGTTTTGCCAATGCATAGAAAGTTCGCAAATTTGGTAGAAAAATTAAATGATATTATTTTTTTTTTATTAGTTTTTATCGAATTCTAATGTAATTCACATAGAATAGAAAATAAGAGCGAACTGGTCGAATTATCGTTTTTTTTTTTAAAAGTAATCAGATAGGTAAAATATCGACTTGGCTCCTAGTTTTTGTTTCACAAAAATGCCAACTCGTCGAAAATTTGACAAGTTATCAAAAACTTCCTCTATGATAAAATGTTTAAAATTTTTTTTAAACATTTTAAAGTAGTTTCAAAAATAGAATAAAATGTTCAATTGGTCGAAAAGTTGTATTGATAAAACTCATGGGAAAATCATTATCACAAAATTTTAATGTTATTTTAATGTTATAAATTATTTATTGCAAACTGGTTGAAAATTCGACAAGATTTGACAAGGCAAAATATCGACTTGGTTTCTAGTTTTCTGGTTTTTGGTGGGAAAAAATCGACAAGTTTTAATATTTAAAATAAAAATACTCAAAAATTTATATAAATATGTATTAATATTTTAGACATGAAAAATTCGTTCTATGCTAAATTGACTTTCTGATGAAAATACTGGGAAATATGTTTAAATATGTAGTAACATTCCAGACACGTTTAATTTTTTGTAAAAACGTAATACAAAAATTTTCCTTGCTTTTGTAATCCAGATACATACATATATATTTGTAAATGATGGAGTTTGAAGCTCCCCTTTTCAAAATTATACACATTTGTACGTTATTAGCAAACTTCCTAGCCGCATAAGAAACTATTAAACTTTTCTCATTTTCTATAATCATCAGCTAAATTTATAAATAAACACTAAACTCACTCATTGCTTAAATATTTCTTCAACTAGTCGCCATAGATTTTCATGGCTCTTGTTTATTTTGTTTATGCCAACAACGGAATTTTTCCAAACTCAATTCATTGTCGGTCGACGATGGGTACACCTTCAGAAATTCTCAAAATATTTCTTTGGACCGACATGAAAAAAATCTTAACGATTTGTTTTTGTTGTTGTTATTTTTCCTACACTCGACTAATTATTAAATATGTTATTTATTGTCGATTTTGGATGCGAATGAAAGTATCATCATCAGCAGCGCCGCCCACACAACTGGGAATCTGTGAAACAGTTTTCGACCTTTTGAAAATTTCGCATTCATTACGAAAATGTGCTAAATTATTTTTAGACAATTTTCAGAAACGTTTGACGTATAATTTTTTGTTTTGGCTCCTCATCATGATAGCGGCAACGGGCATGGCAGTGGCGGTGGTGGCAATACCCATTAATTTGTTGGTTCATTTGAACACGTCCATTGAGAATGTGAAAATGTTTTTTTTTTTTGGCTGTTTTCTCTCAATTTTGCGATGCTTTGTGTGGTCTGTTGTCAAATGTTCGCCGTCCGCGGGTTCATAAATAATGAAATGCTTAAGTAAAACAGTATTTATTTATAAATACATATATGTTCTCTCTATATACATATGGCATGTTTTGGCTTGCATGGGGAATTTTTTTTTCACAAGAAGAGTGAAATTTTGTGTGTTAAATTTTTTGCAAATATCAACGACAACGAAAAATGTTTTTTTTTGTTCGAAATCTTTTACGTCATGTTTTGGGAATTTCCTGTTGCGATTTATTTGAGTGCCACAAATAGAACAGAAAATAGCAATAACTTGGGTGAAATTATGGGACTTGGAAGACAGAAATGATTTTTCTTAAATATATTTTCTTGGGGGGGGGGGCATTTGATTTGATTATTTAAAAAATTGTTTTGAAAAATATTTAAAAAGATTATTATTTGTTTTCTGTTTACATTCCGGGTGGAAAAAAATATATGTCTTAAATTTAATTTATAACATTAGATGTTACAGTGGGAATGTGGTTTTTTTAAATAATAATATTAAAAAATTATTTTCATAACTTAATGAGTATTTGACGAATTTTGTCAAATTTCAAGAAATTTTATAATATATTTAACCAACAACCGGAAAAAAAGGAGCTAAAGCTGATATTTTGAAGATCTTTGTTAACGTAGATGTAATTTTGTTATATTTTAATAAGTAACTAAAGTTTCGACAAGTTCTTTATAAATTTGATATTCAAAAGTTATACCTTAGTAAAAATGACAGATTGACTTTTTTTTACTTAGGTATAACTCTAGGAAATATTTTATTATTATTTTTTTATTTTCTACAAACTAATTTTGTGACCTTGACGATTTTTGCACCAATTTTTATCAATACAAAGTTTCGACCAGTTTAGGCCAATTTCTAATTATTTTCAAATAAAAATTACTAAACTAGCAACTAAATTCATGCCTTTTCGCTTGGAAATTACTGTTTGAAAACTTGTCGAAATTTCAACGATTTTACATTAGTTGGTTATACCACTCTATAGATAGAATTTTTATTTGTACACAACTATAATTATGTACCGATTCATTCTTAGCTTATTATTTGATTTCGACTAGTTTTATTATATCGAAATCTTTAATTTTTGATGTAAATATAATTTAGTATAAATGTAAAGTAATTTAAATTTATGTTCGACGAGTTAAGTTTTAGTTATCAGTTCAGATTTTCAATTCAGAGTGTTTCACATTTTCGACCAGTTTTTACATTTTCCTATATTCATGTACGGTCTTGTATAAATAGAAGATTCAACTGGTGATACGTAACAAATAGCAATTTGAGACGATGAACGAGAAATTTAATTCTGCACACATGTTAAGATTTTGTATTTTCAAAATTTCGACCAGTTTTGCAGCAGTTTTAATTAATACATTTAACGTTTATATTTTGTCACCTTAAAAATATTTTTTTTATTTTGAATTTTTTTAATGTTCTTAAATAAATTCGACCAGTTTTAGAAGCGTTAAATTTTAGACCGGTTTTTTGCAGTTGGACTTTATATTGCGGAGTTTTTTTTAATAAACTTTGAAATCAATAATGTTATACTAAAAGACATTCCACGCTTGTGGCTACGTGATCATTTCAAAGGAAACCATTTTCGACCAGTTTTAAATTTTATATATCTCAACAATTGAATTGAATTGAATCTTCAAACATGTTTTCTCTAAGTAGTTAATGGATTTGGTTCTTTGTTTGAAAAAGAAACAAGGTCAAGGGTCAACTAATAAGTTCTCTATAAGTGTAATTGTATTAATTTTGTTTTCATGTTGTGTGGAATTTCACAGCAACATTTCCCAAATTTTCTACTGTTGAAATTTTGAATTACTGCCGTAATTTATTTTAATATACAAATATTTAAAGAAATACAATATAATCACCTCCAAAAATTATTATGGAATTCCGTTGGAAAAGAGCAACAAACAAAACAAAATGCGAAATATAAACAAGCTACAAAAAAAACCAACAACAATAAAAAAAAAACGCCAAAAATAACTTCAAAATGACGCAGTAGGGGGTCAAATCAATTTATGAACAAACTAAAGACACGTTTGGGGACCGCATGAATGTATTTACTGCCTCCACCATCAGCATGGCATGAATAATAACCAGTCTAAAGTCGAGACGGCTGAGGCAGAGGCAGCGGCTATACGGCGACGTATAAACAAGATACCAAACAAACTGAAACTTTTGTTTGCGAAAAAGAATGACAACAACAAAGAGTGGTTTTCATGCTTACATATGAGTATATCAGCAGCAGCGGTAAGCACCAATGAAGATAGCAAGGCGTATGGACGGACAAATAGGCAACAAACGAAAAAAAAAACACAAAAATCTGCCTACAAGTTTAGGTGCACAGACATTAAGCTAAGTTGAACAGTGGTACGAGTTGCTGCTATGGTAGACAGGAAGGTTAATGGTCTTGGAATATGCATTCATAGAGAAAATAATTTGAAGTTGGGAAACACTCGCGGATGGCATAAATCGTATAGAAAAATTACTTCTAAGTTTGTCGGTTTTAAAAAAACCTCTTGGGACAGTCACTTTTCATATAGGAAATAAAAAATTTCGACCAGTTTTACATCTGACAAATAAATTACTAAACAAAATACCGAAAAACTAGCAGTCATATCGATAGTTTGTTTAAGAAATAACTTTTTGAAAACTTATCGAAATTTCGACGAGTTGAGATTTATTTATTATTTCACCCCGCGATAAATAATTTTTATTGGTTTATGGTAAATTCTATTAAAATTGTTAAAATTGCTAAAATTGATTATATGATGATAATTATCTTAAGAGTTTTATCAATACAAAATTTCGACCAGTTACACATTTGGCATATTTTTAAAGTATTCGATATTTAACAAAAATCAGAAGCCAAGTCGTTGTTTCGACTAAGACGAATTTTTAAAAACTTGTCGAAATTTCGACAAGTTAAACTTATTTAATATTTCACGACGGGATGAATAATTTTTGTTTGTTATGGTAAATTGTATAAAAACACGATAAAATTTCTAAAAATTACAAATGATTTTGTAATGATAATTTTCGACGAGTTTTACCAATAAAAACTTTCAACCAGTTCTACATTTCATATTTTTTTTAAATATTATTAAACAATCATCGGAAAACTAGAAGCTAAGTCGTTATTTTGAAAAGTTGTCGAAGTTTCGACGAGTTCATATTTAAACGTTATGCTCGCGCCACGATTAATAATTTTTATTAGTTTATGGTAAATAATGTTAAAATTCGATTAAGTAACTTAAAATTAAAAATGAGTTTGTAATGATGACAAGTTCGACAAGTTTCGTCAATCAAAGTTTCGACAAGTTTTATACTCAACTGATCTATTTAAAAAAAAATTAAACAAAAAACCTGCAAACTAGTTGCCAAGTCGTTATTTTGTCTAAGAGATAACTTTTTTAAAACTTGTAGAAATTTCGACGAGTTCAAATTTACTTGTTATATTACCCCTCAATGAATAATTTTTATTTGTTTATGGTAAATTATGTTAAAATTCAATAAAATTACTACAAATTCATAATGATTTTGTGTTGCTGGTTTCCGACGGCTGTTGCTAATAAAGAATTTCGCCCAGTTAAACACACATCTCAAGTTTTTTTTTTGAAATATTAAAAAAAAAACATAAAACAGAAGCCAAATAATTTTTTTGACCGAGAGATGAATTTGTCGAAATTTCAGATTTTTTAGTTATTCCACCCCACGATGAGTAATTTATATTTGTTTATAGTTAATTGTATTTAAATTCGATTCGTCTTGATAGTTTTTCGACTAGTTTTGCCACTACAACATTTCGACCGGTTCAACATCTGATGTATTTTTATAATATTTTTATACAAAAATCGAAAAAGTATTAGTTAATTCTTTATTTTGAATAAGAGATGATATTTTGAAAACTTCTCGCAATTTCGACGAGTTGAATTTTTTTTGTTATTTTACCTCGCGATGAATAATTTTTATTAGTTTATGGTAAATTGTATTAAAGTGTTGCCAATACAAAAATTCGACCAGTTACCTGGTATATTTTTAAAATATTGAACAAAAACCGTAAAACTAGGACCAAGTTGTTATTTTGACTAAGATTTGACCTTTTGAAAACTTGTCGAAATTTCGACGAGTTTAGATTTTATTGTTTATACAATTTTTTTATTAAAATTTCGACGAGTATCGCACACTACAAAATTTCGACCAGTTTTACAACTGATATTTATTTAAAATATTCTTAAACAAAACTCTAAAAGTATAAGTAAAGTCGTTATTTTGAATAAGAGATGATTTTTATTTAAAACTTATCGAAATTTCGACTAGTTGAAATTTTTTGTTACTCCATCCCCCGGTGAATATGTTACATTTGTTTATCGTAAATTTTCTTACTAAAATTTAAAAATGATTTTGTTGAGATGATTTTTTGACGAGTTTTGCCGATACAAATTTTTGACCAGTTATACATTTGATTTTTTTTTTAAATATTATACGACAAACGCCTAGGAGGCACATTGTTATTTTGAATAGACATGGCTTTTTGAGAACTTGCCGATTTTTCAACGAGTTTATATTCATCATCTGCGATAATTATTTCATAGTTTTTTATGTAAATTACATACCAATTCCTTCGAATCTGTCTTCAGTAAAACTTTTTGTGTGGGAAAAGGTATATTTTGATTATTAAATTGTACGTTTTGAAACCACTGTGCCTTAAGCAGCTGTAAAATTAAAATCACTACATGTACATACGTAAGTACGTACCAAAACACCTATGCATGTACGTTTGGATGGTCTGTAAGGCGGTTTGTAAAGCGTGGGCATGCCTAGCATGACTCCAAAGCATGGACGACGTAAGTAAGTGTACATTTAAACATGACGCTAGCGATGGCGATGATGATGTACGTACATATGTACACATGTAGATATGCGTGGTAAACTAAGGGGGTATTCCTCGTGAAGATTGCAAATGAACGTACGTTTGAACGTTCAAAACATATGAACATGTACATATATGTACATACATATATATGGTATGTATATCTAGTAGATACATCTAAACATAGGTATGTATGTAAATTGAGGTTTACCTTATGACTGAGGTTACAAGGTACCACATGTATGCACATACGTATGATTGACTGACTGCCCGTCAATCATTTATACGTTCATACATATGTATGTAGAACGTCTGCATGTGTTTGTGATACGCATAGTGTGTGTGCGTGTGTGTGTGTAAAGTATCTGTAGCCCGTTTTGTATGGGATGTCTAAGGTATTTCCTCACGAAACGTTGTTGTGTTTTTGATGTTGTTGTTTTTGCATTCAAGTGCTCGTTCGTTGTTGGTGTTGTTACTTATTTGTTGTTTGCTTTGGCTTCGTTTTTTTTTCATTTTCTCTATGTATAAAGTTTTTATAGCATTAGTTATTGTGGTCGTTCTTGTTGTTGTTGTTGTTACTTGTGTTTAGTCTTTTAATTAACAAAATGACCTTCTTGTTCTTCTTGGTCTTCTTGCTGTAGTACATACAATCTAGTATCTACTATGAATACATATGTATTTCAAATAACTTTTGTCTGCCTTCAATTGTGCTAAGGTCCGCGCGTTTGCTACTCGTGCAGCATTCTAATGTTAACAAATATTTATGGTTCAGTTTTCATTGCACTGATGCAGCTTTGTCGCCGCCACTCATCCTTGTCCACTACTATACCATGTTGTGGCACTTTTAACACATTTCAAGAGGTTCACCCTCTCACACACACACACAAACACTGTCTTAGTAATATCGTTTAAGAACGAGATTTTCTATTATCCTAAAGTCACCAGGAACAAAGTATGTACGTCCGTCCGTCTGTATGTCTGTCCATGCTTTTGTTGGCGGAGGAGTCATCGTTCGACTTTAGCGCAAACAGTGCCATACAATCGAAGCAGGTATCCTGGCGCCGCTGTAATGACTTTCGGTCATGCTGTTGTTGTTTGTTGTTGGTGTTGTTTGCTGTCGCTGTCTGTATGTGAGGCATGCAACAAGTTTTGTCTGGTGGATAATGATGACGGCGGCGATGACTACGTCAACGTCGACACAAGATATTATAGAGTGCCGGAGTTCAAATGAGTACTTATGTACCAGTGTGTATGTATATATGTTTGGCTGTGTGATTTTATTTATCCATACATGTTGCTGGCCTGTGTTTATGTGGAATTGTTGTAAACATTGGCTGGCTACCCTAACTGTCTGTCCATATGTTCGTCTGTCTGTTCTTTATTGTTGTTTTTATTTTCTTTTTTTTCTCAGTTTGTGCGAGTGCGTTGTTTTTAAAGATACTGAATGTGCTTTATGTTACTCAAGTGGTTCTTTTCACGATACTATAGTGAGTGAGTGCAGTGTGACGTAGTCATAAATATTAATAGCGTGGGACAAAAGTGTAGCAATTTTTTAGGTGTGACCTTCTGTGATTTTGGTATAAGAATGTGCGAAAAACTTGTTTATCTAATCTAATCTATATTATATTGTCACACCAAACATTACTGAATTTAACCCTTTTTGGGCTTTGGCAGATGCTCACAATATTGTCCTTGATTTTAAGTTTTTCTGATTTAAATTGAGTAGGAAATAATTTGAAATAAAACTTTCCAAATATTTTTTAGCAATTGTTAAAAAAAACCAATACATTGTATATATAAATTGTGGGTATTATATAACAAAAAAAATAAAAAAAATTTTGAAAAATTTAATTCTAAAACTAAAAAATTAATAATCTATCTATATAAATACAAAAAAAATATTTTTTTATATAAAAGTACTAATTTCTTATTTTTGTATTTTAAATATTTTTTTTATATAAAAGTACTAATTTCTTTATAAATATTTTATTACATATTTTTATAATAATAAAAAAAATATTCTTTTATAATTCTTCCTCTTTTTTATTCTATAAAGAAAAATTTTCTTTTTATGTTTCTAATTTTTTCGATTCGTTTCTGAACAAAACTGTTATTTTGTTTTATAAAGGAATTGTTTTTCACATCTTTTCATTTTATTTTTTTTTATTTTTATAATGAAAACCGTATTTTTTTGTGTTAAACTACAATTTATTTTTTATTTTACAAAAAAAAAGATGTTTTTTTATTTTACAAAAAAAAAAGATGTTTTTTTATAAAAATAAAAAATGAAAAAATAAAAATTGTTTTATAAAGCAAAAATTATAATAATTTTTATATATTTGTAAGTTTACAAAAAAAGAATAAAATTTTATAAAAATAATACAAAATAAATTAAAGAAAAATTTTCTTTTTATGTTAAAAAAAATGTCTATTTTTTTTTGATATTTCTGAACAAAACTATAATTTTTTGTTTTATAAAGAAAATGTTTTTCACGACCTTAATTCAGTTTTTTTATTTTTATAATAAAAATTAGTATCTTTTTTGTGTATAACTAAAAATTATTTTATTTTACAAAGCTAAAAATAAAATAATTTATATTTATGTAAATATACAAAAAAAAAATTGATTTTTATAAAAATAATACAATATAAAAAATAACCTTCATAATTTATTTAATTAATTGCCAAAAAGTATAAATATTGTTTTTAAAATTTAAATTACTATTTCATAATAAATGTTTTTTTTTCGTTTATTCTTATTATTTTTAAATTTTTTCTTTTTTATGAAAAAATATTTTTTTCATTTTTAAAAAACTTGTAATGCAAATTTATTTTTTTCTTATTTTATGAAAAAATAATTTTTTTATCATAAAATTATGTAATACAAAATTTATTTTGGCAGTTTTTTTTTCTAAATTTTGTATTGTTTGTCTTTTTTTGATAACATAATTGAATAAATACCAAAATAATTTGTTATTACATAATTTTAAAAAATAAAAAAAATTATTTTGTCATGAAACAGAAAAACTATTTTATTTTACAAAATTATATAATGATTTTATTTATAAAAATTTAATTTTTGTAGTTTTATAATAAAATTGTTTATTTTTTTTATTAAAAAAAAAAATAATTTTTTGTGTTAAATTAAAGAATAATTAAGTTTTAGAGATTATTCTTTTATTTTATAGAGAAAAATTTTAGTTCTATAAAAAATAACAAATTGAAATAAAAACAAAAATTGTTTTATTTATTTTTATTTTTATAAAAAAAAATTAATTCAATTAAATATTTTTACACAAAAAATATTTTTTTTATTTGAAGTTGTTTATTTTTGTAAAAAAAATGTATATAATAAATAAAAAAAGTTTTATGAGAATTATTACTGATCGATTTTTTATTTTAATTTTTTTTAAATAAGTAATCAAAAAAATATTATTTTTTTTTTAAATTAAAAAAAGTTTTTTTTTTTTTTATTTTTAGGAAAAGATTTAAAAAATATTAAGAAATTAAAAGATTTTTTTTTTTAAGTTAAAAAGTCTATTATTTACGTAAAAAAATTATGACTTGTTCAACAATTTGTAGAAAAAACGCTCAGTATTATTTTTTATGACAGAAATTTTTTTTAAATTTTAACAATTTGTAAAAAAAATTTATTGAAAAAAATTTTTGCATTTTTCAAAAACTTTGAAGAAAAAATTAGACAGTTAAATTCTGCAACATTATTTTTTTTATTAATAAAAAAATTTCTGCTCTTGATTTTGTTTTTAGTCGATCTGTGAGAATTATATTATATGGCTATAGTTCGGTTTAAGATCTATACTATTGAAAAAATTTCTTTAAGGTAATTTTTTTATAAAAATAAAAAAATTTGGTTTTTATGGATTATTTATATTGGAGATGGAAGAAAGAAAAATAGAAAAATCTTCATACACCAAGATCAATGTTGTGAGTGAGTTAACCAATTGCTCCTCCATATGTAGGTACCCAAAATATAGGTAGACCCACCTCAGGTACAAGTAAGAATTCTAAGCTCTACTGAATCAATTTTAGAACGTAAGAAATCGAACGAAGTTATATTTTCCCCAATACTGGGAAATTGTAGATCTTGTCTGTAATTAAATTTCATAAAGTATTTCAGTCTGTGTTATGAATCTAGATTTTACAACAGCATGTGTCAAATCTTCTTATAAAAAAAAATTAAAATTTAAAATTGTGTCATTTCTATTTCTGGCAACCTGTCGATTTATAACAAATTTACACCAATTTGTTTATATTTTCGTAGAGTCCCATGTACTATTTTCTTATCTTTATCCTTAGGTTCTATATGTTTTTTTCATTTCATGGGATTTAGTTTCTGCATTTCTTCAATTTATACAGTTTTAAATTCCCCCCTAAAACGAACCTATATAGTACCCCCCTTCCCCCCCACCCCCTCTAAATTACTCCACTATTCAATCCTTCGATTATTCTAAGAATTTTATATTTTGTTAATAACATTAAAATCTATTTGCAGTCATCAAATTTACCTATTGTGCTACACTTTTGCCCCTCACTGTACGTACAAGGTGCTGCCGCCGCCTTTGTACATTCATTCGCTTAGGGTATTCCTCTGTTGTGTGTTTTGATTTTATGCTTACACAAGTATCCCGAGTCGTATATTCTCAAGAAATTCTTAAAATTTTCTCAGAATCATTTTCAGATGAAGAATATCGTCGTCGCCTCTTTTTTTCGATTTTTTTCTGATTTAATTTTTATTGTTCTGTTTGTCACATTTGACCGCCCGAAAGACAGAACGAGGTGATATTTTGTTTTGACTTTTTGTCTGCGCCCGGTTTTTTGTGTTGTTGCTGTTGTTGTATTGTATGGCGGTTTGCTTAAATCACCCGAACATTTTGTGTTTAATGACTTTTTTTTTGTTGTTCATCTTCTTGGCCGTTAAAAATAGATGAGAATTCCGATAAAAATAAATTGAGAAAAAAACAAACAAAAAAAAACTGAATAAGATTTTAAAAAAATACGCACTTACTTAATGCTCGTTTAGCGTTGTTGTTGTTGTTGTCGTTGTTGTCGTTGTGGACGAAATATTTTCGTAACGAATCCAGATCGTTGATGATGAGCGGACACAGGACAACGAACGCTCGTTTGTAGATAGGTAGGTTTTAAAAGATACCTATGATTTCGCGTTTATCGATGGATGAGAATGCCAGTGATTAGCGAGTGATCTACAGATTGTTGTTGGCTATGTTGACATTCTGTTGATTGGGTTTCCTCTCGTAGAAGAATTTAAGCGAACTGATTTTTCCCTTATTACTGGGAAATAGGTACTTAATATTGCTTTAAGATTTTTTGAAAATTCTTACGCATTTTTAGTTGTTTTTGTTGTTAGTGTAGTCGTAAATAATTGTATTATGTTGCTTGATTATTTATTGCAATTATTTAGGTAGGTATTTTTTATGGCCTTACTATGGCTTTATTGAAATTTGTTAATTTTTGTATATTTTCCATTTGTGTTGGTTATATGTATATATATATTTTTTTTTTTTAATAATTTACATTTCTCACTTTTGCTTTGGTTTTAATATGTAGCCTTAAAACTTTTCTTAATTTGTTGTTGCTTTTTCCTTTTCTTTATTGATTTTGTTGCTACACTATATTATTTCTTTTGCTTTCTTTCAATGCACTTTCTTTCTTTCGGGCTACTACACAGAAATATTACCACTGATATTTAATTAAAATTTTATTTTAATTATTACACAAATCGTTTTATTACTGATGATGATGGTTCACATTCACAAAAGCGTTTTATCAGTGCGAGCGAGCGAGAAACAGAACTACTAGAGAAAAATCGGACGCGCGTCCCTCGAAATCCACAGACATTGCCAACTTGAAGTACGATCAACAACTGTTTCTGCCTTGTGTTTGGCTACCGTAACCGCTGGCACCAATGCTTGCGCTCGACATCTCTAGCTAACATGCTCGCTCGCTTGCTCGCTCGTTCGTTCATTTGCTTGATCATACAGACCAACCAGTGAGTTTGCCAGCCAGTCAGCCAACCAACCATCCAACACCATCAAACGTTAAGTCTGTCCAACTGTTAGTCAAACAGGCAGGCATTCAGGCAGCCAGCCACTTTGCCTGCCATTCACACCAGCCATAGGCAACACTATAACACAGCACAGCACACTATCGCTTCGTCTACATCGCTGGCGTCTTAGCACACACAATCGGGCAGTCAGGCAGCCGCCAGTGACTGTCACACAACGCGGCACTCATGCAGCCAGGCAATCAGGCAGGCCAAAGAATCATACAAGACCCATAAGCAGACAGACAGACAGCCCCACACCAGCTAAAGACCCGAACGAGCGCAACAGGCAGGCACCACACACAAGCTGGACAGACGGACGGACAGTCACTCGCGCACACACACAGCCGGCTGGTTGTTCATTCAGCGTATGGTCGAACAACAACAACACAAACACTTAATAACATAATAGATTTGCTCTACTAGACTTTAAGTATGCGCAAGTATTTAACGGGTAGCTTTAGCAGTTTAGCCTTAACAGAAGATCTTCTGGTGGCGGCGGCATCGGCTGACTATAGTCTTTAGTTGCCCAGTGCGGCGCGTTAAACTCTACGAGACATTTAGTCACACACATACACATACTAAGCACAAGTTGGCATCTCCGACAGTATACTGTCATTCACTCTCGTTCGAGATACTTTTTCTACATGTAGCTCTCCACCTCCTCCTCTCTCAGCCTCTTGATGAATAAGAGGCGCGCACTGCACGTAAAGGTTTATGGTTAAGATACAAAGGGGGTTGATTAGGAATGGTAGAAATACGAGACCAAAGTATTGCAAAAACTTGGAGCTATAAGAACAAGTGTTGGGTAAAAATTGTGAAGGCGATTTTTATATGTGTAAGAAAGTGACTGCGGCAAAGGAATTCCTAAAAGGGGCCAGTGGACAAAACCAAAACAATCCAATCATAATATCTATACTACTGTTGATAATATCTAAGTTGATGTGTTCAATTTTCATAATTTTACGGGACACAGTTGTCTTAAAGAGTCGTGTCGTTGCATCGTGATCAAAGATGTTGGGAAAATGGGGAAAATCCACAACAAGCCTTGCAACTGTCCCATAATCGACTGTAGGGGGGTAAAATGTATGACCTATATTTTTTTGTGTAAAACTAAAACTAAAAAAAAAATATTTTAATAAAAATTCGAATAAATAAAATTTTTTTTTATAGCAGTTCTTTAAAAAGCTAGGAATATAATAATTTGTATAAAAATAATACAAAACAAAATAATTTTTTATAAAAATAATACAAAATAAAATAATTTTTTTAAATTTACAAAAAATAAAACTGAAGAATATTTTATAAAATATATTCTAAAATGAAAATTTGTTTTAATTTAACATTTTATCAAATTTTATTTTATTTTATCAAAACAATTGTTATTGTATTACAAAAAAAAATATTATTATACAAAAAAAAAATCGTGTAATTTAGAAATATTTTTTTAAATAAAGTAAAATTTTTGTTATAAAAAATAATTTTTTAATTATTTTTACAGTTTAAATTATTTATCTCACATTTTATCAGTTTTGTAAAAATTAAAAATAAATTTTTTCATAAAAAATAACAATAATTTGTTATAAAAGAAAAAAAAACATATTTTTTATAAAAACAAAATTTATTAAATACTTTTTATAAAAAACTATTTTTCCATTTACAAAAAAATAAAACTATTGTTTGTAAATTTGAAATTTTTATAATTAATTTCAATTTAATTGTTAAAGTTAATTTGTTATATAAAAAATAATATAAATGTATAAATAAATATTATTTCTTTAAAATTTTAAAAAAAAATGTTAAATTAAAACAAATTTTAATTTAAGAATTATTATTATTTTTATTTTATATAAATTTTTTTTTTTTTTTTTTTTTTTTTTTTTTTTTTTTTTTTTTTTTTTTTGGGCGTCGGGAGTGTGATGCAAGGTAAAGCTTCTGATCGGTTTAACTTGGCAAACCCAGAGTGATCCTTGCCAATTGCACTTCAAGTCTACTCACAGAGCTCCGTATTCGTAGTACTACTGCGGACGGAGTACCTCCACGTGGTGACGCCTGGAAGCGTGCCTCTGACACCCGTCAGAGCACGACTAACTGTGAGGGGCGAAACCTAAAACCCAGGCACGTCTGCTCAGAGTGAGCGGTACCCTGGTCAGCGTCTGACCCAGAATGGGCGGCTGTAATAAAATCCTGGCAGGAGGAGAAAACTGCGACGTGGTGCGCTGGGCTTGCAACCCGCCACCGACGTATAAACTATTGCAATGAAAAGAAGTAAGAAAAGAATAAAATGGACCCCCCAAAATGTTGACGACCACCGCAAACGAATTAAGGACCATGATTTAAGGATATGCACCTGGAATGTTAGAACACTGTATAGACCAGGTGCCTCTATCCAACTGGCGGAAGTCCTCGAAGAATACAAGGCTGACATAACCGCTTTACAGGAAATCCGGTGGACGGGACACGGGTGCTCGCGCATGAAGACGTGCGACATCTACTATAGTGGCCATGCGGACAAGCACGAGTTTGGATGTGGATTTGTGGTTGGCAAGAGACTGCGACACCTAGTCTCAAGGTTCAACCCGGTGTGTGAACGTATTGCCACCATAAGAGTCAAAACAAAGTTTTTCCACATAACACTTATATGTGCCCATGCTCCGACAGAAGAGAAAAGCGATGAGGACAAAGACGAGTTCTACGAGAGCCTAGAAAATGTATATGACCGTAGCCCGAGCCATGACATTAAAATTGTACTAGGCGATTTTAATGCTAAAATAGGCAGGGAAACCGCATTTGAGCCTACCATCGGAAAATTCAGTCTGCACACCGAAACGTCGAACAATGGCATCAGACTGATTGATTTCTCTGCGGCAAGAAATATGGTAGTTTGCAGCACTAGATTTGACCATAAAAATATTCATAAGGCAACATGGTTATCTCCAGATCAATTGACAAGGAATCAGATTGATCATGTGGTAGTCGATGGAAGGCACGCATCGAGTGTTCTGGACGCACGAGTGATTAGGGGTGCGAACATTGACTCCGATCACTTCCTTACCGCAGTTAAGGTACGCACAAGGCTAAGCATGGCGAAAAACGTACGTAACCAGGCACAACGAAAGCTGGACATCGGTAAACTGCGGACCACAGAGGTAGCAAACGCCTACTCCAACCACCTAACTCAACTGCTGCGGAATGCTCCAACCCCTGACAATATAACCTCGCAGTGGCAAAATATAGCCGACTCCTTAGAACGGGCTGCGAGAAGCGTACTTGGGTACTCAAAGCCGTCTCAAGAAGATGCCTGGTACGATGATGAATGTCGCAATGCCACGAGAGAGACGGTTGCTGCATACAGGGCGAAACTGCAGCCAATGGCAACGCGAGCTGTTCGTGAACGGCACAGGGAGAAGAGACGACAGGCAACGCGTCTTTTTAGAAGAAAAAAGAAGGAGCTGAAGAAGAGGCAGGACGAGTGCACTGAGTTGCTCCAATGTAGAGGGGAAGCCCGAAAATTCTACAAGAGAGTGAAAGCGAGAATGCGTGGAACAGGGTTGCCCTCCTGCAAGGACAGCGATGGTCAGCTAGTGACGGACCCGGATAACGTTCTGAAGATATGGAGAGATCACTTTAGAAATTTACTGGATACTGACACCACTCCAGAAGACCCCGCTCCAATCCATGACGATGGTATTAACTGTCCACCTCCGAGCCAGAGCGAGATACGTATGGCCATCTCCCGCCTTAAAAACAACAAAGCTGCTGGAGCCGATGGTCTCCCTGCTGAATTGTTTAAGGCTGGCGGGGAGGAGCTGATTAGGAGCATGCATCAGCTCATGGAGAACATCTGGCAAGAGGAGAGCATGCCCGGGGATTGGAGTCTCAGTCTGTTATGTCCCATATACAAGAAAGGAGATCGTAGTGAATGTAAGAACTACCGTGGAATAAGCCTATTACCAATTGCGTACAAGGTCCTTTCAAGCATATTGTGTGAACGTCTAAAGCCAATTGTAGAAAAACTAATTGGACCATATCAGTGCGGCTTTAGACCTGGCAAATCTACGACGGATCAAATATTCACCTTACGACAAATCCTGGAAAAAACCCATGAAAAGCAGATCGACACCTACCACCTCTTTGTCGACTACAAAGCTGCCTTCGACTCTCCGATAAGGAATAGGCTTTATGAGGCCATGTCTGAGTTTGGTATTCCTGCAAAGCTGATTCGACTTTGCAAATGTACCTTAGACAACACCAAATCCTCGGTTAAGATTGGTAAGGATCAGTCTGAACCATTCAACACGGAAAGAGGTCTCAGGCAGGGCGATAGCCTGTCCTGTACACTATTTAACATAGTTATGGAGAAGGTGATGAGAAAGGCTGGCATCAACATGTCTGGCACCATATTTCACAAAAGCCACATGCCACTAGCCTACGCCGATGATATAGATATCATTGGCCGAAATCTGCGGGATGTTACTGCAGTTTTCTCATCGCTAGAAAAGGAGTCAGCAAAAATGGGTTTAGCGGTCAACGAGGACAAAACAAAAATAATGATTTCGACGAACAAAGAGTCCTCTCGATGGGGACGCACCGTGAACGTTGACAATTATTGTTTTGAGGTAGTCGACGAATTTACCTACCTCGGATCTTCCGTCAACAAGATGAATAATGTCAGCCAAGAAATTAAACGGAGAATAGTGCTAGCCAATAGATGTTTCTACGGACTTCGGCAGCACTTTAGTAACACCACCTTCTCTCGGAATACTAAGAAACAGCTATACCAGGTGCTTATCTTACCTGTTCTGTTGTATGGTGCCGAATCATGGGTGCTTACTACAACGGACATACAAAACCTGGGAGTATTCGAGAGAAAAGTACTCCGAAAAATATATGGACCTATCTGTGTCGAAGGCCAGTTTCGCCATCGGATGAACCATGAGCTGTATGAGCTTTACCACGACATCGACGTAGCTAAAAGAGTCAGAATCCAACGACTTCGATGGCTGGGACATGTTGCCAGGATGGATGTAAATGCTCCAGCGAGAAAGGTGTTTGAAGGCGAACCTGAAGGACGGCGCAGAGCAGGGAGACCCAAACTCCGTTGGAAGGACCAAGTGGTAGGCGATGTGCCATCATCTGGTAGGACTAACTGGAGAACACACGCAGAAGACCGAAGCGTGTGGAATTCTTTATTACTTCAGGCCTCAAATTTATGAACTACGTTTCGTAAATTGTAATTGGCCACTTAAGTAAGTAAGTAAATTTTTTTTAATATAAATATTATTTTTGCAGTTTTATCATAAATATGTAAAAGTAATATATAAAAAAATATATTTTTTGAGTTACATTAAAAAAACTTTAATTTTATAATATTATTTTTTTTTATAAAAATTAAAATAAACTATAATTTAAGAATATTATTTTTTTTATAAAAATAGTAAAAATTAAAGTAAATATTAAAAAAATAAAATAAATATTTCTTTAGTAGTTTAAAAAAAATCGTTTGTATTTCGATAATAAATTTTATATCTGTAAATAAAAAATATAAAATTTTTGTTAAATAAAGAATTTTTATATATAAAAAAAATATATTTATAAAGATTTTTTTACACAAAAAAAAAATATTTATTTATTTTTGTGTTAAAATAATATTTCTTTATAAAACTAAATTTTCATGAAAGAACTGTATGTCCGATCTCCAGTCATTTTTCCCTCCTAACATTTTCGCCACACATACCTACCCCCTATGGGGACTCCCATACAAAAATAATTATTTTTAAAAGTTGCTCTTACAGTTTCATAGAACATATCTACCATCTGTCTTCAACCCCTAAAGTAGTCCCCATAAATTTTTTTTTTATTTGTTAATATTTGACACTCCTCTGGTGGCTCCTAGAGCGGAACATACCTATCCCCTAAGGGTGCGACAAAAATAAAACTTGCTCCCACCGCTCTAACTACCCAAATAGTACTCCTAGAGGTGTCCACTGTACAACCAACCACAACTATTTTTGAACATTTTTTCAGAACATATCTACCCTATGTCTCGAACCCTCATACAATTTTTTTATTTGTTATATTTTTTTTATGAAATGAGCATCTGCCGTTCCTATGGTGCCTCTAAGATGGGTAAAGTTTTAGACCAACCCCACTAATTTTTCCTTTCTAACATTTTTCCGGAAGATACCTATCCCCTATGTCCACCGGCGGCTCCCATACAACAATATATAAAGTCAAATAAAGTCAAATGTATGACCGAGCCCCAATATTTTTGCAACACCAACAGTTTCTCATATCATATCCATCCTTTATCTTCAATCCTTAAGGTGGCCCCCATAAAATTTTTTACTTGTTATAATTTTTTAATTTCTGATGTCTGAAGATGTATGACAAACCTCTACTAATATTTTCTTTTTAACATTTTTACCGAACAGCCCCCTTTCTTCACCCGCTAAGGGGTCACCTGTACAAAAATAAAAATGTTATAAAATTTTCTTTTACAGCACTTAAGGGTGCGCCTAGGAGAGTTGAAGGGAAATTGTAAAAACTATTTCCCGATGTTATGTTGTTTGGGTAGACTCTGGGGCAGTTGCGGGCCCGTTTCCCCTTTCCCCACCGCCTTTGACCACAATGAGCAGCCACTGGAAAATACTTGGCAAAATATTTGGACTCCATCATCGTTTACAGTGAGAACCGTTGTCAAATCCATAAGCTGTATAACGATATCGACGTAGTTAAGCGCGTTCAAAAAGACCGAATCCGCTGGCTTGGAAACGTTGAATTAATTAATGAAAATGCTAGTCTTTGACAATAAACTCGATGGACGGCTTAGGAGGAGGCGGAAAAAACTGCTATCTAAACTTGGTGCGATTAACTATCTACGGAGCGCAAAAGTTTTAAGCGCTTGGAATTTTTTTCTACGTGCGGCTTCTGATGGATGATTTTCTGTTGCTGCAGCCAAATACGTCTCATTCAAGGGATGTAAAGGGGTAAAACGTATAAGCAGTATTTTTGGGGTATTTAGGAGTAGATCTATTTAAAATAAGGCAAATTGTGCTTGATCCACCATGTCGTTTTCAGCCAGTTCTGGTGCTATTCTGGACCGCCAAGCTTTATGCAGCGATCATAACACTCTCATACTAGTTAGTTGGGTGGTGCTTCATTAAACGAGTCTTCTACTGTTATTGCACAGACATTGAGTCCATGTGCGCTGAACTTGTGCGACATCTTGTAGACAGTGTGTTGTCTGTCGCACCGCACCGACTGACTTGTTGTTGGCCATTGCCGGTTTTGATGCTCTGCCTGTTAAACTGTCCGTCCGTCAGTGTGTCTCTTTATTTTTTGAGTTAGTTGGCTGGTTGGTGTGTATTGGCATCATGCACAAGAGGAGTATGTAATACAATACGCGTTCTATGGGTGATATGCACACACTCACACGGAAACACACAAAGTTACCACTATACAATCTGTATTATTTGTATTTGTTCTTAACAGTTTGTATCTTATAAGTTGTCATTCTGGTTGTTGTTGCTGTTGTTGTTGTTGTTGCTGTTGCTGTTGCTGTTGCTGTTGCATTGCATGCTATAGCAACGATAAATCTAAAAACAGTTTTCATTGCTTCTATCCAGTATCGATATGAGAATGAGTACTCCTCATATGTTTTGTGTGTCTGTTTCCTTTTTTTCTATACACATTGATTGTGTACGGAGGGAATTCCTCTTGTCGTTGCGGGGCGACAGACGGACGGATTAAAGGACGGACTACTAACTCGCTTAATGATGATAGCACTTAAGTGCGTATGCGCCGCGCGTAACTCTGTTGTCTATGACTTGGAGTTTTGACTGGAAAATACCTGGGTATATTTTTTTTTGTTTTCGTTTTCGTTTTGTTTGTTCTTCTTTTTCAGCTTAATCGGGGAATTATTTTAAATCTGTTGCTTGGCGTAGTCGCGATGACGTTGAAGCCAAAGATTAGGTTCGCGTTAATTGTTAACGCTTAGATACGCCGCAACATGTTTCGAAGGCTTTTCTTAAGCTATGTCAGACAACGACTTGGGGGATATTTGTATTGTCGATCATATGAGTTTTTTTTTTGTTTAAACATTTGTACTTTGATGATTGTAGACTAGTTGCGAATGGCGACGGCGAAAACCCGATTCGTTTCATTAACAAAGATTTTTAAGTGTTAGTCAACCAAATGTTGAAGAATGTTCACAACAAAAACTATATCATATCTATCATTTAGAAAAATACCATATGACAATTCTTTGTTTGCAATTTTCCCCATGTGAGAGGTCATACATCAGCAAAATTTCCTTATTAAGAGTATTGATAATAAATACCCGGTTTTTCGGTTTCTGCTTTTTGTGTACATACATGTGCTATATATATTTAACACTGTCCCACTATCTCGCATGATATTCGTATGTCGAATGTACGACAATATTTTGTCAATTGATTTTAATTGAAGCGATCGTTGGGTTAACTAACTAACGTGAGGAAGAAAACACAACATGAAGGGAGACATTTTTTTCATTGGCGAATGATATGAACTTTTAACGCTGTACAAATTATTGATGTTCAATTATGTGCGATTTAATTTGTCTTTAAGTAAATTTTTTGTAAAAAATTTTAAAAATTTAAAAATTTTTTTTATGTATGAAAGAATGTAATTTCCCTTAACACCCCATGAATGAGGTATGGGATTGCTTTTCGTGTTATTGTGAACGTAAGACTGTAGATGATTTACCGAAAGGGTCTTTTACGGTACTAAGGAAAAAATATCTAATTAATTTGACCAAGTTCTTAAAAGAAAATATGATTTCCAATACGTGGGGTAAACCTTCTGGCTTCTTAAGTTTCCTATAGATATTAATGACAATTTTAAATTTTTGGCACATTTGCTAATTTTCTTAAGAGGCACCATTAGGTGCAGCATAACGGGTTCGATTTTTATTTTGGTAAATTCAGTATACTTAGAAAAAAGGTACGCATGTCGAACTATGGGGTGAATCAGGGCGAATTCAGTTATTTGTATGGGAGGTACCAGTAAGGGTGTGTCAAATGTTTTGGTTTTCTCAGAATATTACAAGAAAGTATTGAAGAAATATTAATATTAATATTGTACGGAGGTCCTTAAGGGGTCCAACGTTATTCCTAAGTATCTATAGTGCCGACTTGAAGATAAAGTTTTTTCTGTATGTAGGTCAACAAGTCACTTTTACTTTCACTAATCGATAATAGATATTCCACTAAACTTGAAAATTAAAAATTCCGTCTTCAAATTTGTATCTGTAGTAGCGGAAACATTCTGTGTACCAACTATATATCATTGGGCGAAAAAACACTTTTGGTATATCTTCTCCGCCCATTGATCGCAAATGAAAATTTCGTTTGAAGATTCATGCCTTTATTTCCGAGTTTCTTTAAAAGGTTTCTTTTAACAAGATCGTGTCATCGTCCACTTCTACCCTGGCTGTAATTCGTACTGTACCAACTACTTATATACCAAATTTTATCTTCAAATCACTCCGATAGATCATTAGATATAGCGTTGTTGTATAGGCGTTGCCACGCCTTTTTGCTCAACCACAACCAAAGATGGCCAAGGACTATCAGCTGGTCATTAGTACCACTATGGAATATTTTCGTAACAATCGCTCTATTAGAAAAGCCGTCAGAACGATTTTAGAAAAGGGGGAGTGGCACCTCCCATTTCCACCCTGGCTGTTATTCAAACTGTACCAACAACATATATTATACCAAATCTCATCTTGATACCTTTGATAGTTCATGAGCTATAGCAATTTTACATATCAAGTTGTGTGTAAAGTGCCAAGCCCCTTTATCTAATCACAACCAAGTATAACCAAGGACTTTTAGTGACACTGAATTTTCGCAATTAGCCTATTAGAAAAGCCGTTAGAGCGATCTTTGATCTTTGGTAGCGTGGCACCGCCCACTTTCACACTGGCTGTAATTCGAACTGTATGAACATCCTAAATACCAAATACCATCTTCATACCTCTGATAGTTCATGAGATACAGTCGTTTTATAGTTTATAAGTTGTATACCAAGCCCAATGATTCGTTCCTGCCCATTTTTTGTTCATCAGCAGGTCATCAGTACTACTTTGGAATATTTTCGTAACAATCGCTCTATTAAAAAAGCCGTCAGAGCGATTTGAGAAAAAACGGGCGTGGCACCGCCTATTTCCACATTGGCTGTAATTCATACTGTACCAACAACTTATATGTAACCAAAATCTCATCTTCATACATCTGATAGTTCATGATATATAGCAATTTTACATATCAAGCTGTATGGGCGGTGCCAAGCCCCTTTATCCAATCACAACCAAGTATAACCAAGGACTTTTATTAACACCTTGTGAATTTTCGTAGCAATTGGCCTATTAGAAAAGCCATCAGAGCGATCTTTGATCTTTGGGGGCATGGCACCGCCCACTTTCACTCTGGCTGTAATTCGAGCTGTATGAACAACATATACCAAATATAACCTCTTATTGTTTATAAGATACCGCCGTTTAAAATTTAAATTTTTATACCACGCCCACTGATAAGATTCCGCCCATTTTTTATTGAATCACGAATTTTGCTGCCAAATGCATCCGCACAATTTTTTAAGGCGATTGGTAAAACTGTTCTCCAGATAATGCATTTTCAAAAATAGGGTAAAATGGGCTGGGCCACGCCCACCTGATATATCAAATATGCAGGTACCCTATTTTCATCACGACATCACAACACCTATTTGTTTATCGACTAGAGTGAACGTCACTGTTTTAAAAGCTCTTACTAGACATTCCAAACGACTCGACACTATACAACATAGAGGGGGCCGGCAATGAACAAAAATGTAGATGACTGAAGGCGGGAATAGAACCCGAGATCTCCTGCATGATAGTCGCATGTTCTGACCATCATTCCACGGCTGGTCCCCGGAATATTGTGTCACATGATTTAAATATACATGACGGAAATTTGAGTACGATCGGACGACTATCAGCTTTTAAGAAAATCCTATATTTTTACTAATGTTTAAGGAATTGTATTTTTTTCTCGCAAATATCTAATACTCACATATAACATTCTGGTTATATATCTACTTCACTGTGCCAACAGCGTATACCAATTTTCAAATATCTCTTATAGTTCATGAGATACAGCCGTTTAAAGTTTAAAGTTTTTTTAACCACGCCCAGTGATCTGATCCCGCCTATTTTTTGTTGGATCACTTACTTTGCTGTCAAATGCATTTACATACATTTTTAAGGCGATGAGTGGAACTGGAGTTTTTCAGATATTTCGACTTAAAAAATAGGTTACAATGGGCGGGGCTACGCCCACTTGATATATCAAAAATGCAAAAATGCCGGTACCCTACTTTCACCACCGACCACACAGCTATATTCTGTGAAAAAATCAAAAACATCGGTTGAGTCTATACGGTACTAAAAAATTTGTGTATAAATTTGACCTTTGACCTCTTTGGGACACGGCTTAAAGTCGTCCAATTTTGCTCAAATTTTGACCATAGCTTTTTTCTAACAACTGACACAATATTCTGCTCGAACATTACCGAAAGTTGGATTTTCGTTCCCACCCTAATGTGTACCCTTAACCCCTCGGGTGAGAGTATAAATACAAAGAGACCAATGTGCATCGGTATCTGTATGATAATGGCACTATCAGGTTCACCAACATGGGTAGAAGGGTAAATATCATTTGATACGACCAAAAGTGTAACACTTAGCAGTTATCACTTTAGACCCTAGGTTTCTTTGAACCAAATACGATTCATGACTTTTTAAGTCGTTTGATCAATATCCATTTGTCTGTTCGGTGGGTACGCACGATAAATATTGAAAAACGTAAACAATTGGTTTGAAACTTTGCATGCGTTAATAATTTCCCAAAACTTATTACGAGATTGAATATTGGCTACATGGCCACGCCTATTTTGGTATCTCCCATACAAATGTATCATTCCGCCCACTTTAGAAATCGAATAATAACGTCAATAGACCCAAAGTAATCGTGCCCAAATATTGTATTTTGTTGAGCTATAACAGGATAAAGTTTGGAAGAAAAAAATTGGAAGTCTATCCACGCCTTTCTGGTACTTCTCATACAAATACACCACTCCGTCTACTTTAGAAATCAAGTAACAATATTAATACATCCAACGCGATCGTGCCCAAAATTTGTATTGAGTAAAGCTCTGACAGCATAAAGTTTTGGAGAAAAAACCGAAAGTCTAGCCACGCCCCTTCTGATACGTCCCATACTATTGTACCATACCGCCCACTTTAGAAATCGAGTAATAATATGAATATACCCAGCGTGATAGTGCCCAAATATTGTATTTTGTTAAGCGATAACAGGTTAAAGTTTGGAATAACAAGTTGGAAGTCTAGTTACTCGCTTTCTGGTACCTCTCATACAAATGTACCTTTTCGCCCACTTTAGAAATCGAATAATAATATCAATACACCAATGCGATCGTGCCTAAAATTTTTATGTAGTAAAACTCTGACAGCATAAAGTTTTAGAGAAAAAACAGAAAGTCTAGCCACGCCCCTTCTGATACGTCTAGTACTATTGTACCACTCCGCCCACTTTAGAAATCGAATAATAATATCAATACGACAATGCGATCGTGCCCAAAATTTGTATTTAGTAAAACTTTGACAGCATAAAGTTTTCGAGGATAAACTGGAAGTCTAGCCACGACCCTTCTGGAACCTGCCATTCAAATGTACCATTCCGCCCACTTTCGAAATCGGGTAATAATATCATTTAAGCCAACGCGATTGTGTCCAAATTTTGTATTTTGTTAAACTATAACAGGATAAAGTTTGGAAGAAAAAAATTTGAGGTCTAGCCATGCCCCTTCTAGTACCTCCCATACAAATGTATCATTACGCAAATTTTATGTTTTTTTTTTATTTTACTGAGGGTAAGGGTATATGTAAGTCGGTTTACCCGACTTGAACTTTCTTACTAGTTTTGTTGAAAATTTTGAAATAATTAAAATATTAAATAATTGTTTGTCTGGCAACACTTAATTTTAACTTCCCCCCCAACTCCTCTTCATTTTACTTTATTTAACAAAAGAATTTGCAACATTTTTTGTTCATCTTTGTCAGTCTCTGCTGAAAAAAATGTGCGTGCTATAAATAATTGCGCTATAAACAAAAAGACGACAAATAGCGATGGCGCATGCTACAGCTACGTAACACGAAACAAATGTCGATGGTGGCACCGTTTGCCAATTGCAATTGCTGTGTCAGCCAATAGACCAATGGAGTTGCCACCTAATGTACAAAAAACGTTTAGAAGCTATTTCTAGTTAACAAAAAAACAATTAGCAGATTTACATAAATTTCATTGCACTGCACTACTGAAATCACAACAAACACACACACACACACAGATAAGACATATAATGAATAGCGATCGTAATTGCAATTGCGATCGGATCGTTATAATCTTTGGCATCAGCATCATCAGCTCTCGAAATAGTGATGGCTGCTGCTGTCTCTGATTAGATCAAAGTATTAGCGGATGAGCTATAGATGGACAGACGGACGGATAGATTCTGTTTAAATACGTCAGATTTTTGTTAGCTATTCTATTGTTTATTGTTGTTGTAGTTGTAGTTTTTTGCAAAAAAAACAACACTTTATTGAAAACTGGCGTTCTAAAACTGTTTAAAATTCTGTTTGACTGTGCGGATGTGAGATAGATTCTTTTGTTGTTGTTGCTGCTATTGTTGTGCTGTGTGCTAGCTTGCTAGCTGTTCGGCTTGATGGCGGGCTGACTGGTTGGCTGTCTGGCCTTGTCACTAGCGTTTCGTTCAAAGTGTATGGGCCATTCGATTATATATGTAGGTACGTAGTAGTTGAATCGCTGTTGTTGTTGATGATGATGATGGTGTTGTTGGCTTTGCTTGGAGCTGTTGTCGATTTCAATTTGTATTTTTAGCAAATATTTTGTTCTATAGCTGCTGCTGTTGGTGCTGTTTGTGCTCTTTTATTTCTATTTCGATTAAGTTGTGTGGTACGCGATTTGACGCCGCTTTCCCACCCCCACCGTCTCCGCCACCTCTTTGGCCACCGTTTAGAGAACTAAAATAGCAAACAGAACACTTGCAGCAGTGAGCGCCATTTGTGTTTCGTTCGATGATTGGAATTTGTGTTTAGATTCTATTTTGTGGCTGTTTAATTTTAAGAATTTATCTATTCACATATCCACACTTAGTTATACGGACGGACGGACAGACAGACAGACAGATAGACGAACGGATGGATGGATCAATGGATCGACGGACATTCATTTGCTGGTATAAATGTTAACCAAACATATGAAATTTATTTGTTAAGCTTATAGATGTTTGCTGTTTTTTTTTCGAAACCCACTTGATTTGAATGGTTATAGAGATATATCATTTACTATATGACATACAGGCATACATTTAGACATTCATACATTAATACCTCTGTTCATAACTCGCCGTCTCTATTGTCTAGTGGTGGCTAGAATTTGTTATTAAAAATTCAATAATTTGTTTAGCTTTAATTAGTTTTGGTGTTGAAAGAATACGCGCAAAATGCGCACAACAT